>CP092869.1:89050305-89080347 GCA_030710605.1 Cordylochernes scorpioides
GAGTGTATCATATGAAACATATTGCCAAAAATAGTTACATATTTTAACGATAGATAGTAATTTGAATATATATTTATATATAATTATCATTTATATATATATAATACCGTTAAACCTGTCTATAGCGCCCCCTTTTAGGACCAACCAAAATAGAGTGCTATAGAGAGGGGGTGCGTGCTATAGACAGGTCACTTTTAATGTAAAATGTTTACATTTTAATATTTAAAATAGGTTGACACTTAATACATAGTGGAAAAACCTTGCAACCATTAGATGCTAACTGATTTTATATATACAGTTAAACCTGTCTATAGCGCCCCCTCTTGGGACTCACCAAAATAGGGTGTTTTAGAGAGGTAGTGCTATAGACAGGTCACTTTTAATGTAAAATTTTTACATTTTAATGTTTAAAATAGGTTGACACTTAATACATAGTGGAAAAACCTTGCAACCATTAGATGCTAACTGATTTTATATATACAGTTAAACCTGTCTATAGCGCCCCCTCTTGGGCCTCACCAAAATAGAGTGCTATAGAGAGGGGGTGCGTGCTATAGACAGGTCACTTTTAATGTAAAATGTTTACATTTTAATATTTAAAATAGGTTGACACTTAATACATAGTGGAAAAACCTTGCAACCATTAGATGCTAACTGATTTTATATATACAGTTAAACCTGTCTATAGCGCCCCCTCTTGGGACTCACCAAAATAGGGTGTTTTAGAGAGGTAGTGCTATAGACAGGTCACTTTTAATGTAAAATTTTTACATTTTAATGTTTAAAATAGGTTGACACTTAATACATAGTGGAAAAACCTTGCAACCATTAGATGCTAACTGATTTTATATATACAGTTAAACCTGTCTATAGCGCCCCCTCTTGGGCCTCACCAAAATAGGGTGTTTTAGAGAGGTAGTGCTATAGACAGGTCACTTTTAATGTAAAATGTTTACATTTTAATATTTAAAATAGGTTGACACTTAATACATAGTGGAAAAACCTTGCAACCATTAGATGCTAACTGATTTTATATATACAGTTAAACCTGTCTATAGCGCCCCCTCTTGGGACTCACCAAAATAGGGTGTTTTAGAGAGGTAGTGCTATAGACAGGTCACTTTTAATGTAAAATTTTTACATTTTAATGTTTAAAATAGGTTGACACTTAATACATAGTGGAAAAACCTTGCAACCATTAGATGCTAACTGATTTTATATATACAGTTAAACCTGTCTATAGCGCCCCCTCTTGGGCCTCACCAAAATAGGGTGTTTTAGAGAGGTAGTGCTATAGACAGGTCACTTTTAATGTAAAATTTTTACATTTTAATGCTTAAAATAGGTTGACACTTAATACATAGTGGAAAAACCTTGCAACCATTAGATGCTAACTGATTTTATATATACAGTTAAACCTGTCTATAGCGCCCCCCTCTTGGGCCTCACCAAAATAGGGTGCTATAGAGAGGGGGTGCTATAGACAGGTCACTTTTAATGTAAATCGCATCATACTACGTATTTAAAATCGAGCGTTATAGAGAGAAAGGCGCTATTTAGAGGGGGCGCTATAGACAGGTTTAACTGTAATATATAAATATGAAAGAAAAAAGGCATCTCCTTATCGTGTAACTGAAAGTTGCTGATAGCTGGCGCCATCTGTCGGAATAAATATTAGTGACACGATAAGGAGATGCCTTTTTCTTAATTTATGCACCTTATCCCAGTACAATATCATATTTGTACTATTTTATTACACACACATATATTTTACTTTTATTTTTGACTGTTGACTGAGAATCAATATAGAATTTAAAATTGTTAATTATCTAATGTCTTGATATATCTTATTCAACAAAAAAAAAAAGACTCATTTTAGGTTTATTCAAGTTATACTTGAGTTTTAAAACTGTTGATTGATAAAAACAACTAGATAAAAGTGTTAGATAACTTCTCTAGGTTTGGAGCTGGCGTGCAGGGAAACGGGATCAATGGACTTGGATGGGTCCAGCTGGAGTCCATATGTTGGAGTCCTATTGTGTCACTTTGTCTCTTGCCTAGAACCTATACCGGAAGTGGTGGATCTACTTGGTTGACTTGTAACATTTTTTTCACACCTACACATAACCTATATCTGGAGTAGGTCTACTTAGGGGGGTCGATGGAAGGATGGTCTAAACCGTTGGTTTTCGACCGCTACGACCTGGGTTCGATTCCCGCATTGGGCACTTTTTTTTTTATCTGTTTAAACAATTAAAATTGTTTCAAATAAATCTTACTGCCTTTTGACTGCAAAAAAAAATATTAGGAGGGCCTGGCTCATGAATGATGAATCAGAACAATAGTCATCTTTATTTACACATGTCGCCATTCTCAACGCTGGTCAAAAACGATTATAATTAAAATCATAGAATTAATTAATATAAAAATAATATTAAAATTTATAATTAATACTAAAATATAAATATATAAAAATAAAATTCATTAATTCTAAATATGAACAATTATCTTTCAGATAAAAACAAAAAGAATAACTGTGAAAGACTAAGGGATCCTATATAAGAATTTAAAGTTTTTCTGAGATGCTTAAAGTTAAAAAAAAAAGAGAGAAATATTTCAAACCCAAATAAAGAGTTAGTGAGACAGTTAAGTTGAATTTGAGGGAAAATAACTCTAAGGATTTTGTCAAATTTATTTCTTCAGACTTTTTATTTCAAAGCGTCTGGTTGACATTGATTTTTGATCAGTTAAACCTTGGAGGGTGGAAGTTTATCTCTTAAGTGGTGAATCTTTCCAGTGAATCCGCCCATCCGCATTCCCAGAGAATTGTTCGCTGCAATTTCTTGTAATTATATGTATGTACCTTTACAGACCTATAAGCTTATGTCCATAGATTCTCTAAACATCCCTATGCTGTCTTCCATAGTAAATACAGGATATGTAAGAAAACCAATCCAATACAATAGTAGAGCGGTGTGGAGATTAATTTGGAGAAACCGCTGAAAGGGTTTACTACTGATGAGCCAAGCCCTCTCATTCAATATATTATATCATTGCAGTAAGTTCTGTAGATTTATTTGATGATATATGTGAAAATAAACACATTGCCAAATTTTATTTTTGCAAATTTCATCGATAAATGGCAATTAAATTTATGAATACCTTATACATCTTGGGAATTTTTGTAATGACAGAACTCTACAAGAACTATCCCATCTTCCTATCAACACCAAGCTACCTGCTACTATCCTACTGTACCAGAAGTAAGCCAAAGTTGTCTATGATGGAAGAAATCTTATTATAGATCTTAGAAATTTCTGTAATGACAGTACACTACAAGATCTTCCTATCTACACCAAGCTACCTGCTACTATCCTACTGTACCAGAAGTAAGCCAAAGTTGTCTATGATGGAAGAAATCTTATTATAGATCTTAGAAATTTCTGTAATGACAGTACACTACAAGATCTTCCTATCTACACCAAGCTACCTGCTACTATCCTACTGTACCAGAAGTAAGCCAAAGTTGTCTATGATGGAAGAAATCTTATTATAGATCTTAGAAATTTCTGTAATGACAGTACACTACAAGATCTTCCTATCTACACCAAGCTACCTGCTACTATCCTACTGTACCAGAAGTAAGCCAAAGTTGTCTATGATGGAAGAAATCTTATTATAGATCTTAGAAATTTCTGTAATGACAGTACACTACAAGAACTTCCTATCAACACCAAGCTACCTGCTACTATCCTACTGTACCAGGACTAAGCCAAAGTTGTCTATGATGGAAGAAATCTTATTATAGATCTTGGGGATTTCTGTAATGATAGAACACTACAAGAACTTCCTATCTACATCAAGCTACCTGCTACTGTACTACTGCACCAGGAGTAAGCCAAAGATGTCACAAATGTGTCCCCATGATAGAAATAGAATCCCGTGGGCCGTACATGGCCCGGTCTAGAGGAATATGGCAATTAGATGCAATTAGCGGTAGCTTTCCTCGGTCGCTTGTGGAAAACCAATTAGAAAGGGTAATTAGTAAGGCTAACGAGATTCTTCATTCACTCTCAGATTTTACATAAATCTCTTAGATAATCTAGTTGTGGTATCTTCTCTGTTAGTAAGTTGTCAATGTTATTGTCAGTTTGATGTGATGTGAAATTTCATACATTCTCAGAATACACATAAATATTGTAAGAAAGTATTTATTAATTTTATTATTTTTATTAACAGAGTGGTCATTTTTATGTTTATATTTTGCTCCTTTGAAAATTTCCTTCTTGGCTTATCTTTTGTTTACCATTCTTATTTTAACTAGTTAATTAGTGTAACTAGTTAATATGTTTGATCCACCTTCAGTGAATGTCTATGGTGGCGCACAACATACTTTTTGTTTATATTTACCTATTGATGGTGAACATTATCATGTTTTCTACTGTCAATGTAGAACAACAAATGCCTCATAGAAAGACATTCACATTTGACCCCACTCTTTTACCATTCATAGTTTGTTCTTGCCTGAAATTAATTGTTGCCTCTTCCTGAAGTTTTTGTCTTCCCTAATTTTCCACGCGTGGCAATATCTTAAATAATCTAGTTGTAGTATCTCTGTTAGTAAATTGTCAATGTTATTGTCAGTTGTAGATGTGATGGAAAAATTTTATATATTCTCAGATTACATATATTCTCAAATATAATCTAGTTATTGAGGCTGCTTCTTCTCAATATAGATTGGTGTCTCTCTTTACCCCGAGAGACGACCCAGTGCCTTCAGTCCAGCTACTCGACCAGCTCCGTAACACCAAAGGAAGAGGCTTGAAGAACGACTACCAGACGTTCAATCTCTTATCCAGAACTCATTTTTATTAAAAAACACGGTCAATTTATACAACCAAGAAATTTACATAACAATTTATACAACAAAGAAATTTACATAACAATTTATACAACAAAGAAATTTACATAACAATTTATACAACAAAGAAATTTACATAACAATTTATACAACCAAGAAATTTACATAACAATTTATACAACAAAGAAATTTACATAACAATTTATACAACAAAGAAATTTACATAACAATTTATACAACAAAGAAATTTACATACTTTTTTTTCTCCTAGTTTTAAGCCAAATATTTGCATAAAATAAAGTTGACTACTTTAGTAGTCGCAACATTAGTTGTGGTATGTGGGGGGGAGAAGTCTGACCACACCTCCCTGCGGTCCCCCCTGGACCCTTGGAATATTTGACCAAATTCTGGTCCATTTCCAAGGTGACTAACGTGGCAACGGGACCCATTTTCCAATGAAGTAAGATAGAGGACATTGCGACTGCTGTGATAGAGATGTATGGAGACATCTGAGGTTCTTCATTGGATACAACAACAGTTGTGGCATGTGTTGTATCATCTCTTTTACCGTGAAAATAGAGGCTGCCTGGCCGGTATTCATAGTTCTTCAAATAAAAGACACTTCGGTCAGTAAATCTTTTTATTATCTCGACGTTTCGACAAAAATCTTTTGTCCTCGACAGGAGAAATCAAAAATTAAAACATTTGGCAAGACATTAAAAATTATTCCAAGGTTCCGAAGACGTTCTCACGCGATATTTTTTAGTGAATTATAATTATGAATTGTTAGTTGCTGATGTGATGGAGAAATTAATACATTCTCAGATTTTACATAAATTCCTTAGATAATATAGTTGTAGTATTATATCCTTTAGTGATTTATCTTTGTAAGCATTATTGTCAGTTGTAGATGTGATGGAGAAATTAATACATTCTCAGATTTTACATAAATTCCTTAGATAATATAGTTGTAGTATTATATCCTTTAGTGAGTTATCTTTGTAAGCATTATTGTCAGTTGTAGATGTGATGGAGAAATTAATACATTCTCATATTTTACATAAATTCCTTAAATAATATAGTTGTAGTAATATATCCTTTAGTGATTTATCTTTGTAAGCATTATTGTCAGTTGTAGATGTGATGGAGAAATTAATACATTCTCAGATTTTACATAAATTTCTTAGATAATATAGTTGTGGTACTATATCTTTTAGTAAGTTATCTTTGTAAGCATTATTGTCAGTTGTAGATGTGATGGAGAAATTAATACATTCTCAGATTTTACATAAATTCCTTAGATAATATAGTTGTAGTATTATATCCTTTAGTGATTTATCTTTGTAAGCATTATTGTCAGTTGTAGATGTGATGGAGAAATTAATACATTCTCAGATTTTACATAAATTCCTTAGATAATATAGTTGTAGTATTATATCCTTTAGTGAGTTATCTTTGTAAGCATTATTGTCAGTTGTAGAAGTGATGGAGAAATTAATACATTCTCAGATTTTACATAAATTCCTTAGATAATATAGTTGTAGTATTATATCTTTTAGTAAGGTATCTTTGTAAGCATTATTGTCAGTTGTAGATGTGATGGAGAAATTAATACATTCTCAGATTTTACATAAATTCCTTAGATAATATAGTTGTGGTATTATATCCTTTAGTGATTTATCTTTGTAAGCATTATTGTAATTTCCACATGTTTGATGGAGAAATTAATCTAATCTCAGATTTTACATAAATACCTTAGATAATATAGTTGTGGTACTAAATCCTTTAGTGATTTATCTTTGTAAGAATTATTGTCATTTTCACATTATTAATATTATCTCAGATTTTACATAAATTCCTTAGATAATATAGTTGTGCTACTATATCCTTTAGTGATTTATCTTTGTAAGAATTATTGTCATTTTCACATGTTTGATGGAGAAATTAATCTAATCTCAGATTTTACATAAATCCCTTAGATAATATAGTGTTGTGGTATCTTTTAGTAAGTTGACATTGTGAATATTATTGTCAGTGGTAGATGTGATATGAAATTTCATACATTCTTTCAGATTTTACATTAATATCTTTCATTTTTTATTTTATTTCAACACACAAAACGCGATATCCCGGCTAGGGATAATTGCGTCGATTTACATTTTTAAAACAGAAACAGTTATAAACATATATTATACAAGAAAAAGTAATCGAAATAAAAAGAGAAACAATAATATATATTAGGAACCTGAACCTTTAAGAATTGAAAGATAATAATAAATATATTTACAAACATAGTTAAATCTGTGATAATTCTCTCTGCTATTTACAAATTGATATAGATCTACAACATTGTTTATTGTCTGTTGTCTAGCGGTGAAGAAGAGTGGGCATTCCAGCAGTAGGTGTCTCGAGTCCTCGAATTCGTTGCCACAATGACAGCTAGAATCTTCAATCGCGCCAATTTTTGATAAAAAATCCCTTAAAATTTCCATGGTTCGTTATAAACTGGGCATTATAAAAATTGGAGCGGAAATATGTTGGAATTCCAAACGGGAAAAAGCTTTGGAATGTTTCATTTTTTAGATTCATCTTAGATAATCTAGTTGAGCTTATCTCTCTTTTAGTAAGTTTTAATTGTAAATATTATTGTGATATGTAGATGTGATGGAGAAATTCATACATTCTCACAAATCACATACATTTCTTAGATAATCTAGTTGTGATATGTGAACTCTGTTATCTCTTATTACTTCTTAGAAAGAAGAAGACGTCTTCTTCTTCTTCTTTCTTATCTCCACTCAATCATATTAGGGTATCAAGCTTGTAGAACTTGACAACCATCATGACTGGGTGAAGTAGAATGCGTCTGCCTTTGTCATTAAGACTGGGAGCACTACTCAGTGGCAGGCCGATTTAGCTCCAAAAGAAATGGCCGCCTCTGACATGAGGAACAGACGCCATGTGCAGCCGCTCCTAACATGGAATATAAACGCTGCTCATTCTGTATCCCTGGATTAGGAGCCCCTACAGGGTACTATCAGCCGGGCCAGCTGAGCCCAGGTTTTTTAGTGAGTTTATTACTGCTCCCCCTCCTCCTTTTTCATCCGGGCCTGGGACCGGCAAAGGCGGAGTTAGAAGAAGACGTTGTCATTGTGAATATTATTGTCATTTTCATACACACATGTGATGGAGAAATTCCATACATTCTCAGATTACATAAATCCCATAGATATTCTAGTTGGTGTAATATATATTTTAGTAAGTTGACATTGTTATTGTCAGTTGTAATTGAGATAATTACAGTGGAGAGACGCCTTCTCCGCGACAGTCATTCTCTTGGTGGATCTCGAACTTACTCTTTCCTCTCTGACTGATCCCTCATGATTTCTTACTTCTGAATCCTGTCTTATGTGTAATTCCTTTCCATTCTCCCCTCGACTACATTCAACTCACTATATATACACTCATAGACAAAACTTAAGGAAGTGGATAGTTTCTGATGTCTCCGGTCATCTGCTTTCTTTCTTTTTTTATTTTGAAGGAATTATTTATTATTAAAAAAATTTAATTTTGTTGACGTTATGTGGAGCTGAGTTTGTTGTTGATACACATTAATATTTTGCACGATAAGGTAATGCCTTTTTTCATAATTTATGCACCTTATCCCAGTACAATATCATATTTGTACTATTTTTTTTCACATTGTGTCGCGGTCTCACGCAATTCTGGCCTTAACTACCCGTTTCATGATTTTTCAGGATGCCTGAAGGACCAGTTTTTTGGTCGTTAAGGTACAGCTTGCACCACGCTGATGAGGGCCAACAGCCCGAAACGCGTCCGTGGTTAGCTTTTCTTGATTAATCAAGAATGGATATTTGGCCAATTCTGGAATAATTAAAAATCAACGAGAATAGTTGATATTTATTCCGAAAGATGGCGCAAGCCATCAGCAACTTTCAGTTGCACGATAAGGAGATGCCTTTTTCATAACACATTAATATGTTACCTTGATAAAGGTTGGTGTTCAGCCAACTGAAATATTGGTTAAATAAATGATATTTTGATTCAATATATGCCTTTTTAATTAAAGATTTATTTATGGATTGCTCTATTTTCAAAATAATTATCAGTATGTTATAGAATCGTATGTAAATTAAGGCTTGTTGAAGAGCACCTGGCCCGAAAGCTCACCACATATTATTCAATAAATAAAGCTATCTCTTTAAATATTATTGAATTATCTTTCTATCTTCGTCCACTTTATAAACAGGAGAATTGCCATTTATTTTAATAATTCAATTTGCAGTGAAGTCCATATTTCCACTCCAGCCAATTTCTCTCCCTCCACTTCAAACAACCTAATAAATTAGGACAAAGGTTGTAAAGTAAAAATCAATAATTTTATTACAGCGGGTTGGTGGTATTGATTTTGTGATGGTAGGAGATTACATAGGGCTGTTTGCTCCCCTTAGTCATATCCCTGAGAAATTAGGAACTTTTATTATCCCTAGTACACGTGGTACATACCATGATAACCATGGTGGGTAGAAGTTGACGACTGCTTTTACTGTAAGTGCACCATATGTCTCTAAGTAGAAGAAAAAATCATATACACTTTCTAGTTCCCATCTTTATAATCTATCATACGCCATGTCAATGGAAAAACCAAAACACCACCTCAAAAATTTCAGAATGGAAATTAAATCTATTAAAAAACCCAAAGTTTTTTATTTATATTATTATTAACCCTAGAAAACGCCGTACAGGCCATGCTAATCATGGTGAGTATTTAGCGACTACTTTTACTTTAAACGCATCACATGTCTACACATATAAAAAGCAGTTCGACTTTTGCACTTACAAATGTGCCATAGCCCCGTTTACACCCCGAGCATGCCACCTTCATTGAGTTTATTTTCCCTAAAAACAAGACCATCCTCGTTGGTTTTCTCGAAGAAGCCCTCGAACTTGCTGGGAACGTGGATCCTGTGATCCGCAAGAACCAGATTACACTCCAGGCAGATCTGGGTTCTTGGAAAATTTCCAGGCGTCCCTTCGTAGGGCTTCGTCTGTGTGCATACTTTTAATTTAATTGAATCTGAACTTTTGTGTTTCTTCTCTTGTTGAATTCTGACTCTTTGTCAGTGTAGACAATTGACAGTTGTTCAATAAAGTTCTTTTTAATTGTCAAATGTCATAGCCCCGTTTGGTTTGTTTTTTTTTGTACTCGCTGGTGGAGTTAGACTTATGCACACACACACAAGCCTTTTTATTGGGGCATCCAGCCCTATACATGATTCCCCTCTACGGGATTTAGCAAAGGAAGATATTTCAAAAGTAAAAACTAGAATACAAGAAGTAATAAGGAAAAAGAAAAGAGAGAAGAAAGAAAAAAACAAACAAAAAGAAATATAACCATATATACAAAAAATAAACATACAGAGCAAAAGGAACCGTACATGATTAAATATTTAAATTAAAGTACCAATGTTTAGGATATGTCAAGGTTAGGATATCATTGAGAGGGCTAGTGTGGAATCAGCCGCATTCAATCTTCGCCTTCTTCCTCCAAGCAAACCACGACATTCGGCGAATCCATTATTCTCCAACGGACATTGACTGCAGCCTTGTAGAATTTATATAAACCGAGGGAGAGACCCTGATCAACCATCAGTGTGTTCATCCAGCTGCAAATTTGTTGGCAGTCAGGTTGAGACCAGGGTAAGTCACCCAAAATTTCTTTCCTCTGTTTCTCTAAGCAAGAGCATCCAAATATTATATGCATAATTTCGTCTTGGATTCTGTTTTTACACAGATCGCAAGTTAGAGTCAAATCAATCTTCCAGCGCTTTGAACGAGAGTTAGACTTATGCAAGAATCGAGTTCCTTTGTAGCATTTTCTTTTTAATTAGAATAAAAGTTCCCAATGCTGGATTCGATTCCAGGTCGTAGCGATCGAAAACCAACGGTTTAGACCAACCTTCAACCGACCCCTGTCATTTCAAGAATAAATCATTGATATAATACAAATATATAACATCAAAATACAGAATATGCGACAAAACATTTCAATATTGTAGTATAGAAAATAACAAAAGACAAACTTTATCATTTATTTAGTGCAAGCACAAATTAGAATTATATAGAAAGTTGGAATCCTCTGATGAGTATAAGTAAAAGATTTGAAGCGTACGAGGAAGAAAGTATCCTCGTACGCTTCAAATCTTTTACTTACAAATTAGAATTGATAAAATATAATATGGGTTAGCCAAATATCAGGGAACAGGCTAAATCAATGTTTAGTTGATTTCTGTTCCACTAGATGGCGCTTGCTGTCTGAAAAGCACATGTGCTCCTGGTCAGGATATGTCTTTTTTTATTTTTAATAATAGAAACAATAAGGAAAGTTTACACATATTAATAAAATATATAATTAATTAAAAAATAAATACTTTGCTACAGCTACAAACTAAATTATGCACTGCAATTGTGTCAAAATATTAAGATATCAAAGCAAGATCTTTGTTTATTTTCAATGAATTCATTGATTTCAATTTCATTGTCAAAACATTTTAAATAGGTATCAAATATCTTAAGTCTCCTCAACAATAATCAAAGTCGCTTAATGGTAGTATGTCAAAAATGAATTAATACTATATTATATACTTTAATCCTTTTCCCCTAAAGAATTGATTACTAAATGAATTAAAGTAAACAACATTTTTCAGGTTGTATTTATAATTGAGAGTTTAACTCATAGACAAAACTTAAGGAAGTTGTACCCTTTACCATGTATATCGGGATTCAGACAATAACTCTGAAATATATTACCGTGACCTTTATTGAAGACACATGAGATAAAAAAGTGAGAACAAAATTGATTCAGTCTACTAGAAAAAAAAAAGGCGACTGGTGACATCAAAGACCCTCCACTTCTTCAGGTTTGGTCCATGAGTGTAAATGTTTTACTTAAACTTTTTTATACTTTATTTCGGAAACCGGCTGTCGTTCGAAGAAAACTATTTTTATAAATTGACAAAAACTTTATAAAAATAGTTTTCCTTTTGAAAAGGACGTTCGCGATTTACCGTAGCGTCGAAAAAAGTGTACACTACAGGACAAAACTTAAGGAAGTGGAAAGTCTTTGATGTCGCCGGTCGTCTATTTATTATTATATTTTTTAAAGCAGACTCATACAATTTTGTTCACACTTGGTTATCATGTATGTCTTCTATAAAGGTCACTGTAATATCTTTCAGAATTATTGTCTGAATCCCGATATACATACTAAAAGGTACAGCTTCCTTAAGTTTTGTCTATGAGTGTATATATGTGTGTCTTCAATAAAGGTCACTGTAATATCTTTCAGAATTATTGTCTCAATCCCGATATACATGCTAAAAGTTACAACTTCCTTAAGTTTTGTCCATGAGTGTATATATGTGTGTCTTCTATAAAGGTCACTGTAATATCTTTCAGAATTATTGTCTGAATCCCGATATACATGCTAAAAGGTACAACTTCCTTATGTTTTGTCTATGAGTGTATATATGTGGGTATTCAATAAAGGTCACTGTAATATCTTTCAGAGTTATTGTCTGAATCCCGATATACATGCTAAAAGGTACAACTTCCTTATGTTTTGTCTATGAGGGTATATATGTGGGTATTCAATAAAGGTCACTGTAATATCTTTCAGAATTATTGTCTCAATCGCGATATACATGCTAAAAGTTACAACTTCCTTAAGTTTTGTCCATGAGTGTATATATGTGTGTCTTCAATAAAGGTTACTGTAATATCTTTCAGAATTATTATCTGAATCCTGATTTACATGCTAAAAGGTACAACTTCCTTAAATTTTGTCAATGAGTGTATATATGTGTGTCTTCAATAAAGGTTACTGTAATATCTTTCAGAGTTATTGCCTCTATCCCGATATACATGGTAAAAGGTACAAGTTCCTAAAGTTTTGTCTATGAGTGTATATATGTGTGTCTTCAATAAAGGTCACTGTAATATCTTTCAGAGTTATTGTCTGAATCCCGATATACATGGTAAAAGTTACAAGTTCCTTAAGGTTTGTCTATATGTGTGTCTTCAATAAAGGTCACTGTAATATCTTTCAGAGTTATTGTCTAAATCCCAATATACATGCTAAAAGGTACAACTTCCTTAAGTTTTGTCTATGAGTGTATATATGTGTGTCTTCAATAAAGGTCACTGTAATACCTTTCAGAGTTATTGTCTGAATCCTGATATACATGGTGAAAGGTACAAGTTCCTTAAGTTTTGTTTCCATGAGTGTATATATATGTGTGGCTTCAATAAAGGTCACTGTAATATCTTTCAGAGTTATTGTCTCAATCCCGATATACATGCTAAAAGGTACAACTTCCTTAAGTTTTGTTCATGAGTGTATATATGTGTGTCTTCAATAAAGGTCACTGTAATATCTTTCAGAGTTATTGTCTGAATCCCGATATACATGCTAAAAGGTACAACTTCCTTATGTTTTGTCTATGAGTGTATATTTGTGTGTCTTCAATAAAGGTCACTGTAATATCTTTCAGAGTTATTGTCTAAATCCTGATATATATGCTAAAAGGTACAACTTCCTTAAGTTTTGTCTATGAGTGTATATATGTGTGTCTTCAATAAAGGTCACTGTAATATCTTTCAGAGTTATTGTCTAAATCCCGATATACATGCTAAAAGGTAAAACTTTCTTAAGTTTTGTCCATGAGTGTTTATATGTGTGTCTTCAATAAAGGTGACTGTAATATCTTTCAGAATTATTGACTGAATCCCGATATACATGGTAAAAGGTACAAGTTCCTTATGTTTTGTCCATGAGTGTATATATGTGTGTCTTCAATAAAGGTCACTGTAATATCTTTCAGAATTATTGACTGAATCCCGATATACATGGTAAAAGGTACAAGTTCCTTATGTTTTGTCCATGAGTGTATCTTTCAGAGTTATTGTCTCTATCCCGATAAAATGGTAAAAGGTACAACTTCCTTAAGTTTTGTCTATGAATATAAATGAATTATCAAAGATGAATTATTACTTTAGGATTATATAAACTTAAAGGACAATTTGAGGTTAAGTTTTTGTTAATTAGAAACATTCTGTTGTTAAAAAGAAGTACTTTAGAAAATCTCTCTTCCTGATTACCTACTACCTATTAACCCCCAATTACACTCTCCTTGTTGTTGCCCAACTTCACACACTAATGCCTTGTTCTTAATTCTTAAATTAGGGGGTCGGTAGTCTAAACCGTTGGTTTTCGACCGCTACGACCCGGGTTTGATTCTCGCATTGGGCATTTTTTTTTCAGATTGAAGAAATGCTCCAATGGCCCCCCGATTTCTTGCAAATGTCCAATCCCACCAGCTGGTGCAAGTAACCAAACGAAGCTAAGGAACATTTTTAAGTGCAAAGTCGAACTGTTTTTCACATATGTAGACATGTGGTGCACTTACAGTAAAAGTAGTCGCCTACTTTTTACCTACCATGATTATCATGGCCTGTACCACGTGTACTAGGGATAATTTAAGAAAAAAAATCTTAAATTTTGCCTTCCGGTAGATAATACATTTAATATCGCTTTCCAAATTAGATTTAAATAATTAGTTTTTCAATTTTTTTACTAATTAGACAGATGCCTTATTATGGAATATGTATACTTCCAAATATGATCATGGGACATTTATAGCATTGTTAGAACATTAGCTCGCTGTTGTACATGTGACAAAAGAATTATAGAATAATTATTTTGTAGAAAATTACTCTCCATATGCGATGGAGAAAATGTAAGTATATCTGAATAAAAATTACTTAACTTTAATTACACTCATGGACAAAACTTGAGGAAGTTGTACCTTTTACCATGTATATCAGGATTCGGACAATAACTCTGAAAGATATTTGATACACATTTGATTTTATTGAAGACACACATATATACACTCATGGACAAAACTTAAGGAAGTTGTACCTTTTACCATGTACAGGGTGATCCAAAAGTCCCGCACTATTTTAAAAATTAATAACTCCGCGAATATTTGCGCTAGAGCAATGCGGTAAGCACCATTGTATTCAGGATGCAATGGGATTTTTTATGGCAAATAATGAAAAATTCGAAATTGATTTTAGTTACAATTTTATTCGCCAGATGGCGCTCTACCAGAATCAGAGATTCAGCGGCCAAATTGTTTGATAAATTGAAAAATATAACTGATCGACACGTATTTTTCCTTTTGAATACCAGGAAAGAACCCTAATAATATCAAATAACAAATTAATAAAACACCACTTCGCCAAAAGTATGAAGAATTGGTTAACGATTTTTAAATACAATCAGAGATATGTAAAATAGGTATATGCAAATTAAAACACGTAGCAAAAATATTTATATTTTATATGAGGTTTTGTGAAATAGATTGAATGTTTGAAAAACACTGCTGATATCAATACACGAATTTTTGAAATGTTAATATAGTACCAAAAATTATGATGGCACTATTAATAGGATTTCTTGTTATAAGAAATGTGTAGTTTCTTGACTGATTGGCGACCCTTGACTATTTAACTGGATATTTGTCATGATCCAACAAATGAAATATAGAGGGGAGTGTCAAAATATATTTGTCGTACTTTATTCCAAATATCCTATGGGCTTGTCAAATGTTATCATTGTTTATTATACTGTACGCAATTTTAAAAAATGTGTCCCCTCAAATAAAAATAATTTTTAAATCGACCTTTTGCGTTGAAAAACGTGGTAGTAAAATCATTTTGCATTATTTTTTTTCACAGAATTTCTAAAGTTATTGGTGTACAGAAAATATTCCTTATGCTATTTCTTATAATGAGCGAAAAGCGAAAAACTAAACATAAGGAGAAAAATTGTGTGTACCAGTGTTATTCGAGAAGTTATAACACTCAGGTTTGCACGACATAATATGTGAGCAAATGACAAACAGAATATTACTGTTCACAGAAAAAAAGAGTCAAGATATGAGGACAGCATTTATTATCTCCATATCCCAACACAAAGAGCTGCAAAATATTGGTAGATAATATAATACATGGCAGCTTATATAACACATGAGGTAACTGCCTTCTCTCTTGTATTAGGTCACAATCCTTGCTCAATGTGGCACCCTTCATTCTCAATCACCGCCTGCAGACGATAAATGACAGAATGGACAGCATTAAATAACATATCTGTTGAAATTGATAAAACGTGCTATCTGATAGAAGCCTTCAACATGGCCAATGTGGTAAGCCAGCGTCGATAAACACACGATTTAATGTATCCCCATAAACAAAAATCGCAAGGCGTCAAGTCTGGTGATTTTGGAGGCCACTGGTATATAAAGTAGCGACTTATCACACGATTTTCACCGAACGTATCCTTCAGCAATTGTTTGGCACCTCGGGAGATATGAGGAGGTCCTCCATCTTTCATGAATGCTATTTCGCTTAGTGCTTTTGCCCTGCAATATGGGAATACCCTTTTCTCATAACGTTCACCAGTTACAAAAAACGGTTTTAAAAGTTCTTCCATTGATTTTTCAAAGAAAAATGACCCAATAATAAAAGAAGTGAACCCACACAAAACTGTAACTCTAGGCTGGTAAAGTGGCATTTCTGTAGAAATCCTAGGGTTTTCTGTTGCCCAAATGCGGCTGTTTTGAATGTTAAATTCTCCGTTTAGAGAAAAGTGAGCATCATCTGTCCACAGAACATTCGACACCCAGTTTTCATCAATATCAATTTGCCGGAAAACCCATGCAGCGAATTCTTGACGCATCTCAAAATCGCCAACTTTCAGCTCGTGAAATCTTTGAATTTTGTATGGGTACACACAATAGAGACATTAAGTGAAGCGTCTTCGGATATCACAATCATACTCGGTGAATTTAACGCCAAAAGTTCAATTTGGGGATCACCTGTCCAGGATAACAAAAGTCAGCAGGTTGAGGACATGCTAACCGACCTCGACCTTACACCGTTAAATAACGGAGAGAACACCTATCTATCTAAGTCCACAGGCACAGAATTAGCAATAGACATCACAGCGATAAATTACAACATCGCACCCACAACACAATGGAAATTCCTGAGAGGTGCAATCAGTGACCACAGATCAATTTTAACAACCCTAAACTTCAAAATTGAGAATGTCCATTAGAGTAAAAGAACATGGAACTTTAGGAAAGCCGACTTGAAAAATATTCATAGAAAAGCTTGAAGAGCTGTGCAACGAAAAATTGAATTACAGAACGCTTGACAAAAACTTGGAAAAATTCACTTCGAAAATTTAAAAAGCTGCAAAAGCATCGATACCTAGAGGTAGACGTAAAGACCTGTGGATACCTTTCTGGAAGGACCACAACATCGAGGCAATGATTTCAGAGAGAGAGACAATATCAATGAACCTCTTGAAAAAATAAAACAGAAGAAAACAGAAAGGAACTCATTGAAATTAGTCACAAAATAGAACAAGAAATTTAGATATGCAAACAAGAAAAATGGCAGAATTCTGCGAAAAAATGGATCCAAGAAAGGACAGCCAACACTGGAATATGATTAGAGTGTTAAAGAACAATCAAAACCAACACCAATCTTCCAATACTCTAACCGATATGAATAGAACAGCGAGAACGAGAACAAACAGATGGCTGACATAATTGCTGAATATCTTTCAAGCACTCCCAGACTCAACTACACGAATGAAGACAGGACTCTAAAAAATAATATAAACAAGTTAGTTAAACAAGCAAGAAACTACCATCAACAAGATATTTTCTCGAGAGACTTCACACTGAATGAGCTAAACTCATCAATAAAAAAATCCAAGAGGTCACCAAGAGATAATTTAATCTTTGGTCAAATGATTAAACACTTTGAAGACAAAGCTAATAATCAACTCCTACGAATACTGAACATTTCATGGTAAACTGGTAAACTACCAAAGAATTGGAAGATATCAATTATAGTGCCAATACTGAAGCCAAACAGAGATGCCAAGGAATACAAGAACTATCGGTCAATGCTCTCACCAGCATACTTTGTAAAATTCCAGAACGAATTATCCACTCTAGGCTCATAGTCTGGCTCACTAACAATAATAAAATAAACCTCTACCAAACTGCCTATAGATCCCAGCACTGTACGACTGATCAACTGTTCTACCTCTGTCAATCAATAATAGATTTTTACAGGAAAAACCGCCAAAGAAGACCACGGCTATATTTCTTGATATGACCTCAGCTTTCGATCGAGTGTGGAGGGAGAAATTACGTGAAAAGCTGCACAACATCGGAGTAAGAGGAAAAAGCTTAATCTGGATTGCAGACTTCTAAAGGGGAAGAAGGTTAAAGGTTCGGGTCAATGGAGAATTTTCCAAGGACTGAAGAACATGGGCTGGTGTAACTCAGGGATCGGTGCTCAGTCCTCTACTCTATCTGCTATATATTAACGACATCCATTTACCTCGCTGAAGACACAAAGGTTGCCTGTTATGCAGATGATATAGCCATATGGCACACAAGTAGCAGCATAGAAAAATCGTAAAAAATACTGAACACATCAATGAGAGGACTGGAAAAGTGGGCAATGGAACTCCAAATGACCATAAACCCAATAAAACCAAACCTATGCGTCTTCTCCACTCACAAGGAAAAATGCATAAATATAACCACAAAATAAGCATAAACAAACAAATAATTAATAAAATTAGAAATCCATAATACCTAGGTGTGATACTGCAGTCCTGGATCTTTCCAGTTGGTCTCGAGGACCACGCCATCACCATCTCCTCAGCGGCGAAGTACGCGATCTATGTATTCATCGTAGATCGCAAAATGCGTGGTGTCGCTGGAGACCCACTGGCGATTCTCCACCAAACTCTGCAGCGCTGGCAGAGGCGCCATATTTATTGTACATAGTGTATATAATGCATATTATCTTTTTTAATAGTGCAGACTGTGCATGTATTGACAAGATGTCAACAAAATTATTTTAATTATTATTGATGAGAAATTGGAATTTTCAGAACACATAATTAGCACCTCAAATAGAGCTATCAGAAAACTAAACATTCTGAGAAGGCTACGTGGAACAAATTGGGGAGCAACACCCAGAATTCTCAGAACAACATATACCACCTTAATAAGGCCGATAATGGAATATGCAACACCGGTCTGGGCTCCCTCAAGCTCATCACTAAAAGTAAGACTAGACAGTGTTCAAGGGAAAAGCGGCCAAAATAATCGCTGGTGCTGTTTCATCCACCAGCAATTAGAAAATTCAGAGAGAATGTGTTCTAGACCTACTCGCTCGAAAGCAGAAGACAAAATAAAAACAACTTGGATCGGCACTTCGGAAACAAGGAACCAGAGGACGAGATCTCTCTGACCACTTGTGGTTTGGTGGACCCGCCCTTTTCTGAGAATGAGGTGAAACTGACGGTTTTCAAGTTCGGGAAAAGGAAATCTCCTGGTCCCGAAGGGATCGATAACACGGTCGTGAAAGCCCTGGTAAGGATGCACCCATCGCTTCTTTCCAGGTTATTCAATAAGTGCCTGGACACTGGTACATTTCCTGAGGCATGGAAGGTTGCCCGAGTAGTGCTTCTCGAAAAGTCTGGTAGAAAGAGTAATTCTCCTAATGATTATCGTCCGCTTTCTTTACTAGTGTGTCTAGGTATGGTCCTGGATAGCCTACTAGCTCAGCGACTGAAGCACTGGCTAGAGAGTAATGAGCTCCTTTCCTCTTTCCAACATGGTTTTAGGGAAGGGAAGTCCACAACCAGAGCTCTGAAAGAGGTGTTAGAGGGGGTTGAGATGGACTTAAATAAGGGTGCTTGGGGCGCGTTGATGGCGCGTTCAACTCCATGAGCTGGAACAAGCTGATGAGAAATTTGATGGACATGGGTTGTCCTGATAATTTGTGCAGCTTGGTTCGTGACTTCCTGAGGGATAGACGGATTAGCCTCAGTTTTGGTGGGCGGAAGTTGGAAAGAAACTGTGCTAGGGGTTGCCCCCAGGGCTCTTGCTGCGGACCTATTCTGTGGAATATCCTGGTAAACACCGTTTTCCAGGAGGAGCTACCTGAGGGAGCCAGGCTGGTTCTCTATGCTAACGACCAGTTCCTCATCATTGAGGCTGCTTCGAGGGCGAAGGCTGAGAAGTGTGTTGAAACTTCTCTCCAAATTCTCTCGATCTGGGCCCATGACTCTGGCCTTAAGTTCAATGTCTCCAAAACTAAAGCCCCCAGCTTTAAGCCTAGGGACATAAGAACTAAAAGGAAAGGGATCAAATGGGAACACAAGCCGGCTATCCGGATGGAAGGACGGAGGGTAGCGTTGGTCAATAGGATGACCATCCTGGGGGTGGTCATTGATGACAAGATGGGTTGGCAATACCAGGCGGAGGAGATGGTGGCGGGAGGCAGGGAGGCGTTGTGCAGGCCTGTCCTGGTTGGCTCTCACCAGGGGGGGGGGGGGGGAGAAGGAGGGTACTATTTTTAGGAACCTCTGCCTCTCCTGTGTCGAGCCAATCTTGCTATATGCTTCCGGGGCTTGGTAGCGCCGAAACAGGGATCAGAAAGTGGCAACAACTCTAGAGAGAGTGCAGAGGACAGCGGCACTCAGAATCACAGGGGGATATCGCACTACCAGCAGTGAGGCCTTTTTGGTCCTCGCTGGGCTTATTCCCCTGGGATTGAAACTAGAGGAGGAGACCATCAGATAGAAGATCTGGGAGAACAGGGAAGATGCCATGGGACTTGAAGCGGGGGCCCTGGAATCGAAGAGGGACCCAAGGAAGCCTCCGCAGTGGTTGCCAAAGTGGAATTGGAGTCCTAGAGGGCCGACAGGGATTGGCACGGAGGTTTTCACTGATGGTAGTAAGTCTGGAACCAATACTGGAGCTGGGGTAGAGATATACACTAATGGAGAGCTGATTTTCCAAGAAAGTTTAGCACTCAGAGTGGACGAATTGGTCTTTTCAGCCGAGCTGGTTGCGATCAGGGTAGCCCTCAGAGTGTGTGCCGAGAAGAACTTCAGCCCGGACCGCCTCTATTCAGATTGTATGTCGGCCCTCGTCGCCATCAATCTGGAGAAAGGGCAACTCGCGCATCAAATAATCCAGGAGCTGGAGATGATGACGCGGGCTCCGGTGCTCCCTTGGTTTAGGAGTCACAGCCTCATCGAAGGTAATGAGTTCGCAGACAGGATCGCTAAGGCAGGATGCTTTAGAGATAGATCACTGAGGACCCCAGTGACCAAGAAAGAAGTTTATAGGAGGATCAGGGGGCAGGTCCAGGACTTATGGTTGGACAGATGGAGGAACAGTGTGAAGGGGAGAAAGGTATTCAATGGGGTAACAACACCCAAGTACCTCTGTAAGGTAATGTCCCACAAACTCATTAGGACAGTTCGGGACATGGGCTCTTCCCCAAGTCTCCACAGATTTAAAATTAAGAGAAACCCTGATTGCGTCTATGGAGAAAGGGATGTGAATGCACGCCACTACGTCTTGGATTGTCCAAGGGTAGTGGGTGTGCAGGAAGAGAGAAGGAGGGCGAGGGGCGCGATCGAGAGTAAGCTGCTGAGAAATCACAGCAAGCTTCTTGAGAAAGCCCACGACGTGGCAGCTGAGCTTTTCCTCAGCTGTGAGTGAACAGAGTCGACCTAGGCTGCCTCCCCGCGGTCCCTGCTGGACACAGTAGATAGTTTCCTATTTTGCTGTGATTAGAGGCCACCGGTATAGAAATCCTTCCAGACACGTTGTCTGGGAGGTGGTGTTTCCAGGTACAATATCCAAGCACTAGCTTGGATACCGTTACTTGGCTTATGAGTTGAACTCATGCCGGCTTGTGGACCGAAAGGTCTGGGTGGCCATCTGCTTCTATGGTGTACCAACTGTGCTTAGGTGGGATCCTCCAGTTCTTGTTTATTTTGGCTACTGTTTTCATTTCTTTAAAAGTAAGTTTATTTTTCTGTAGCAAGGGTTCTTTTGTGCCTTTTTTCGCTAGCGCATCAGCAGCTTCATTGCCTTCAATGCTAACTTGTAAGGATATCCATTGAAGGTGAATTTTTGAGGTATTGAGAGTTTTTGGAGATAACCAATTATGTTCCTGCTTACTTTGTCTCTAAGTTCCCCTGTGTGACTCAAGTGTTGTATGACACTTCTACTATCAGTAAGAATCAATATATCGTGATGTTTAGTGCTTCTGATGGATTTTAAAACTTCATAGATGGCTATAAGTTCTGATCTGAAGACTGAGCAAAAATCTGGGTTTCTTCTGTTTATTTTCTCAAAGCCATTTGTGGTTTTAATGAGAGAGCCACTGCCAGTGTGTCCCAACTCGTCTCTGCTACCATCGGTATAGATAGTTATTGCATTTTTAGGAATTTTATATTAATTATTTCTAATGATAATTGTTTTAAGTATTCTGGATTTTGGTATTGTTTTTTGGCGGGTTCGTTTAAAGTGGCATTAAAAATAACATTTTGTTAGTGGTTCGCATGGAGATATTTTTTCAGCTAAATAATATTTTTTCCACTTTATATTTTAAAAATCCATTTCTTTTGGCCAGGTGGAGAGGGCCTTCTTTTTTGAGTCTTATATTGGGTTCCCAATTAAGTATGTAATTGAAAGTTCTGTGTTTGTTTTCATAACTCTTGATTTTGTTTATATATTTTGGCAGATTGTAGCATATTCTATTCTTTAAGGGCATAATGTCTGCCTCGTAAAGTACAATATTATTAGGGCAGGTATTTCGAAGACCTGTAATAATTCTAGCTGCATTTAGTTGTATCCTTTCCAGTGTTTTTAGATTTGTTTCAGATGCTGTACCATAGATTTGATATCCACATTCCAAGATAGGTCTCATTAGAGATGTGTAAGTTAATTTTAGTGTTGTTGCTTCAGCTCCCCACTCTTCCTGAAATATATTTCAAGATTTTTAGTCGGTCTCTTCCTTTTCTAACAACTCCTTCAATATGTTTACTGGAGTTAATTTCTGGATCCAGAGTGTAGCCGAGATATTTAGGATGTTTATTATATTGCAATTGTTGTTCTTTCAGAATAATATATGGTGTTATTTTGTATAGTTTCTTATCGGTAGTAAAAAGACAGGTTTCAGATTTTTGGGGGTTAAATTCTAATTTATGTTTATTAGCAAATTTTTCTAGGTGGAGAAGAGTCTTCTTCAAATCTCTTTAAGCTTTTTTCCAGTTAGTGTTGCTGCTCCATAGAATAATGTATTCAGCGAAAAGTACAATATTGGTTTTATGTGAAAATTTGTCTTCTATGCCTGCAATAAATAGGGTGAAGAGAGTTGGGCTAAGGACTGATCCTTGTGGTAATCCTTGGTACAAATTGAAGGTTTTAGATAGAGTGCCATTATATTTGACCCTGATGTATATATTTTTAAGGGAATAATTTATCCAAGTGATAGCTTTTCCATCAATTTTGAAATGTTTGTATAATTTTGTAATTAACTTGTTTTTCCATACCTTATCAAAAGCTTGTGTAAGGTCTAAAAAGCAGCTATGGTGTGGTTAGTTGACTTTTTGTTTTGTGCATCTTTTACCTTTTGTGTGAAAATTAAGAGTTGGTCTATTGTCCCATGTCCTTTCCTTAATTCATATTGTTCTTCTGGTAAGAGATTTCTAGTGTCGGGGTGGTAGGTGAGTCGTCTGAGTATAATTTTTTCCATTAATTTGCAGCATATATTTGTGAGGGAGATAGGTCGGTAGTTTATTGGGTCATCAGCAGATTTGTCAAGTTTTTTAATGGGAATTATTGTTGCATTTTTACAGTCTTGAGGCAATTTTCCAGTTTTCCAGGAGTTATTGAAAATATTAAGAAGTCTTTCTTTGCCAATTTTGCCCAAGTTTGATATCATTCGGCGATGGATTCCATCTGGCCCAGGAGTCTTGTTTAGATCAGTGTTTTCTAATGCATAAGCTAGCTCTTTGTTATTGATTTTTTTCATGGAAAATATTATGAGTGCTGGTGACATTTTTACAGTCATGAATAATCTTTCGGGCCTTTTTTCAACCTTGATTTTACTACTTATTTGATATGAATTACCTAAAAGATTGGCAGCAATTTTGTCATTAGTTGCTGGTGTACCATCTGTATTCTTAATCATATTTGTGTTTTCAGTTTGTGGCTGGACTCTGTCAATTTGTTTTGCCAAATTAAAAGTTCTGTATTTGGGTTTCTTGGGTTCAAGTTTTCACAAGTTTGTTTCCATTTTTCCCTTTTCACATTTACGAATAATCTTTTTATTTTTGCAATCACAATGTTCAGTTCAGTTCTACAATTTGTTTGGTTTTGGGTGCACTTTTTTGTAGTTCATTTCCTTTAGTTATAAGTGTTTGAATATTTTTTGCCTGATGTGTATAATTTGCAATCCATTTCTTAATATAACCTCTTGGTATTGAAACTTTGGCTGCTTTAATAATGGTGTTTTCGAAAGATATCATATTAGCCTTTTTGAAGTTCCAGAATTTTTCTTAATTGAGCTAGTTTTGGTCTTGGTGCTAATTTCTATCAAATTAGGCAAATGATCACTTCCAAAGCCTTTTAATATTTGCTATTTGCATTTGGGTAAAATGTCAGGATAGTAAAAACTTATATCAAGGGCTTGTGCAGTATTATAGCTTGTAGGAATGATGGGTAGGATTCTCATCATTTAAGCACATGAAGGCATTGTCGTCAAATATGTTTGATAGTATTTTGCCTCTTGGGTTTGGCGTAGAACATCCCCATAGTTGATGTTTGGCATTAAGGTCACCTAAAATAATAGTGTTGTCTGTAAGAAATTGATCCATTGTTCCATCGTCAATAAATGTATTGTTTGGAGGGTCCTACATATTGTATATGTTGATGGCTTTGTTTTGATTGAGGTAGACTTTGATACCTTGGGTTTCAAGGTCTAATGTGTTTGGAATATTAACGGCTATGTCCTCATAGTACAAATTATTGATTAAAAATGCTAGGCAACGCCCTTTAACAGCATATACAGATGGATCTTCAGACCTTACCCTGAGTAATGGAGGGGCCGGAATTAACATAATACTGCAAGATGGAACAAACATCAAAATCAAAGAGGGAGCAGGACAGATTTCGTCAAACTTCACTTGTGAACTGACAGCTATCTGGAAAGCCCTTGATGTATGCCTTAACCAACCATCCCTGCATCAAGCAGAAGGAATTTTAATATACAGCGACTCCATATCTTTACACACCCAAGATAGTGGACATTGCTGCTGATGTGATGGAAAGATGCATGGATACATCTGAGGCTCTTTATTGGACACGAAAACAACAACGGCATTCCAGAGTAAAATAAATTATCAGAGATAGATACATATTTTTCAAATGAATTAAAATAAATATATTCGATACTGAGTGAAAGTTGAATTTAAAATATTAGAAATTTATTATCTTTGGAAACTAACCGCATCTAAAATATCATTTTTTTTGCTACATGTTTTAATTTGCATTTACCTATTTTACATATCTCTGATTGTATTTGAAAATTGTTAACCAATTCTTCATACTTTTGGCGAAGTGGTGTTTTATTAATTTGTTATTTGATATTATTAGGGTTCTTTCCTGGTATTCAAAAAGGAAAAATACGTGTCGATCAGTTATATTTTTCAATTTATCAAACAATTCGGCCGCTGAATCTCTGATTCTGGTAGAGCGCCATCTGGCGAATAAAATTGTAACTAAAATCAATTTTGAATTTTTCATTATTTTCCATAAAAAATCCCATTGCATCCTGAACACAATGGTGTTTACCGCATTGCTCTAGCGCAAATATTCGCGGAGTTATTAATTTTTAAAATAGTGCGGGACTTTTGGATCACCCTGTATATCGGGATTCAGACAATAACTCTGAAAGATATTACAGTGACCTTTATTGAAGACATACCTGATAACCAAGTGTGAACTAAATTCAAGGAAGTTGAATCTTTTAGAGCATGTATTTCGGGTTCATATAATAACTCTGAACCTTTGATAACCTTTTTTGAAGACATACGAGATAACCATGTGTGAGCAAAATTACCTTTGTCTCCTTCAATATTTGATACACAATGACATTTATTGAAGACACGAGATCACCAAAGTGTAAACAACATTGCCACTTTCTCTTTAAAAAAAAAAGGATGACTGGCGATATCAAAATATGAAATTTCTTCCGAAGTTTTGTCCGTGAATGTTTATAATTTTGAAAATTTTAAAATATTTTCACTTCTCTCTAAACTCATACAAAGAGAGAAATCTATAAATAGAATGGTTATCTCTAAAAATAAAACTTTCTTCAATGTACAAAATCTAAATTTGGTCAACAGTTTCATGTAATCATTCAGTTTCTATGTAAAATATTCATTATACAACAACAACAACAAAAGCCTTTATTAGGCACACGTGCCATACAGGATTCTCCCGATAGGACAAAATAAATAAATAACAAATTAGCATCATAGTTATATACAAATATTGGGTATTGACCTCGACCAATTATCGAGTTGGATCCGGTGTCTGTGCTAAATATTTTGATTGAGCTGCTTTCCAGTATTTATAAAAAGCGAATGCAAAGGGTCTGGATTTTACGACTTTTGCCATTTAAACATAAGGCGAATTGCTATTGTAGCCGGTCTCTTGACGAAGAATTTCTCTCTCTTCTTCCATTGCCGTACAGTAGAACATGTAGTGTGGAAAATCGAGACTAAATTCACCGTTGCATAGGGTGCATTTTATGGTCTTAGTTTTCAAAAGTGAAACATTATTAATTCTCTGTACTGCAAAAAGGCTTCTTACTTGTGCAATGATTCTCTTTAAGGTTAGGGGGTTATTGTCATTAAGATAGCATTCCATTGTAGGTGATGAATGAAAGTATTTATAGTGAGAGTAGAGTACTGATTTTCTTATTCTTACATAATCCAGCTGCAAGGACTGATCGGTTGCCGTTCTAATAATTAGGGGGATATATCTTTGTAGAATATTGAAGTCTGTACTTCCAACAAGCCATGAGAAGCCGATGTTATTAAGTAGCTCTGTTATACTTTTTACCAGTCCGATATTCTGTTTTGAAGAAATTGAAATGTCCCACAAATGTGCCAAACAAATTGAAGGTAGCCTGCTGCCGTCCATTTTCAGAATTCTAGTCCAGAATTTTAAAGTTAGTTTTTTTCACTGTGATATCAAGAGAGTTTCTTCCTGTTTCGGCCCTCAAAATATAGCCCGGAGTATAGCTTGGAAGGCACAGAAAACGTCTGAGAAAGGTATCCTGGATTCTATCTAAGATTAAGGCTTGATCATGTGCCCAAATTGGGGCCGCAATATTCATTATAATACAATATTATATATAATATAATGCGGCTTATGATTGTTCCCATCCCTGGACACTTTTATTTTTCCGTTTATCATTACTCTTCACAATACAACCTTTCATACCTCATCCCTAAGGTTAGAAATAATCATTATTTCTCCTTGAAATAAATTTTGATTTTTCGTTGAAAAGAAACACATGCGGGATAGTATTTCAAATGTCGTTTTACAAAATATTCATTAAACAAAAAAGTTTATGATTGCTTTACCAATTTTTTTCATTATTTTTCTTATTTTCTTTTTATACAAGCAATATAAGCTTGTAATCTACTCACATAAAATAAAAATAAGCATTTTCAAATAGGTTTTTTCAAGTTATTTCAATATATAATGAAATAAATGTTACCTCAATGCGTCCTTAAATTAAATGATCCATTAAAAAAAACTCAGGACTGTGAATGTGCCATAGTCATTCCCTGATTGCTCCCAAGGTGACCATGTCAACATTGCCACATAATCCTACGAGGATTTCATCATTTGGGATTTCCAGGTTTCTGACCTCTCAGGACATGGTCATTCTTTTTGGCTGAAAGATCCTTCGCTTTTTTTCCATAGAGGAATCTTTGACATTTCCCTTTTAGCTCTTAAAATTAAAAATACTTCGACCAGTAAATCTTTTTATTATATCGATGTTTCGACAAAAATCTATTGAGATAATAATATTTAACTATTTGCTAAATTAAGAAAAAGGCATCTCCTTATCGTGCAACTGAAAGTTGCTAATGGCTTGCGCCATCTATCGGAATAAATATCAACTATTCTCGTTGATTTCTAATTATTCCAGAATTGGCCAAATACCCATTCTTGATTAATCAAAAAAAGCTAACCACGGACGCGTTTCGGGCTGTTGGCCCTCATCAGCGTGGTGAAAGCTGTAACTCAACGACCAAAAAATTAGTCATTCAGGCATCCTGAAAAATCATGAAACGGGTAGTTAAGGCCAGAATTGCATGAGACCGCGACACAATGCCAAATGTTTTAATTTTTGTTCCTGACGAGGACAAAAGATTTTTGTCGAAACGTCGAGATAATAAAAAAGATTTACTGGCCGAAGTATATTTATTTTGAAGAACTATGAATGCCCTGGCCAGTATATAGAAGCAATATTCGTACCTATATTAAAGGAATCGTTCTCACTAAACAACAGCCAGGAAATCCCTGATGAAAATTCAGGAGAATTAGTTAAGAGAAAGTGGCGGAAGTTTCGCTTCGAATGCCAAAGAAGTACTTGGTATTCCGCAGTCACAGAGGTTACCTGGTTGTTTTCGTGATCCCAGTAGATGTCATCTCAGACTGCCGGCCTTATGTCCACACCCAGCTTATCTACGTGTACGAGTTGATTTATAATAGCGAGTTGATATGAGGAAGATCATTGCTCGATACAAATATTTATATGTAATTCTACTGTTCTAAAAGTTTATGTCCATAGTTTGCTTAAATACCATTTTTTTTTCTAAGATTCCACCCTTCAGTGTAGCATATATACTCTATTTTATTTCAATTTTAATTTATTAAATTATATAATATATATAAAATATAATAAAATATATAATAAATAAATAAATATTAAATTTTAATCGTTTTTTCCCCTATACATGCTATACACCTATACACCAATTTTTATCCTAATCTGACAACTCCTTCTTGGTGCGTCGATTTTTTTGTTATACAGTGTATAAGCACAGAATGAACCAATACAGTATTAGAGCTCTAAAAAGCGGTCTAGTAGATTAAATAGGTGAAAATGCTAGGAGGGTTCACTATTGATGAGTCAAGCCCTCCCAATATTTTTTTCATCACTTTAATCACAGTAGAAGTTTATATTGTTAAAAAAAAAAAAAAAAAACATTCGTGCTTCAATGATTCCATATCTTAGATACATACAACGTAAGGGCATTAGAAGTTTGTATTATGTATAAAATAAAATTTTAAATCCTTTCATTTTATATGTATAGATGGCGCGTTATTGCTTTGTGTTAACTGGCCTTGTCTTTATTGTTTGCGGAAGAGCATTGCTCGATGCAAATATTTGAATGTAATTCTACTGTCCTATAAGCTTATGTCCATAGTTTTCTTGAAAACCATTTCTGAGATTCCATCCTTCAGTGCTGCGTATATAAACAGAATCGTCCAATACAGTATTAGAGCTCTGAGAAGCAGTCTGGTGGATTAAATTGGCCCAACCGCTGGGAGGGTTCACCACTGATGGGTCAAGCCCTCCCAATATATTTTTTCAACGCAGTAAGGGCAGTAGAAGTTTGTATTATGTATAAAAGAAACATTTGTGCTTTTAAATCCTTCCATTTTATATTTATTATTATATCCGTAATACATGGCGGGTGGTAGTTGGCGACTGCTTTGACTGTAAATCTACCACATGTCTACATATTTAGAAAGCAGTTTGATTACTTGTACTACTAGTAAGGCTGGACTTTGTACGAATCTAAGAGAGGGGATCCACATTGAAACGATTTTATTTCATTACAAAAATCAATATTATTTAAGTAACCCAGGTTCCTGGAGCGTACAAAAATCAATATTTCAATAAAATAATCTCTTGCATTAATATTACATTGAAAATATCAGTCTTCCAAATATTTTTTTTATGTAATTCATATCACTAGCTTTCATACCTGAATGATAGAGTTATGAATTACTTTATATATATTAAATTATGCTCCCTCCGCTGTAAGCTTTGACGCTAAGCTTTTTCGGAGAAACACTCATGGACATAACTAAAATCAA
>CP092869.1:89080447-89095735 GCA_030710605.1 Cordylochernes scorpioides
GTAGATAAAACTTAAGGAAATGGAAAGACTTTGATATCGCCTGTCGTCTGTTTTCTGAATCCTATAGATGTAACTCACAGCTTGCAAATCTTGTTGCTACTGACATGGATCTGACATGTTTCTGCTATTGATTTCCCTCGGAATCTTGGAAGTTTGTCCCTAGTAGCTTAGTGGCTTCTTCTTGAGGCGTGAATAGCATATTTGTCGTCAAATCAATACAAGGTTGTCCCAAAAGTTCTTAAACATATTATTATTTATATTTTGCAAGTGTTTAGGAACTTTTAGGACAACCTTGTAATTCTGAAACTTGGCCCACCTGCTGATTGGCTACCCTTGATATAGAACATCAGAGATTAAATCATTCTTCTATAAGAATTCTGTTAGAATTTTACCAAGGTTACCAATATTACGAAGGTTGTACCAAAAGTTCGTAAACATTTGCAAAAAATATAAATCATTATCATAATATTATTGCATCATGATTAATGCGCCTATTTTAAAATTATTAATAATATTATTTTTAATATATTTAAAATTTAAATTATATATTTATTTATTTATTAGATACTAAAGATGCATATATTGGATTGAATAAAATATTTATCTGCTAATATTTCGGTTGGCTGAACGCCAACCTTTATCAAGGCATTACATTTTTGTATATTTATTTATTTTTATAAAACAGATTATTACTATAAAATATTATATACTAAAACATTTGTATTTTGATACACTGAATACACAACCTGCTTTAAACTTTGATGTGATAAATAAAGAGATATTCTAGGTGTTACCGAAATATATAGTTGTCTTATTATTGACTGGTTTAACCTTGTAGGATGGTTGAGACACGTTCTGGAAAGATACAAGACGCGTCTGAGGAGAGAATCAAGACTGAAGAATCTGCCAAACCGCAGCTTGGTGCAATAATATGTTCACAAACCTTTGGGAAAATCTTATAAAAGAGAGAAATCTTGGCTTTGACATGGCATTGGAATCCTGAAAATCTTGCAGAAAATGTGGACAACAGCTTTCATGTTCTCAAGGTTTGCTTTGAGATTTTAGTTTGTCTTTCCCAATCAACCCAACATCTCCACTAAAATGTCACATAGAAAATTAGGGAAGAGACAAACATGGAAATAACAAGGCATTCTACAATCATAAGCCGCATTATATTGTATTATAAATTACAACAACAAAAACCTTTATTAAGACACTATTGTCTTACAAGGGGATTCCCCTAAAAGGTTATATATGTACATGAGTGAGGAGGAAAAACAATTTAGAGGGGAGGGGGAGCAATCAGCCGTTGTCTGTGGAGTTGAGCACTTCTTCCCTCATTTTATCAATCACCTTGAAAAATGTAATATTTATAAACAAATGTTTTATCCAGCAGGAGAGTAGTAAAAAAATTATATACATGTTGTTCATTATAGTGAGTTAGCCTCGAAATTTCGCGAATTTCCAGTCTTTTTTCCTGTAGGAAAGGGCAATGGAATAGATAATGGACCAAATTGTCTTGGATGACAGCATTGCAGAAGTAGCAATTTAAAGGGTCACTGTTCAAAAATCCTGTGATATCCTCGGGGAAAAATAGCCATATATTGTATTATGAATTACTTTATTTACGAACGGAAAATATATCCAGGGTAGCCTAGTGGACATGGCATCTGCCCGGTAAGGGGAACACTGTGGGTTCGATTCCCATCCCTGGACACTTTTTATTTTTCCGTTCATCATTACTCTTCACAATTCATCCTTTCATACTTCATCCCTAAGGTTAGAAATAATCGTTATTTCTCCTTAAAATTCGATTTTTTCGTTCAAAAGAAACACATGCGGGATAATTTTCAAATGTCGTTCTATGAAGTTAACAATGCAATTAATTCTTATCAAAACAAATTTAAAACATCTCTACGTAAATTAACAGAATGACAATCATACAAGTTTTGGAATAACTTTATTAGGTGCCACCGCTCAAAAAGAGCAACCAAGATCATCATATTTACTGTGGGGGATGTACAGGGTTTGTTCATTTACTATTTATATTCTTGGGTCCTTGGGGATATTGTTCTTGAGAAGTCTGGCTTGTTTGATATTCAAGGTGGGTTTGTTTTTCCACTTTTCGTCATTCTGTCTTACTTGAAGGAAAAAAACAACAGCATGAAAATCTTATAAAGGAAAAAGTGCAAAAAAATTCTATGTATCAATTTAGAAATGAAATGGAGGTAACCACTGTGTAGTGAGGAAAGATAAGACTGAGTTCAAAGAAGAAAAACATATAGAAAACTGCAAACCTAGAGGGAAAGAGAAAATATAGGTTTTAAATTTCATATTTTCCTTTTTCGCATTTGTAGGCAATTATACATATTTATATCTTTATGAAAAAAGGCATCTCCTTATCGTGCAACTGAAAGTTGCTGATGGCTTGCGCCATCTATCGGAATAAATATCAACTATTCTCGTTGATTTTTAATTATTCCAGAATTGTCCAAATACCCATTCTTGATTAATCAAGAAAAGCTAACCACGGACGCGTTTCGAGCTGTTGGCCCTCATCAGCGTGGTGCAAGTTATATTATATATCTTTAATTAAAAAGGCATATATTGGATCAAAATATCATTTATTTTACCAATATTTCAGTTGGCTGAACGCCAACCTTTATCAAGGTATTATAACATATTCACATCTAAATAACACAAAAATATTTTAAAATAACAATATGTTTATTAATACAATAAATGGACTTGTATCAAACCATCAACCATTAAGCCATCAACAACTTCCAGTTGCACGATAAGGAGATGCACTTTTTAAAATCTTAATTTGATGAAATAATCCCTTGAATTAATATTAAAATAAAAACATAAAACTTCCAGGGAAAAGTTTTTTTTTAAATATTTTTTATTTAAAAAATGTATTGAGCTTTCGGGCAAGTACGCCCTTCTGCGGGAGAAATATTAATCATATAAAAAGCATTTTCTCCCGTAGAAGGGCGTACTTGCCCGAAAGCTCGAGATATTTTTTAAATAAAAAATATTTTGAAACAAACTTTTCCCTGGAAGTTTTATGTTTTTATTTTAAAATCTTAATTTATATACTTTATCCCAGTACAATATCACATTTTTACTCTTTTTTTCACTTGTACTTATTGTTTGCGGAAAGTAATGCTTGAAGCAAATATTTATATGTAATTCTACTGTCGTAAAATTTATGCCTATGGTTTTTTTTTATTGATTCCATTTCTGAGATTCCGCCCATCATTGTAGCATATATAAGTAGAATGATTCAATTCAGTATTAGAGCTCTGAAGAAGCGGTTTGGTAGATTGAATTGGTGAAACCGCTGGGAGGGTTTACCACTGATGAGCCAAGACCTCCCAATATTTTTTTCATCGCAGTAAGGACAGTAGAAAAGGTTGTTTTATGTTCAAAAGAAACATCTGGGCCTTAATGTTTGTATTTCTTAAATTATTAATTCTGTGAAAAATAGTAGAAATGTGAAATTGTACTGGGATAAGGTAAAAATATTAAGAAAAAGGCATCTCCTTATAGTGCAACTGAAAGTTGCTGATGGCTTGCGCCATCTATCGGAATAAATATCAATTATTGAAATTGTAATAGGATAAGGTAGATAAATTAAGAACAAAGGCATCTCCCTATCGTGCAACTGAAATTTGCTGATGGCTTGCGCCATCTATCGGAATAAATAACAACTATTGAAATTGTACTGGTTATAAGGTGAATATATTAAGAAAAAGACATCACCTTTTATAGTTGATATTAATTACGATATATAACGAATTAAGACGTTATATCACGAATGTTTATTTTCACAAATAAATCAAACTTCTTCTGTCCTTACTGCGATGAAAAAATATTGGGAGGGATTGGCTCATCAGTGGTGAACCTTCCCAACGGTTTCGCCAATTTAATCTACCAGACCGCTTCTTTAGAGCTCTAATATTGTATTGGATCATTCTGCTTTCATATGCTACACTGAAGGTTAGAATATTAGAAATGGTATTTAAGCAAACAATGGACATAAGCTTTTAGGACAGTAGAATTACATTTAAATATTTGCATCGAGCAATGTTTTTCCATTTATATGTGAAAAGAAACATTCGCGTCTTAATGTCTTAATTCGTTATATATATATGGTTTGTTATTGCCTTGTATTAATTTATTCCCAAGAATGGAGCCGGGGCTACATCACCATATACTCTCATGTATGGGGCTGAAAGACGAACGAGAAGTGCTCCTCAGTGAAATAGGCCTTGAGGGATTCTCTTTGGAGCTCCTGTTGAATGAGGTGGTGAGAAACAGAGCTGGAGCGTTTGCGTTGTTCAAATTTTGGAAGACGGCTGAAGAGAAGAGGAAGCTATACACATAATCTAATTGATGTAAATAATTATATGTAAATAATCTATGTTAGGATTATAATAACGAATCCTGTATGGGACTTTGATTCCAGTAAAAGGCTTGTTGTTGCTGTTGTATATAGTCACAGTGTAGAAAATACTATACTATACCTACTACATATATCTCTGTATTCTTAGTTCTCTTCTCTTACTCTGTAAACTGGCGAATCCTTTATGGGACGAGAGGTCCTCAATGAAGGCTTTTGTTGTTGTTGTTGTATTAATTTATTCCGATAGATGGCGCAAGCCATCAACAACTTTCAATTGCACGATAAAGAAATGCTTTTTTATTACAATAAATTCTGTTGTAATATTCTAAATAAACGTTGTTTTATCATTTCGTAATATCATGTGAATGTGATAAGCGATTGTATCAAGTATTTTCAAGAATAACAAGGTTTGAGAGTGACACTCGACCTAAAGAGGAGACGTTGATTTACAAGTGCAGTTCAAGGTTGGTTTCTTCATCTTCAGTTGAGGAAATGAGCATCCATCCTGTCGGAAATCCGGAATCTACGGGAATCCAAGTCAGCGACCGATATGTCTACCTAGATCTACATGAACTAGAAAACACTGATGATACTAAAGTAGACGTGTTTGTATATAATGTACCTATATACACCTAACCTCGCTTTGCGTCGTTTCGTTTTGCGTTTTTATCGAAGTTGTGTCGCTGCTTAATTTTTACTGATTTTCACTGTGCGTCGTTAGATTTTCGAAGTTGCGTTGTTTTGGATTCGAGTCTTTAATTTTTTTTTTCCTAAAATATGGCAACACCTTTGTTTTTGAATGCGTCTTAACATATTTTCACTTTACATATAAAATTAAAGGATTTAAAAGCACGAATGTTTCTTTTATACATAATATAAACTTCTACTGCCCTTACTGCGATGAAAAAATATATTGGGAGGGCTTGGCTCATCAGTGGTGAACCCTCCCAGCGGTTTCGCCAATTTAATCTACCAGACCGCTTCTCAGAGCTCTAATACTGTATTGGACGATTCTGCTTATATACGCAGCACTGAAGGGTGGAATCTCTCAGAAATGGTTCAATACAATATTAGAGCTCTGAGAAGCGGTCTGGTGGATTAAATTGGCGAAACCGCTGGGAGGGTTGACCACTGATGAGCCAAGCCCTCCCAATATATTTTTTCATCGCAGTAAGGGCAGTAGAAGTTTATATTATGTATAAAAGAAACATTCGTGCTTTTAAATCCTTTAATTTTATATGTATAGATGGCGCGCTATTGCTTTCTGATATTTTCACTTTGCGTCGTTTCAATTTGCGTCGTGTTTTTTTGGAACGTAACCCCGACGCAAAGTGAGGTATGGGTGTATAGTATATGTAATCCTGAAGGTAGAGGCTGCCTGGCCTGCATTCATATTTTTATGTAAAATAGACACTTCGGCCAGTTAGAGTTTTTTATTTTCTCTTCTAAGGTTGCAAAGGCGTTCTCACGTGATTTTTCGAATTTAATACAACATCTCTAAGGGGGTCAGTGGAAGGCTGGTTAAACCGTTTGGTTTTCGACCACTACGACCCGGTTTCGATTCCCGCATTGGACACTTTTTTCTGATTTAAAAAAAAATGCTCCAATGGCCCCCGATTCTTGCAAAAGTCCAACCCCACCAGCGAGTGCAAGTAACTAAACGGGGCTCTGGCACATTTGTAAGTGCAAAGTAGAACTGCTTTTCACATGTGTAGACATGTGGTGCGCTTACAGTAAAAGCAGTCGCTAACTACCCACCATGATTATCATGGCCTGTACCACGTGTACTAGGGATAATGAAGAAGAAGAGTACAACATCTAAAGCACGAGTCAAAAACGAATATTAAACTCGTCAAAGACTATGTATGATATTGGAAATAAATAAATATATAATAATAAAATTATCTTCAAAAATTAATGAAGTAATATAATGATGATAATAACAAATATTACATATTATTTTATAAATTTCTAACTATTTTGTATTATTTATATCTAGATTTTTAACTACTTTTTTAATTTAAAAATGAAGCGTTGCTGAATATCTTCAAATGTAGTTATAGTTTTTGCCCCCATTCCCCGTGATACCCATCCCTCTAAAAAAATATTTCCTTTTTAAATTTTATATTCCTATGAAATATCTCAATATCATTCCAATCTGGCCTATGTCCTGAATATAATGCATGTTCCTCAATTTTGCTTAACACTCTTCTCCCCAATAAATCCTGTTGATTTTCCTTAATTCTGGTCTCTAAATTTCGGCCGGTTTCTCATACATAAAAAACTCTAACTGGCCGAAGTGTCTATTTTTCACAGAAATAGTATATGTTGTTGTTGCTTATTCCTCAAGTTGTTTAAACGATCACCATTAGGTTCCATTGTCTCAGCTTTTCTATTATAGTCCTGGGGTTTTCCCAGAGGTCTTTTTTTTAAAGGATTTGATACAATTTAATAGATGTTTAGGACTGGCTGGGTGGGAATCGCATTTGGGGAATTTCGGGAAGGTTTTGATTTTTTCCATTAAATTTTAGCATTCTAAGATGTCCTGTTCGTAATCTTGAAATCGCCGTTTGTTCTTCCCTAGTAAGGGTCATAGTGTAGTATATATATCACTATATATATAGATGGAAAATTTGCCGGGAGGAAATTGATCCACAGAAGCATATGGCACCTCTCCCGTCAAAATACCGTGTGGATCTCATGGAATAAAATCCGCCCTAGACTGACGAGGGCCATTAGCCCGAAACCATGGTCTCTAGGTGAACGCTTCTCAGTTTGCCAAAGCTGGTGTTGTGGCTTTGTCACCGATCCGAGGTCGCTAGTTTACGGCGATGTCGTCAGGATTTAACGTTTATTTTGACGGGAGAGGTGCCTTATGCTTCTGTATATATATGTGAATATATATACTATTAAATCGATTATATATCTTTATAAAAATCGATTCAATAGAAAGAGGATGTTTGTTCGAAAATAATTTTTTATTAATAATTCGTTAGACAAACTTTCATTCTGGTAAACCCCGGACGAAACCGGGTATATCCGTTTGTTAACACTTTGAGGACGTACGATTCCACAGTTGCATAGGAGACAATAGGAGCTGCTGTGGTCTCACGTGACATTTTACATTAGGTCAGCTAACATCCCCTAACCCACTGATAGATAGACATGAGGGGACAAGATCCGATGGTAGACGCGAATTCATGTCGACCGCCGGTGATTTTATTTTTAAGCTCAAAACTGGGCAACTCTGTGCTTCACTTCCATCAATAATTGACAATATGACCCAGAATAAGTATATTGCTACGGCGTTTTATGGTTTCCACAAGTCCATATCTCAGAAGAAGACCAAGTGACACTCACTCCTCACTTTCTTACTGCTACTCTTTTTGTGTTGTTTTCTTGCTTCCCTCTTTCTTTCTCTTTCTTTCTTTTTTTTTTCTTCTGTCTATATCGTTGTTTCCTTTGTTTCACTGCTTTGTTATTATGCATACCTCTGGTGAATCCTGTATAGGGTCAGTGACCCCTTAAATAAAGGCTTTTTGTTGTTGTTGTTGTTGTATTTAATTTTAAAAATCGAGGACGCGTATTTGCGTTCTTCAGGCTTTATGCAAAATCGGCAAGGATGCAAATTGGCGTCCCTCGGATTGTAGGTGTTAAGAATATTTATGTTTATGACTGTGGCTGGTTGGGAATCGTATTTAGGGCATTTCAGGAATGTTTTGATTTGACAGGCAACAAACACTCCTGCAATAACGATATAGTACAATGTGAAGATCTTCTACCGCTGAAACTTAGAAGAGATATACTAATGGATAAATATCTTTAATAGAATCTGTAGCTATGAATCTGATTACAGAACAGGAAAATATAGTATATAGGTATATTATATTTTCGCGGCTGACCCCTCCGCGGTTCTTCGCGACGACGTCGCTTCCTCCGTCGTGGATCACCTACCCGGGCTCCCGTTGCTCTCCCTCTAAAGCTCTACTCTGCAGAGCACCCAAGGATCTACTTTCCTCTGGCAGTATCTCTCTTCCTTACCACTAGTGGGGGGACACGAGAGACTTACCAGAAGAGTAGCGACTGTGGTGTTGGCGAGAGTCACAACTGCAAACGGCAACAAGACTTCTAACACTCCTTCTTTATTTTCATTTCTACTCCACATTACATATAACTAGAATAACAACTAACGGGTATTTACATTACGTTACCTCCTAGGGCCAATATAAAAGTGTATTTACAAACATTTGCCCCAGGAAACAGGACCATAGCAGTCGGTGATTCCCACATCAGTTTCAGTTCGAAAACAAGCTAAAGCGCCATCTATTGGGGGAGGTTTTAGGTATTTTCAGGCCTTATACGCGACAATATATATATGTAGTATACAATATACCTTTGATTTACTCTATATACAAAGCAATAACGCGCCATCTATATATATATTTGGATTCCACAAGACTATATCCCGGAAAAAGGCCACACAGTGTTCTCTCCATCCATTGTGAACTGGCGAATCCTGTATAGGGCGAGAGGCCCTAAATAAAGGCTTTTTGTTGTTGTTGTATATAACAAATATAAACATTAAACATTGTGAAGACATTTCTAAGATTCCATCCTTCAATGTAGCATATGAGTACATATGAAACCGACAAAACTTATAACAAGACTTAGAACAAAACACTATAAAGGAATGGCAATACATCCAGATAACACAAGAACCTATAGGACATGTAACAACTGTCCTGGTGTGGAACTAACACCTACTCACATATTATCATGCCCAGCAATGGCCGCAGTCTTGCAGAAATTTGACATGTACCCAGAGCAACAGCTTTACACACCCAAGATAGTGGTGGATATTGCTGCTGCTGTGATGGAGATGTATGGAGACATCTGAGACTCTTCTTTGGACACGACAACAACAACAATGTAACATATAAAAGCAGAATGATCCAATACAGTATTAGAACTCTAAAGAAGCGGTCAGGTAGATTAAATTGACGAAACTGCTTAGAGGGTTCACCAATGATGAGCCAAGTCCTCCCAATAATCTTTTTATAGCAGTAAGTATAGTAGAAGTTTAATTTATTTGTGAAAAGAAACATTCACGTTAAAGTTTTCATTTGTTATATATATGTACTCTATATATAAAGATTTTTTTTAATTAGCCCAAGTACATGTTGTACAGGCCATGATAATCATGATGGGTAGTTAGCGAATGCTTTAAATATAAGTGCCACCAGTTGTCTACACATGTGAAAAGTAGCACAAATGTTCCAGAGTCCCGTTTGGTTACTTGCATACGTGGGATTGGACTTTTGTAAGAATTGCCGTACCCATTGAAACAAGAGCAAAGATTATTTTGGACAAACATCCTCTTTCTATTGTATCAATTTTTTTATAAAGATATATAATAGATTTAATAGTATATATATTGTTACATCAATTGTTGCACCAAGTTGCAGCTTTGCAGGGTCATCGACCTTGGTCTCTTCCTTCTTGGTGTTATACACGTTTCCCGAGCGGGTTTCCATATTAAAAGTAAATAAATAAAATTAAATAAAAATATATTACCTTTTAAAGAAATTGTGTTTATTTATTCTTGTCTTCCTCGTAGGTTGCGATCCGCAGTCTTCGTCTAGGTCCTCTCCCGCTCCAATAAGCAATAAAGATATATCTACAATAAATATTACAAAAGGAGTGAAACTATAAAAAGGAATGATTCTAATCTAAATATTCTGTTTTAAATAAGTATTGAATATCATAGAATATTTTGAATAAATGTAAGGCGCATTAAAATTGATGTAACAATATTGACTTATATATATAATCATATATATATACTATACTATAACCCTTACTAGGAAAGAACAAACAGTATTTTCAAGATTACGAACAGGACATCTTAGAATGCTAAAATTTAATGGAAAAATCAAAACATTCCCGAAATACCCCAAATTCGACTTTTTATACCACTCATCACCAACTTCCTAAGATCTTTAATAAATGACATTGAGATAATTTTGACAAATTTTATTAAATTTTAAAGAAACTCTCTTAAGATAAAATTTAATAAGTTATCTTTTAGAGGGGTTCTTAGAATAAACACGGAGAGAAATGATAATAGGGCCCTGAAACCAGTCTTCCTTCAATATGTCCTTAACATTTAAATAAAATATTTACTCCATGTGGGACTTAAATACATATCAATTTATTGGGGATAATGTTTGTTTATATTGTATATGATTGCAGCAGGTGTGTCTTCTATTTGCATACTTTTCAATTATATATGCAAATTTGAAATATGCTATATTAGCGCGCCATCTAGATTTAGAAATATGAATTATTCTAGCGCGTGTATATATATATATATTAAAAATAAAGAAGGCATCTCCTGACCACGAGCACATGTGCTTTTTAGATGGCAGAGCGCCATCTAATGGAGCAGAAATAAACTAAACGTTTATTTAGCTTGTTCCGTGATATTTGGCCAACCCAAAAATCAACACCTGACCCACTTATCTTTTATTTTTTTTCTATTGTTTTTTCATATGTAAAGCGTCTTTACGCAAATTTGGCCTTAAATACCTATTTCTTGGTTTCTCAATAAGCCTCTGGGACCAAAATATATTTTTGGTCGCAGTGGTTACAGCCTGCTCCACGCTGACGAGCGCCAACAGCGCGGAACGCGTTCGTGAATGGCTTTTCTTGATTTATCAAGAAATTGGGCTGGCCAAATATCACGGAGCAAGCTAAATAAACGTTTAGTTTATTTTTGCTCCACTAGATGGCGCTCTGCCATCTAAAAGGCACATGTGCTCGTGGTCAGGAGATGCCTTCTTTATTTTTAATATTAACACCTGACCCACTTTTATTTTTTCTATTGTTTTTTTCATATATATATATAAAACAACACTTAAAGTTTCACCGCATAAGTTTCTTTTCTGTGAAAAATCAATATTTTATTTTTCCGTTCGCCATTACTCTTCATATTTTCACCCTTTCATACTTCATCCAAAAAAGTTAGAAATAGTAAATATTTCTCTTTGAAATAAATATTGATTTTTCACAGAAAAGAAACTTATGCGGTGAAACTTTAAGTGTTGTTTTATAATCATACGCCGCAGTCCTTTATAATGTATATATATATATGATCCTCCCACAAAATTATGTTGTAATATATCCTGGGATTCAGCACTTGCTACTTCACCAGCTTAAAACACCTGTTTGGTAAATTTGACCTATTTCATAACTTCTCTCATAGGATGTTATGGAATCGAAGCCACCCCTGTACTGATGAGGGTCATAGTCCTAAACCAGGGTATATAGGTTTGCCTGAATTTACTAAAAATGGTGTTACGGCTCATTATTTACCATCACTAGTAAAGGATTTTACTGGTGTGATGCATAGTGCGATCGTTTTGTGCATAATTAAAGAGATGTGTCTCTTTTGGTACACACACACCTATATATATATATAACTAGACGAATGACCCGGGCAACGCCCGGGTTTACCCGATTAAATGTTTTATTCAAACACTATTCGTTACAATTATAAATTGGCGCCGTGGATGTCACTCTTGTGAAACGTCCCGCTCCAAACTTTACATGTACATTAGGTCAGCTGAAATTACCTCCCATCTTCACCGCTAGAGGCGCTGCTCGCGAGCTAAGTAGAATAATTTGAATATATAGTTTTAATAATTGATTTATATATTTTTTAAAATAGCCTATCGTCATCCCCGTTATTTTTTTACCTATGTATCCAAATTTTGGTTTGAATTAGTGAACTACTGCGAATTTGTATACCGGACATACAAACCAACAAACATACAAACATTCATTTTATATATATATATATATAAAAGTATTTTTTATTAAAGTATTTATAAATATGTATAATTCTACTGTCCTCAAAGCTTATGTCCATAGTTCTTCTAAAATACCCATTCCAAGAGTCTAGAAACAGTATCACTATAAAAGGAAGTTCCAAAATGCAATATAACAGCGGTATGGTAGATTAAACTAGCGAAACCGCTGGGAGGATTCACCACTGATGAGCCAGGCCCTCCCTTTAATTTTTTTCATTGCAGTAAGGGCAGTAGAAATTGTTTAATTTCAAAAAAAATCTTACGCCTTTAAAATAGCTTCGAATTTTGATACTAAAAGGTACAACTTCCTTAAGTTTTGTCCATGAACTAACTCTGAAAGAACTTGGCTGACTCAGAATCCCCAGCCAACAAACTTCCTTGGGATTTCCTAGGCCTACATTGTTCTCATATGAATTGAAGATGACCAACTGAAGTTGATGTCTATTGAAGAAACTTTCATTATCATTCTTTAAATTCCATCAGTTCCTGGATGCAAAAAGAAACTGGTTTAGTTCTTTAAATTTCACCCAACCCCCCAATATATACTCATGGACAAAACTTAAGGAAGTTGTATCTTTTACCATGTATATCGGGGTTCAGACAATAACTCTGAAAGATATTACAGTGACCTTTATTGAAGACATACATATATACACTCATGGACAAAACTTAAGGAATTTGTACCTTTTAACATGTATATCGGGATACAGACAATAACTTTTAAAGATATTACAGTGACATTTATTGAAGACATACGAGATAACCAAGTGTGAACAAATTGCTTTTCTCTACTTCTTCTTCAAAAAGAAAAAAATAGACGACAGGAGACATCAAATACTTTCCACTTCCTTAAGTTTTGTCCATGAGTGTATACATTTATATAGATAAACCCAAATATTTTAACACATACAAAATATATTGTAAATAAGTCAATATAAAATCAATATTAGAGCGGTCTGGTAGATTAAATTGGCGAAACCGCTGTGAGGGTTCACCACTGATGAGCCAAGCCCTCTCAATATTTTTTCATCACAGTAAGGATGGTAGAAGTTCGTTTTATGTTCAAAATATAAACATTCGTCCTTTGATGCTTTCACTTCTTAAACTCTCAATATTTTGATAAAAATATATATCGAATGCTGTTTACTTTTTACATAGATTCCTTATATGATATAGATTGCTATTTAATAAAGAGGGTCGGTGGAAGAATGGTCTAAACCGTTGGTTTTGACCGCTACGACCCGGGTTCGAATCCCGAATTGAGCACTTTTTTTCTAATTAAAAAATTGCTCCAATGGCCTCCCCGATTCTTGGAAAAGTCCAACCCACCAGCGAATGCAAGTAATCAAACGAAACTCTGGCATATTTGTAAGTGTAAAGTCGAACTGCTTTTCACATGTGTAGACATGTGGTACACTTACAGTAAAAGCAGTCGTCTACCTCTACCCACCATGATTATCATGGTCTGTACCACGTGTACTAGGGATAATAATAAAAAGACTGCCATTTATTCTATATAAATACAGAATTTATAGAGATTAACACAATATGATTAATCACCAGTTAAATAGGATAACGTACAATGACAACAGCTAGATACGCGGAACACTAAAGTGTTGGCAATTTTTACCTCTTGACCTTTCTTGTCCAGAAGGTCAATGGGACCTAAACGGCACTCGTGTCTTTTCTGATATGAAGAAATGCCATGAAGTTAGTCCTATATATATGAGACAAGGGCCACCTTTCCCGTCAAAATAGACGTCAAAACTAGACGCCATCTATTGACCGTCGCCGCAACTAGTGGCCTCGGGTCGGTGACAAAGCCACAACACCAAAAAACAGATATTTAACTCACACAAAAGACTATAATATTTGAAATGAATTATAATATATATATATATTGAGAAATTATAAACAAAAATAAATAATAAAATATAATAATAATATTTACAAAGATTTAAAAATTTTAGGAAATAATTAAAAGATAGCTAAATAGCGCACGTTCTATGAATTAAAATTTTAACCCTAATTATTTCTCTATTTCAAACATGTATATTGATAAAAAAAAATGTATTAAACAATTAAAACAATGATTAAAGAACTCGTTCTTCATATAGTTGGATAAAAGAACGAACTCTTAATTAATAGACAGAAAGAAAATTAAAGCAGAAGATCAAGTCAATAGACCAAAATGAAGAAAACAGACGACTTAGTTTCTACTCTCCATTTAATCAGAAGATTTTCTTCCAATGGTTGCCCTACACGCAACGTTTTAATTTGTGTTTCCTCAAATTCTTTCATTTTTATTTCTCAAAGATAATTTTTTATATATACAGATCAATATACGTATTTTATAGAAAGATATCTTGCTAATTAAAAATATAGATTTAAAAATTAACAAATTGATTATTATAGCTTTAAGATTGTTGAAAGTGGCAATGTTAAGGATATTTCTATTATGTAATACTTTTATTTTATTTGCATATTTTTGTGATGTTGTCTATGCTGATTTACATCTTTCCCTATACATATATATTAGATAGTAAAAATAAAGAAGGCATCTCCTGACCACGAGCACATATGTTTTTTAGATGGCAGAGCGCCATCTAGTGGAGCAAAAATAAACTAAACGTTTTGCCATCTAAAAAGCACATGTGCTCGTGGTCAGGAGATGCCTTCTTTATTTTTAATATCAACACCTGCCCAACTTATCTTTTATTTTTTTCAGTTTTTTTTTTCATATATTAGATAGTAAAAAAATATATTAGATTGAATAAAATATTTATTGCCAATATTTTATTCAATCCAATATATGCTTTTTTACTATCTAATTATTTAAGTATGGATTGCTCTATTTTCAGAACATATATATATTAACACAAAGCAATAACGCGCCATCTATACATATAAAATGAAATGATTTAAAAGCACGAATGTTTCTTTTATACATAATATTAGAGCTCTGAGAAGCGGTCTGGTAGATTAAATTGGCGAAACCGCTGGGAG
>CP092869.1:89095835-89250394 GCA_030710605.1 Cordylochernes scorpioides
TATGATTGAGTGGAGATAAGAAAGAAGATTTTTATAGAATTTAAGAAAAGAAAACACGACTAAATTAGAGGTAGGTAACAAATTTAAACAACTACGACGTTCTATTTGAAATTTTGCCAAAAGATGACATCAATATTTCGCAAACCAGACGCCTAATTTAGAAAACTTTTTGAATACAATTTTCTATTCAAGAGACTTCTTGTTAGATTCGACCAAATTGAAGTTGTTTTAGCCTGGTAGAATTCAAAACAAAAAATGGCTTTTAAAACTAGCGTTTAATTTTTTTAAAGATCATTGTGGTAGAGAAAATATTGCAACATGAACAAAATTTCACTTAATTTACTTTCATGGACAAAACTAAAGGAAGAGGAAATTTTTGATGTCCACAGTTGTCTGCTTTTTTTTTTTAAAGAAGACAGAGGCAATTTTGTTTACACTTGGTTAACTCGTGTATCTTCAATAAAGGTCACTGTAATATCTTTCAGGGTTATTGTCTTTATATACATGCTAAAAGTTACAACTTCCTTAATTTTTGTCCATGAGTGTATATGTGTGCGTCTTCAACAAAGGTCACTGTAATATCTTTCAGAGTTATTGTCTGAATCCCGATATACATGCTAAAAGGTACAACTTCCTTAAGTTTTGTCCATGAGTGAATATATGTGTATCTTCAATAAAGGTCACTGTAATATCTTTCAGAGTTATTGTCTGAATCCCGATATACATGCTAAAAGGTACAACTTCCTTAAGTTTTGTCCATGAGTGTATATAAGGTTGCCTTAAAAGTTCGTAAACACCTGAAAACCGACGTTTATCATATTACTTGGCGAATAATATTATTATGGCAAGAATACATAATAATACATAATAATACAATTACTTTATACATAATACAAAGACATTATACATAACGGCCAATAATATTGGTATTTCCTGTTCGCTTACCTGAGCATTTTAGATGGAAGAGCGCCATCTAGTAGAACAAAAATCAACTAAACGTCGATTTAGCTTATTCCAAAGATATTTGACCAACCCAATTTCTTAATAAATCAAGAAAGTCAACCACCTACGTGTTTTGGGCGGTTGGCCCTCGTCAGTGTGGCACAGAAATTGGGTTGGCCAAATATCTTTGGAACAAGCTAAATCAACGTTTAGTTGATTTTTGTTCCACTAGATGGCGCGCTCTGCGATCTAAAATGCTCATGTGAGCTGTCAGGAAATACCAATTTTGTTTTTAATATCAATACTTGACTATTTTTAGATTTTTTCTTGATTTTTAACATAAATATATATGTCAATAATAGTACAAATTTGTTATTGTACTGGGATAAGGTTCATAAATGAAGAAAAAGGCATCTCCTTATCCTGCAACTGAAAGTTTCTGATGACTTGCGCCATCTATCGGTATATAGTATCTATCTACATAATAGTTTATATTTATTCCGAAAGATGACGCAAGCTATCAGCAACTTTCAGTTGCACGATAAGGAGATGCCTTTTTCTTAATATATATATGTATAGGCAGAGATTCAAATTCGCATAGACAACATCAAAACAATATGCAAATAAAATAAAAGTATTACATCGTGAAAATATCCTTAAAATTGCCACTTTCAACTATCTTAAAGCTATAAAACTATCATTTTTATTCATTTTAAAATCTATATTTTTAATTATCAAGATATCTTTCTATAAAATACGTATATTGATCTGTATATATAAAAAATTATCGTTGAGAAATAAAAATGAAAGAATTTGAGGAAACACAAATTAAAACGTTGCGTGTAGGGCAACCATTGGAAGAAAATCTTCTGATTAAATGGAGAGTAGAAACTAAGTCGTCTGTTTTCTTCATTTTGGTCTATTGACTTGATCTTCTGCTTCGCTTTAATTTTCTTTCTGTCTATTAATTAAGAGAGAGAGAGAGTTCGTTCTTTTATCCAACTATATGGGGAACAAGTTCTTTAATCAATATTTTAATCGTTTAATACATTTTTTATCAATATACATGTTTGAAATAGAGAAATAATTAGGGTTAAAATTTTAATTCATAAAACGTGCGTTTTTCGGCTATCTTTTAATTATTTCCTAAAATTATGAAATCTTTGTAAATATTATTATTATATTTTATTATTTATTTTTGTTTATAATTTCTCAATATATATATATATTATAATTTATTTCAAATATTATAGTCTTTTGTGAGTTAAATATTTGCTTTTTTGGTGTTGTGGCTTTGTCACCGACCCGAGGCCGCTAGTTTGAGGCGACGGTCAATAGATGGCGTCTAGTTTTGACGTCTATTTTGACGGGAAAGGTGGCCCTTGTCTCTTTATATATATATAGGACTAACTTCATGGCATTTCTTCATATCAGAAAACACACGACTGCCGTTTACGTCCCATTGACCTTCTGGAAAAGAAAGGTCAAGAGGTGAAAATTGCCAACACTTTAGTGTTCCGCGTATCTAGCTGTTGTCATTGTACGTTATCCAATTTAACTGGTGATTAATCATATTGTGTTAATCTGTATAAAATCTTTAATTTATATAAAATAAAAATGGCATTCTATATCATATAAGGTTGTTGTTGTCGTGTCCAATGAAGCGCCTCAGATGTCTCCATACATCTCTATCACAGCAGTTGTTCTCTATCTTGGGTGTGTAAAGTTGCTGCTCTGGGTCCATGTCAATATTCTGTTGTTGTTGTGTCCAATGAAGAGCCTCAGATGTCTCCATGCATCTCTATCACAGCAGTCGTTCTCTATCTTGGGTGTGTAAAGCTGCTGCTCTGAGTCCATGTCAATTTTCTGTTGTTGTTGTCGTGTCCAATGAAGAACCTCAGATGTCTCCATGCATCTCTATCACAGCACTCGTTCTCTATCTTGGTTGTGTAAATCTGCTGCTCTGGGTCCATGTAAATTTTCTGTTGTTGTTGTGGTGTCCAATGAAGAGTCTCAGATCTTTCCATGCATCTCTATCACACCAGTCGTTCTATATCTTGAGTGTGTAAAGCTGCTGCTCTGGGTCCATGTCAATTTTCTGTTGTTGTTGTCGTGTCTAATGAAGAGCCTCAAACGTCTCCCTGCATCTCTATCACAGCAGTTGTTCTCTATCTTGGTTGTGTAAATCTGCTGCTCTGGGTCCATGTCAATTTTCTGTTGTTGTTGTCGTGTCCAATGAAGAGCCTCAGATGTCTCCATACATCTCTATCACAGCAGTCGTTCTCTATCTTGGGTATGTAAAGCTACTGTTCTCAGTCCATGTCAATTTACTGCAAGGCTGCGGCCATTACTGGACATGAGAATATGTGGGTAGGTGTTAGTTCCACACCAGGACAATTGTTACATGTCCTATTGGTTCTTGTGCCATCTGGATGTATTGCCATTCCTTTATAGCGTTTTGTTCTAAGTCTTGTTATAGTTTTTGTAATTCCTCTCTCAGAGTTTATTTCGCATATTTGATTTTTCTTTGTCCTTTGTTGAATTATCTTGTATTTTGCCAAAATATCAGCGTCAAATACTGACATTTGTTCTTTCCTTTGGCTCAACTTTCTGGCTTCCTTCGCTAATTTATCTGCCATCTCATTACCCCCGATCCCAACATGAACATCATAAAATATACCTTTATGAGTAAATATATTTATAAAATATAATGGGAGTTTAATGAATGAAAGCATCAAAGCAAGAATGTTTCTTTGAAACCTAAATCAAACTTCTACTGTTCTTACTGCGATGAAAAAAATTGGGAGGGCTTTGCTCAGCAGTGGTGAACCCTCACAGCGGTTTCGCGCCAGTTGGATTTATCTATAAAAATGTATACACTCATGCACAAAAGGAAGTGGAAAATTTTTGATATCACCTGTCGCCTGTTTTTTTTTTTTTTTTTGAAGAATAAGAAGACAAAGGCAATTTCGTTTACACTTGGTTATCTCGTGTGTCTTCAATAAAGGTCACTGTAATATCTTTCAGAGTTATTGTCTGAATCCCGATATAAATGCTAAAAGATACAACTTCCTTAAGTTTTGTCCATGAGTGTATATATGTGTGTCTTCAATAAAGGTCACTGTAATATCTTTCAGAGTTATTGTCTGAATCCCGATATACATGCTAAAAGGTACAACTTCCTTAAGTTTTGTCCATGAGTGTATATATGTGTGTCTTCAATAAAGGTCACTGTAATATCTTTCAGAGTTATTGTCTGAATCCCGATATACATGCTAAAAGGTACAACTTCTTTAAGTTTTGTCCATGAGTGTATATATGTATGTCTTCAATAAAGGTCACTGTAATATCTTTCAGAGTTATTGTATGAATCCCGATATACATGCTAAAAGGTAAAACTTCCTTAAGTTGTGTCCATGAGTGTATATATGTATGTTTCCAATAAAGGTCACTGTAATATCTTTTAGAGTTATTGTCTCAATCCCGATATACATGCTAAAAGGTACATCTTCCTTAAGTTTTGTTTCTCTAAGTGTATATTGGAGGGTTGAGTGAAATTTAAAGAACTAAACCAGTTTATTTTTGCATCCAGGAACTGATGGAATTTAAAAAAATAAATTGAAAGTTTCTTCAATAGACATCAACTTCAGTTGGTCATCTTCAATTCATATGAGAACAATGTAGGCCTAGGAAATCCCGAGGAAGTTTGTTGGCTGGGATTCTGAGTCAGCCAAGTTCTTTCAGAATTAGTTCATGGACAAAACTTAAAGAAGTTGTACCTTTTAGCATGTATATCGGGATTGAGACACTAACTCTGAAAGATATTACAGTGACCTTTATTGAAGACATACATATATACACTCATGGACAAAATTTAAAGAAGTTGTACCTTTTAGCATGTATATCGGGATTGAGACAATAACTCTGAAAGATATTACAGTGACCTTTATTGAAGACATACATATATACACTCATGGACAAAATTTAAAGAAGTTGTACCTTTTAGCATGTATATCGGGATTCAGACAATAACTCTGAAAGATATTACAGTGACCTTTATTGAAGGCACACATATATACACTCATGGACAAAACTTAAGGAAGTTGTACCTTTTAGCATGTATATCGGTATTCAGACAATAACTCTGAAAGATATTACAGTGACCTTTATTGAAGACACACATATATACACTCATGAACAAAACCTAAGGAAATTGTACCTTTTTGCGCGTATATCGGGATTCAGACAATAACTCTGAAAGATATTACAGTGACCTTTATTGAAGACACACATATATACACTCATGGACAAAACCTAAGGAAATTGTACCTTTTTGCATGTATATCGGGATTCAGACAATAACTCTGAAAGATATTACAGTGACTTTTATTGAAGACACACATATATACACTCATGGACAAAACTTAAGGAAGTTGTACCTTTTACCATGTATATCGGGATTCAGACAATAACTCTGAAATATATTACAGTGACCTTTATTGAAGACACACATATATACACTCATGGACAAAACTTAAGGAAGTTGTACCTTTTACCATGTATATCGGGATTCAGACAATAAATCTGAAAGATATTATAGTGACCTTTATTGAAGACATACATATATACACTCATGGACAAAACTTAAGGAAGTTGTACCTTTTACTATGTATATCGGGATTTAGACAATAACTCTGAAAGATATTACAGTGGACCTTTATTGAAGACACACATATATACACTCATGGACAAAACTTAAGGAAGTTGTACCTTTTAACATGTATATCGGGATTCAGACAATAACTCTGAAAGATATTACAGTGACCTTTATTGAAGACACACATATATACACTCATGGACAAAACTTAAGGAAGTTGTACCTTTTAGCATGTATATCGGGATTCAGACAATAATTCTGAAAGATATTACAGTGACCTTTATTGAAGACACACATATATACACTCATGGACAAAACTTAAGGAAGTTGTACCTTTTAGCATGTATACCGGGTTTCAGACAATAACTCTGAAAGATATTACAGTGATCTTTATTGAAGACACACATATATACACTCATGGACAAAACTTAAGGAAGTTGTACCTTTTAGCATGTATATCGGGATTCAGACAATAACTCTGAAAGATATTACAGTGACCTTTATTGAAGACACACATATATACACTCATGGACAAAACTTAAGGAAGTTGTACCTTTTAGCATGTATATCGGGATTCAGGCAATAACTCTGAAAGATATTACAGTGACCTTTGTTGAAGACACACATATATACACTCATGGACAAAACTTAAGAAAGTTGTACCTTTTAACATGTATATCGGGATTCAGACAATAACTCTGAAAGATATTACAGTGATCTTTATTGAATACACACATATATACACTCATGGACAAAACTTAAGAAAGTTGTACCTTTTAACATGTATATCGGGATTCAGACAATAACTCTGAAAGATATTACAGTGACCTTTATTGAAGACACACATATATACACTCATGGACAAAACTTAAGGAAGTTGTACCTTTTAGCATGTATATCGGGATTCAGACAATAATTCTGAAAGATATTACAGTGACCTTTATTGAAGACACACATATATACACTCATGGACAAAACTTAAGGAAGTTGTACCTTTTAGCATGTATACCGGGTTTCAGACAATAACTCTGAAAGATATTACAGTGATCTTTATTGAAGACACACATATATACACTCATGGACAAAACTTAAGGAAGTTGTACCTTTTAGCATGTATATCGGGATTCAGACAATAACTCTGAAAGATATTACAGTGACCTTTATTGAAGACACACATATATACACTCATGGACAAAACTTAAGGAAGTTGTACCTTTTAGCATGTATATCGGGATTCAGGCAATAACTCTGAAAGATATTACAGTGACCTTTGTTGAAGACACACATATATACACTCATGGACAAAACTTAAGAAAGTTGTACCTTTTAACATGTATATCGGGATTCAGACAATAACTCTGAAAGATATTACAGTGACCTTTATTGAAGACACACATATATACACTCATGGACAAAACTTAAGGAAGTTGTACCTTTTAGCATGTATATCGGGATTCAGACAATAACTCTGAAAGATATTACAGTGACCTTTATTGAAGACACACATATATACACTCATGGACAAAACTTAAGGAAGTTGTACATTTTACCATATATATCGGTATTTAGACAATAACTCTAAAAGATATTACAGTGACCTTTATTGAAGACAAACGAGATAACCAAAGTGTTAAAAAAATTGCCTCTGTCTCCTTTAAAATGTGTGTGTATACCAAAAGAAGCAACTATCTTTAATTGTGCATCAAAACGGTGGCACTATGCATCATCCCAGTAAAAACCTCTACTAATGATGATAAAGAATAAGCCACAACACCATTTCTAGCAAATTCAGTCAAAAAGCCAACAACCTGTATACCATGGTTTCAGGCTATGGCACTCATCAGTACAGGGACGTCTTTGATTTCATAACATCCTAGGAGAGAGAGGTCATGAAATCGGTCGAATTTACCAAACAGATGTTTAAGCTGGTGAAGTTGCAAGGGCCGATTTCCAGAAAAGATTACATCATAAAGTTTTTCGGAGGATGATATATATATATATATGTTATGAATATTTTGTTTTGTTGTTGAAAAAGATAGAGAATTGAAGGTGTAGTCGTGAAAATAAGAAAGATAATTATTTACCCATCAAGTATTTTTTATCCCGAATTACATGAAGCAAATTACACATAAAACTATTTTTCACAGTAATATATAATTTATAAAATGATTTCTATATTTGTGAATTTAAAAAATAGGTAGGTTAACTGTACATAATTACAACAATATATATATTCAAAGTGTTATGTTCTAAATGTATGGTCAAAAATGTAGAACAGTCAATGATGAAAATAAAATATATGTTTTAAAAAATAAAATAATTGCATTTTAGATTATATTATATATATATATGCGCGTAAAATAATTCATATTTCTAAATCTAGATGGCACGCTAATATAGCATATTCCAAATTTGCATATATAATTGTAAATATGCAAATAGAAAACACACCTGCTGCAATAATTTACAATATAAGCAAGCTTTATTCTCAATAATTTGATATGTCTTCAAGTCACACATTGAGTAAATATTTGTTTTAAATGTTGAGGAAATATTGAAGGAAGACTGGTTTCAGGGCTCTATTATCATTTCCCTCGGTGTTTATTCTAACAACTTCTAAAAGATAACTTATTAAATTTTATCTTAAGAGAGTTTCTTTAAAATTTAATAAAATTTGTAAAAAATTATCTCAATGTTATTTATTAAAGATCTTAGGAAGTTGGTGACAAGTGGTATAAAAAAGTCGAATTTGGGGTATTTCAGGAATGTTTTGATTTTTCCAATAAATTTAAGCATTCTAAGATATCCTTTTCGTAATCTTGAAATCACCGTTTGTTATTCCCTAGTAAGGGTTATAGTGTAGTATTCTATATACAGTTACGAGCGTCATTCCTCATCAGTCGTCTCTGTCACCGTTTGCTTTTTTTTTTGGAATGGCGCCCTCCTATTGGTTGGCTACGATCACGCCACCTTTGCCCCCCCCCCCCCCCCCCCCCCCCCATGCCATGCCTCTCCCACTCGCTCTTTCGTTTTTGTAACTATTGTTTTGGAGCGGGTCGCTCTTTAAATAAATGTATATATTAGTTAATAACTAAATGGAATCCTCTCTTTCCTTTTCCCAGTATGAGACGCCTACGGAAGCCAACAGTACATAGACAGATAAAGCACATAGGCTATAGTTATTAACTAATATATGCATTTATTTAAGGCGCCAATTTATAATTGTAACAAATAGTATTTGAATCAAAACATTCAATCGAGTAAAACACGGGCGTTGCCCGGGTCATTCGGCTAGTCTCAATATATATAAGTCAATATATACTATTAAATATATATTATATATCTTTATAAAAATTGATACAATAGAAAGAGGATGTTTGCTAGAAAATAATTTTTGCTCTTGTTTCAATGGGCACGGCAATTCTTACAAAAGCCCAACCCCACGTATGCAAGTAACCAAACGGGACTCTGGAACATTTGTGCTACTTTTCTCATGTATAGACAAGTGGTGGCACTTATAGTAAAAGCATTCACTAACTACCCATCATGATTATCATGGCCTGTACTTGGGCTATTTAAAAAAAAATCTTTATATATAGAGTACATATAACAAATTAAAACATTTAGACGCGAATGTTTCTTTTCACAAATAAATTAAACTTATACTATACTTACTGCTATGAAAAGATTATTGGGAGGACTTGGCTCATCAGTGGTAAACCCTCCCAGTGGTTTCACCAATTTAATCTACCAGACCGCTTCTTTAGAGCTCTAATACTGTATTGATCATTCTGCCTCTATATGCTACATTGTTGTTGTTGTCGTGTCCAAAGAAGAGTCTCAGCTGTCTCCATGCATCTCCATCACAGCAACAGCAATATCCACTATTCGGGTGTGTAAAGCTGCTGCTCTGGGACTAAGTCAATTTTCTGCAAGGCTGCGGCCATTGCTGGGCATGAGAATATGTGAGTAGGTGTTAGTTCCACACCAGGACAGTTGTTGCATGTCCTATAGGTTCTTGTGTTATCTGGATGTATTGCCATTCCTTTATAGTGTTTTGTTCTAAGTCTTGTTATAGTTTTTGTCAGTTTCATATGCTACATTGAAGGATGGAATCTTAGAAATGTCTTCATAATGTTTAATGTTTATATTTGTTATATATAGATGGCGCGTTATTGCTTTGTATATAGAGTACATCAAAGAGGGGTATATTGTATACTACATATATATATATATTGTCGCGTATAAGGCCTGAAAATACCTACAACCTCCGCCAATAGATGGCGCTTTCACCTGTTTCCGATCTGAAACTGATGTGAGAATCACCGATTACTGTGGTCCTATTTCTTGGGGAAAATGTTTGTAAATAAACTTTTATATTGGCCCTAGGAGGTAACATAATGTGAATACCTGTTAATTGTTATTCTAGTTATATGTAATGTGTAGTAGAAATGACAATAAAAGAAAGAGTGTTAGAAGTCTTGTTGCCGTTTGCAGTTGTGACTCTCGCCAACACCACAATCGCTACTCTTCTGGTAAGTCTCTCGTGTCCCCCCACTAGTGGTAAGGCAGAGAGATACTGCCAGAGGAAAGGAGATCCTTGGGTGCTCTTCAGGGTAGAGCTTTAGAGGGAGAGCAACGGGAGCCCGGGTAGGTGATCCACGACGGAGGAAGCGGCGTCGTCGCGAAAATATAATATACCTATATACTATATATTCCTGTTATGTGATCAGATACATATCTACAGATTCTATTAAAGATATTCTTCCATTAGTATATCTCTTCTAAGGTTCAGCGACAGAATATCTGCTTCACGTTGTACTTTGTTGTTATTGCAGGAGTGTTTGTTGCCTGTTATATCAAAACATTACTGAAATGCCCTAAATACGATTCCCAACAAGCCACAGTCATGAACATAAATATTCTTAACACTTTCAATCCGAGGGACGCTACTTCGCGTCCATGCCGATTTTGCATAAAGCCTGAAGTACGCGAATTCGCGTCCTCGATTTTTAAAATTAAATACAACAACAACAAAAAGCCTTTATTTAGGGGGTCACTGACCCTATACAGGATTCACCAGAGGTATGCATAAGAACAAAGCAGTGAAACAAAGGAAACAACAATATAAACAGAAGAAAAAAAAAAAGAGAAAGAGGGAAGCAAGAAAAAACAACACAAAAAGAGTAGCAGTAAGAAAGTGAGGAGTGAGTGTCACTTGGCCTTCTTCTGAGATATGGATTTGTGGAAACCATAAAACGCCATAGCAATATACTTATTCTGGGTCATATTGTCAATCATTGATGGAAGTGAAGCACAGAGTTGCCCAGTTTTGAGCTTAAAAATAAAATCACCGGCGGCCGACATGAATTCGCGTCTACCAGGATCTTGTCCCTTCATGTCTATCTATCAGTGGGTTGGGGGATGTTAGCTGACCCAATGTAAAATGTCACGTGAGACCACAGCAGCTCCTATTGTCTCCTATGCAACTGTGGAATCGTACGTCCTCAAAGTGTTAACAAACGGATGTACCCGGTTTCGTCCGGGGTTTACCAGAATGAAAGTTTGTCTAACGAATTATTAATAAAAATTATTTTCGAACAAACACCCTCTTTCTATTGTATCGATTTTTATAAAGATATATAATCGATTTAATAGTATATATATTCACATATATATATAGAAGCATAGGGCACCTCTCCCGTCAAAATAAACGTCAAAACCTGACGCCATCTATTGACCGTCGCCGCAAACTAGCGGCCTCAGGTTTGTTACAAAACCACAACACCAACTTTGGCAAACTGAAGAGCGTCCACCTAGAGACCATGGTTTCGGGCTAATGGCCCTTGTCAGTCTAGGACGGACTTTATTCCATGAGATCCACACGGCATTTTGACGGGAGAGGTGCCATATATATAGTGATATACTACACTATGACCCTTACTAAGGAAGAACAAACGGTGATTTCAAGATTACCAACAGGACATCTTAGAATGCTAAAATTTAATGGAAAAATCAAAACATTCCCGAAATTCCCCAAATGCGATTCCCACCTAGCCAGTCCTAAACATCTATTAAATTGTATCAAATCCTTTATAAAAAAAGACCTCTGGGAAAACCCCAGGACTATAATAGGAAAGCAGAGACAATGGAACCTAATTGAGATCGTTTAAACGATTTGAGGAATAAGCAACAACAACATATACTATTTCTGTGAAAAATAGACACTTCGGCCAGTTAGAGTTTTTTTATGTAGGAGAAACCGGTCGAAATTTAGAGACCAGAATTAAGGAACACCAACAGGGTTTATTGGGGAGAAGGGCGTTAAGCAAAATTAAGGAACATGCATTATTTTCAGGACATAGGCCAGATTGGAATGATATTGAGATATTTCATAGGAATATAAAATTTAAAAAGGAAAGATTATTTTTAGAGGGATGGGTATCAAGAGAAATGGGGACAAAAACTATAAATACATTTAAAGATATTCCGCAACAATATGCTTCATTTTTAAATTTAAAAAGTAATTAAAAGTTAGATATAAATTATACATAATAGTTAGAAATTTATAAAATAATATGTAATCTTTGTGATTATTATCATTATATTATTTTATTTATTTATTTTTGAAGATAATTTTATTATTATATATTTATTTATTTCCAATATCATAGTCTTTGACGAGTTTAATATTCTTTTTTGACTCGTGCTTTAGATGTTGTATTTCTCCGAGATCTTTGACGAGTTTAATATTCGTTTTTGACTCGTGCTTTAGATGTTGTACTCTTCTTCTTCTTAATTATCCCTAGTACACGTGGTACAAGCCATGATAATCATGGTGGGTAGTTAGCGACTGCTTTTTAGTGTAAGTACACCACATATCTACACATGTGAAAAGCAGTTCGTCTTTGCACTTACAAATGTGCCAGAGCCCCGTTTGGTTACTTGCACTCGCTGGTGGAGTTGGACTTTTGCAAGAATCGGGGGCCATTGGAGCATTTATTTTTTTTTTTAATCAGAAAAAAGTGTCCAATGCGGGAATCGAACCCGGGTCGTAGTGGTCGAAAACCAAACGGTTTAACCAGCCTTCCACTGACCCCCTTAGAGATGTTGTACTAAATTCGAAAAATCGCGTGAGAACGCCTTTGAAACCTCAGAAAAGAAAATAAAAAACTCTAATTGGGGCCGAAGTGTCTGTTTTACACAGAAATATGAATGCCGGCAAACTCTACCTTCAGGATTACATATACTATACACCCATACCTCACTTTGCGTCGGGGTTACGTTCCAAAAAAACACGACGCAAATTGAAACGACGCAAAGTGAAAATAGGTGAAGGCGCAATCAAAAACAAAGGTGTTGCCATATTTTAGGGGAAAAAAAGTAAAGACTCGAATCCAAAACAACGCAACTACGAAAATCTAACGATGCACAGTGAAAATCAATAAAAATTAAGCAGCGACGCAACTTCGAAAAAAAAAAAAACGCAAAACGAAACGACGCAAAGCGAGGTATTGGTGTATATAGGTACATTATATACAAACACGTCTACTTTAGTATCGTCTGTGTTTTCTAGTTCATGTAGATCTAGGTAGACATATCGGTCGCTGACTTGGATTCTCGTAGATTCCGGATTTCCGACAGGATGGATGCTCATTTCCTTGACTGAAGATGAAGAAACCAACCTTGAACTGCACTTGTAAATCAACGTCTCCTCTTTAGGTCGAGTGCCACTCTTCAAACCTTGTTATTCTTGAAAATACTTGATACAATGTTTATCACATCCTCATGATATTTCGAAATGATAAAATAACGTTTATTTAGAATATTACAACAGAATTTATTGTAAGAAAAAGGTATTTCTTTATCGTGCAATTGAAAGTTTCTGATGGCTTGCGCCATCTATCGGAATAAATTAATATAAAGCAATAACAAACCATCTACAGGGTGTACCAGGTAAATTGGGACTAACTTTGACAGTCCATAAAACAAAAACTACTTGAGATTAAAAACTTGTTTTTTTTTTCATTACGTAGCCATATTCATGTAAAATGCAACAGTACACGTGTGCGCAGTGTAGTGATGAAGAGTAACCGAGAATTTGAAAATCGAGCTGCCATCATCGTTGCTCTGCGCGCCGGAAGGAGCCCCAAAGAGATAGTGGAGTTCAAGTAAGACAGAATGACGAAAAGTGGAAAAACAAACCCACCTTGAATATCAAACAAGCCAGACTTCTCAAGAACAATATCCCCAAGGACCCACAATATAAATTGTAAATGAACAAACCCTTTACATCCCCCACAGTAAATATGATGATCTAGGTTGCTCTTTTTGAGTTATTGGAAACTTGTAAGATTGCTTTTCTGTTCATTTGAATGATGAATGATTTGAATTAATTGCCTTGTTAACTTCATAAAACGACATTTGAAAACTATCCCGCAAATGTTTCTTTTCAACGAAAAATTCGAAATTTATTTTAAGGAGAAGTGTGAAAGGATGAATTGTGTAGAGTAATGATGAAAGGAAAAATAAAAGTGTCCAGAGACGGGAATCTAACCCACAGTGTTCCGTTTACCGGGCAGATGCCATGTCCACTAAGATACCCTGAACATATTTTTCCGTTCTTAAATAAAGTAATTCATAATACAATATATGGTTAATTTTCCCCGAGTATATCACTGGATTTTGGAACAGTGACCCTTTAAATCGCTACTTCTGCAATGTTGGCATCCAAGACAATTTGGTCCATTATCTATTCCATTGCCCATTACTACATGAAAAGAGACTGGAAATTCGCGAAATTTCGGGGCCAACTCACTACAATGAACAACATGTATATAAAATATTTACTACTCTTCTGCTGGATAAAACATTTGTTTATAAATATTTTACATTTTTCAAGGCGATTGATAAAATGAGGGAAGAAGTGCTCAACTCCACAGACAGCGGCTGATTGCTCACCTCCCCCCTCTAAATTGTTTTTCCTCCTCACTCATGTACATATATAACCTTTTAGGGGAATTCCCTTGTAAGACAATAGTGTCTTAATAAAGGTTGTTGTTGTTGTAATTTATAATACAATATAAATCGGCTTATGATTGTAGAATGTCTTGTTATCTTCATGTTTGCCTCTTCCCTAATTTCTATGTGACATTTTGGTGGAGTTGCTGGGTATACTGGGAAAGACAAACTAAGATCTCAAAGCAAACTTTGAGACCATGAAAGCTGTTGTCCACATTTTCTGCAAGATTTCCAGGATTCCATCGCCATGTCAAAGCCAAGATTTCTCTCTCCTTAAAGGTTATCCCAAAAGTTTGTAAACATATTGTTGCACCAGGCTGCGGTTTGGCAGATTCTTCAGTCTTGATTCTCTCCTCAGACGCGTCTTGCATCTTTCCAGAACGTGTCTCAACCATTCTACATGGTTAAACCAGTCAATAATAAGACAACTGTATTTTTAGGTAGCACCTAGAATATCTCTTTATTTTTTACATCAAAGTTTAAAGCAGGTTGTGTATTCAGTGTATCAAAATACAAATGTTTTATAGTACATAATATTTCATAATCTGGTTTATAAAAATAAACAAATATACAAAAATGTAATGCCTTGATAAAGGTTGGCGTTCGGCCAGCCGAAATATTAGCAGATAAATCTTTTTATATATAAATATATTTTATTCAATCCAATATATGCCTTTTTACTATCTAATAAGTAAATATATAATTTAAATTTTAAATATATTAAAAATATATTATTAATAATTTTAAAATAGGCGCATTAATCATGATGCAATAATATTATGATAATGATGTGAGTCACACCTATAGGCCTTAGAGAACAGACGACCCTTAAGTTTTGTCCATGAGTGTGTGGCGACCATACTTTGCTTCAGCGAGCGCGAACTGGGACAAAGTTTCAATACACATACTACGGGCAATAAAGTGGCGGCCCCACTATGCCTCGGCAAGCACGTGCTGGGAGAACACTACGCATGCGCGGGCGTCATCCGAAACTTTCTGGCCACTGGCGCGGTAAACAACAAGGCCTGCTCCCAACGGCCGTTACTTCTTTTCTCTTTATATATTTCTGGCTTTAAATAAATTAATTTTAATTATAATTTTATCAGCGGTCTTTCCACAAGCCACACCAACACATCATGCAACTACCATCACCACAAGTGTATCATATTAAACATATTGCCAAAAATAGTTACATATTTTAACGATAGATAGTAATTTGCATATACAGGGTGTACCAGGTAAATTGGGACTAACTTTGACAGTCCATAAAACAAAAACTACTTGAGATTAAAAACTTGTTTTTTTTTTCATTACGTAGCCATATTCATGTAAAATGCAACAGTACATGTGTGCGCAGTGTAGTGATGAAGAGTAACCGAGAATTTGAAAATCGAGCTGCCATCATCGTTGCTCTGCGCGCCGGAAGGAGCCCCAAAGAGATAGTGGATTTTCTTAAGTTGCCCAAAACCACTATTTATCGTGTCAAGAAGCAGTTTGATGAGGCCGACAGTAACAAAGAGGGGATAGCTACAAGGAAAAAGCACTCGCGTCGATCGGACAGGGTAAGAGGCGAAGAATTTGTCAAAAATGTCAAGGAGAAGATTGATGGAAACCCTGGGAAGAGCATGAGGGCCATAGCCAAGGAAATGGACGTTGGCTCTATGACAATTGTCAGAACTATCCATGAGGACCTTGGTCTCAAGTCTTATGCCTTTCGGAAAGGTCAGTTGCTGACTGAGAATATGAAGAATAACAGAAAAGGAAAGGCTGCTGCCCTCCTCAACAACCTGAAACACGACTCTTTTGGCATGCTAAGGTTCTTCTCTGTCGAAAAGAACTTTGACGTGGACCAAAAGGTAAATCCCAGGAATGATCGCTGGATCTGTAAAGACCCCTCAGAGATACCTGTCGTGATGCACACGAAATTTCCTGCCTCCGTAATGGTCCTTGGCGTTATCAGCAGTGAAGGTGATGTCATGCCTCCCCATTTCTTTGAGAAGGGCCTTAGGATGAACGCTGACACCTACATCAATGTTCTGGAGACCGTTGTGAAACCTTGGATGGACATGGTGGCCGCAGGAAGGAAGTATGTCTTCCAACAGGACTCAGCTCCAGCCCATAAGGCAAAAAAGACACAATCGTGGCTGACACTTAACGTCCCTAGTCACTGGGGTCCTGATATTTGGCCCCCTAATTCTCCAGATTGCAATCCCCTCGACTACTATGTATGGGGCGTTGTTGAGAGAGATGTCAACAAAGCTCCTCATACCACCATCCAGTCTGTCAAGAAAGCAGTTCACACGGTGATGACCCAAATGGACAAGGTCATCGTCGCCAAGGCCTGTGCTTCATTCCGCACTCGCCTCGAGACTGTTGTAGCTAATAATGGAAACTACATTGAATAAATAAAAACTATATCCTTTTATCTACTACTCTGTCAAATTTCATTCGGATATTTTAATTTTTACTTGCAAAAAATTTCAGTTAAAATACCATTGTTGAAATTCCCATTTACCTGGTACACCCTGTATATTGAATAAATATTGGGACTAAACCTTTGGTCGTAGAGTTACAGTCTGCAACACGTTGACGAGCGCCAACCGCTCAAAATGCGTACATTGTTTAACTTTTCTTGATTTATCAAGAAATTGGGTTGGCCAAATATCACGGAACAGGTTAAATCAATGTTTAGTTGATATCTGTTCCACTAGATGGCGCTCTGCCATCTAAAAAGCACATGTGCTAGTGGTCAGGATATGCCTTTTTTATTTTTAATATCAACACCCGAACTTTTTTTTTTCTATAATTTTTCATATATATATATATATACAAAATTGAATGTCTGTCTGTCTGTCTGTACTCTATAGATTCAAAAACCATACATCCAATCGCCGTGAAATTTTGGGATATTATTAGGCATATCCCCGGGAAGATTTTTGAAAAATAATTTCTTGAATATCCTGAATATCCTTAGAGTTATTTGCAGATTTGTAGATTTAACTCGCAAGCAGCGCCTCCATTGCGACGATGATAACAATTTTTTTTTTATCTATAAGTTTTATTATCACTAAGTTTATTATCTTAAAGATTATTTATCAAAGTAAGATTTTCTACCTATTAATTGCGCACAAGTCAAAGTTAGTTTTATTATTTATCTACAACATATATATTGGGAGAATAGATAAAATGATGATTTTGTAATGTAGAAAATTAGGAAAGAAAAAATTCAGGATGACATGGCAATTTATTTGAGACAAGAATAATGATAATTAATATTGATTTTAAAATAAAATACTCTTCACAATTCATCCTATCATACTTCATCCTTAAAGTTAGAAATAATCGCTATTTCTCTTTAAAATAAATTTCGATTTTTCGTTTAAAAGAAACATTCGCGGTATAATTGCAATTTTCGTTTTATAATATTGATTTTATTCAACTTATCGAGTATTTTTCAAGGGACCGGGAAAAATGTTCACTTTATCGAGAGATTCAAATTTACGAGTTTCAAATTATCAAATTATATCTATTATTTTTTATTTATGTTATATTCAAATGACATTTATGTAGGGATAATTTTATTGTTAATTTACATTTTGATGTATTGTATACATTTGATCATTAATAAATTATTATTTAGGTATTAAAACTGCCTTTTTGTTCAAAGACAGCAACGTTTGAACGGGTACTGCTAGGTGGAGCAGATAATCAAACATAAAGTTATCTTGCCAAGTATAGATTCAGTAGGGATTGGATGTTTTCTAGAATTGTTTTAACTAATGTTTGTTAGGTAAACTTTCACTAGGGTAAAACCCGGGCGAAGCCGGGTACATCCGTTAGTATAATATATAATTTTCAATTTTTACTTTTATATTTGACCGTTGACTAAGAATCAATAAAACATTTAAAATTGCTAATAGTCTAATATATTTATATATCTTATTCAACCAAAAAAAAAGACTCATTTTAGGTTTATTCAAGTTATACTTGAGTTTTAAATCTGTTGATTGATAAAAACAACTAGATAAAAGTGTTAGATAACTTCTCTAGGTTTGAAGCTGGCGTGCAGGGAAACGGGATCAATGGACTTGGATGGGTCCAGCTGGAGTCCATATGTTGGAGTCCTATTGTGTCACTTTGTCTCTTGCCTAGAACCTATACCGGAAGTGGTGGATCTACTTGGTTGAGTTTTAACATTGTTTTCACACCTACACATAACCTATATCTGGAGTAGGTCTACTTAGGATTTTCGGTGGAAGGATGATCTAAACCGTTGGTTTTCGACTGCTACGACCCAGGTTCGATTTCCGCATTGGGCACTTTTTTTGTCTGTGTTAAACAATTAAAATTGTATAACGAATCAAAAGTTTTTACGAAGGAGTATCTTTTATTATATTTGTGCAAGCTTTCGAACTTTGCAGTTCTTCCACAGGCATGGTAGTATTTCTATGCTATCCATGCCTGTGGAAGAACTGCAAAGTTCGAAAGCTTGCACAAATATAATAAAAGATACTCCTTCGTAAAATACTTTTGATTCGTTATACACTTATACCAATTGTACGGTGTTTACCTGTAGAAATTAAAATGGTTTCAAATAAATCTTACTGCCTTTTGACTGCAAGGAAAAACATTAGGAGGGCCTGGCTCATAAATGGTGAATCAAAACAATAGCTATCTGTATTTACATATGTGGCCATTCTCAACACTGGTCAAAAACAATTATAATTAAAATCATAGAATCAATTTATATAAATAACTAGCGGACGTACCCGGCTTCGCCCGGGTTTTACCCGAGTAAAGGTTTGTCTAACAAATCTCTCGATAAAGTGAACATTTTTTCCCGGTCCCTTGAAAAATACTCGATAAGTTGAATAAAATCAATATTAATTGGTTCCCTCGGTAATAGGAAGTTAAAGGAATAGTATCTTGCCTTGGAATTGTATCATTATTCTTGTCTCAAATAAATTGCCGTGTCATCCTGAATTTTGTCTTTCCTAATTTTCTACATTACAAAATCATCGTATCATCATGATAATATTTAGAGCAGATTGTTGAATTATAATAGATAAATTAGAATGATTATCTTGATTATTTTTAGGCGAAAAGTTATTTCAAAAATTTTATTTGCTAGAAACCTTCCCAGTACTATACTAAATAACTTCCCAAAGTTTCATGGCATTCCAATGAGTGGTTTGGTCAGGCATAAAGGACAGACACACATACATTCATTTTTGTATATATAAAGATATTGATTTATAATTAATTCTAAAATACAAATATATAAAAAATAGAATTCATTAATTCTAAATATGAACAATTATCTTTCAGATAAAAACAAAAAGAATAACTGTGAAAGACTAAGAGATCCTATATAAGAATTTAAAGATTTCCTGAGATGTTTAAAGTTAAAAAAAGAGAAATATTTCAAACCCAAATAAAAAGTTAGCGAGACAGTTAAGTTGAATTTGAGGAAATAACTCTAAGGATTTTGTCAAATTTATTTCCTCAGACTTTTATTTCGCAGCGTCTGGTTGACATTGATTTTTGATCAGTTAAACCTCGGAGGGTGGAAGTTTATCTCTTAAGTGGTGGATCTTTCCAGTGAATCCGCCCATCCGCATTCCCAGAGAATTATTCGCTGCAATTTCATGTAATTATATGTGTGTACCTTTACAGACCTATAAGCTTATGTCCATAGATTCTCTAAACACCCCTATGCTGTCTTCCATAGAAAATACAGGATATGTAAGAAAACCAATCCAATACAATAGTAGAGCGGTGTGGAGATTAATTTGGCGAAACCGCTGAGAGGGTTTACTACTGATGAACCAAGCCCTCTCATTCAACAAATTTTATCATTGCAGTAAGGTCTATAGATTTATTTGATGATATATGTGAAAATAAACACATTGCCAAATTTTATTTTTACAAATTATATCGATAAATGGCAATTAAATTTATGAATACCTTATACATCTTGGGAATTTCTGTAATGAGAGAACTCTACAAGAACTACCCCATCTTCCTATCATTACCAAGCTACCTGCTACTATCCTACTGTACCAGAAGTAAGCCAAAGTTGTCTATGATAGAAGAAATCTTATTATAGATCTTGGGAAATTCTGTAATGACAGTACACTACAAGAACTTCCTATCTACACCAAGCTACCTGCTACTGTCCTACTGTACCAGGAGTAATCCAAAGATGTCACAAATGTGTCCCCATGGCAGAAATAGAATCCCGTGGGCCGTACATGGCCCGGTCTAGAGGAAGATGGCAATTAGATGCAATTAGCGGTAGCTTTCCTCGGTCGCTTGTGGAAAACCAATTAGAAAGGGTAATTAGGAAGGCTAACGAGATCTTTCATTCACTCTCAGATTTTACACAAATCTCTTAGATAATATAGTTGTAGTATCTTCTCTGTTAGTAAGTTGTCAATGTTATTGTCTGTTGTAGATGTGATGTGAAATTTTATACATTCTCAGAATACACATTAATATTGTAATAAAGTATTTATTAATTTTATTATTTTTATTAACAGAGTGGTCATTTTTATATTTTGCTCCTTTGTAAATTTCCTTCTTGGCTTATCTTTTGTTTACCATTCTTATTTTAACTAGTTAATTATTGTAACTGGTTAATTAGTGTAACTAGTTAATATGTTTGATCCACCTTCAGTGAATGTCTATGGTGGCGCACAACATACTTTTTGTTTAAATTTACCTATACATGGTGAACATTATCATGTTTTCTACTGCCAATGTAGAACAACAAATGCCTCATAGGAAGACATTCACATTTGACCCCACCCTTTTACCATTCATAGTTTGTCCTTGCCTGAAATAAATTGTTGCCTCTTCCTGAAGTTTTTGTCTTCCCTAATTTTCCACGTGGCAATATTTTAGATAATCTAGTTTTAGTATCTTCTCTGTTAGTAAGTTGTCAATGTTATTGTCAGTTGTAAATGTGATGGAAAAATTCATATATTCTCAGATTACATATATTCTTAAATATAATCTAGTTATTGAGGCTGCTTCTTCTCAATATAGATTGGTGTCTCTCTTTACCCCGAGAGACTACCCAGTGCCCTAGTCCAGCTACTCGATCAGCTCCGTAACACCAAAGGAAGAGGCTTGAAGAACGACTACCAGACGTCCAATCTCTTATCCAGAACTCATTTTTATTAAAAAAACACGGTCAATTTATACAACCAAGAAATATACATAAAAATTTTTACAACAAAGAAATTTACATAACAATTTATACAACAAAGAAATTTACATAACAATTTATACAACCAAGAAATTTACATAACAATTTATACAACAAAGAAATTTACATAACAATTTATACAACAAAGAAATTTACATAACAATTTATACAATCAAGAAATTTACATAACAATTTATACAACAAAGAAATTTACATAACAATTTATACAACAAAGAAATTTACATAACAATTTATACAACAAAGAAATTTACATAACAATTTATACAACAAAGAAATTTACATAACAATTTATACAACAAAGAAATTTACATACTTTTTTTTCTCCTAGTTTTAAGCCAAATATTTGCATAAAATAAAGTTGACTACTTTAGTAGTCGTAACACTAGTTGTGGTATGTGAAGGGGAGAAGTCCGACCACACCTCCCTGCGGTCCCCTTTGGACCCTTGGAATATTTGACCAAATTCTGGTCCATTTCCAAGGTGACTAATATGGCAACGGCACCCATTTTCCAATGAAGTAAGCTAGAGAACATTGCGACTGCTATGATAGAGATGTATGGAGACATCTGAGGCTCTTCATTGGACACGACAACAACAGAAAATTGACATGGACCCAGAACAGCAGCTTTACACACCCAAGATAGAGAACGACTGCTGTGATAGAGATGTATGGAGACATCTGAGGCTCTTCATTGGACACGACAACAACAGAAAATTGACATGGACCCAGAACAGCAGCTTTACACACCCAAGATAGAGAACGACTGCTGTGATAGAGATGTATGGAGACATCTGAGACTCTTCATTGGACACAACAACAGAAAATTGACATGGACCCAGAACAGCAGCTTTACACACCCAAGATAGAGAACGACTGCTGTGATAGAGATGTATGGAGACAACTGAGGCTCTTCATTGGACACGACAACAACAACAATTGTGGTATGTGTGTATCATCTCTTTTATCATAAAAATAGAGGCTGCCTGGCCGGTATTCATAGTTCTTCAAATAAAAGACACTTCGGCCAGTAAATCTTTTTATTATATCGACGTTTCGACCAAAATCTTTTGTCCTCGTCAGGAGAAAGCAAAAATTAAAACATTTGGCAAGGCATTCAAAATTATTCTAAGGTTCCATGACGTTCTCACACGATATCTTTTAGTGAATTATAAATATGAATTGTTAGTTGCTGATGTGATGGAAAAATTAATACATTCTCAGATTTTACATAAATTCCTTAGATAATATAGTTGTGGTACTATATATTTTAGTGAGTTATCTTTGTAAGTATTATTGTCAGTTGTAGGTGTGATGGAGAAATTAATACATTCTCATATTTTACATAAATACCTTAGATAATATAGTGTTGTGATATTACGAGGGTGAGTAGAAAGGAAGGTCTTCTACGATATAATTTCCGAACGCGCGTTGCTAGGTGAAATCCGACAACACCGCTGCCTTCCTTGGTTCCCCCTCTACCGTCTAGAACCTTCCCGGTGATCTTGGGACGCTCAGTCGCTGTCTGGCAGCCGTTCGCGATGGAGCTTCCCCTTAGCTCTCCCGCCAAGTGCGAGTTGCGCTCAGTTATACGCTTTTTAAATGCGAAAAATAATTCTCCGGTCGAAATTCACCGTCAGTTAGTGGAAGTGTATGGTGAGAAGTGCATGGACATCAAAAATGTGCGGAAATGGTGCCGGGAGTTTAACGAGGGGCGGATAAACGTCCACGATGAACAGCGGTCTGGGCGGCCGAGTTTGCCGGAATCAACCGTGGCTCGAATCGACGAAATGGTGCGCGCAAACCGGCGGATAACCCTTGAAGAGATCGAGGATGGCCTGAATGAAGATTGCAGCCACTTCTCCGTGCACAAGATTGTGTCTGAGACCCTCGGCTACAGAAAGGTGTCCGCCAGGTGGGTCGACAAGTGGCTCAAAGAGGCGGCGGGAGAGTGGTACAACACCGGAATTACAAAGTTGGTTGACAGGATGAAAAAAGTGATTGAGCATCAAGGCGACTATGTAGAAAAATATCAAAGTGTCCAACCTTTCCAATGATGTATAAAAAGTTGTGATTAAATGTGTTTTTCTATGAAAAAAAAAATAGACCTTACTTTTCTACTCACCCTCGTAATTCTTTAAGTAAGTTGATATTGTGAATATTATTGTCAGTGGTAGATGTAATGTGAAATTTCATACATTCTTTCAGATTTTACATATATATCTTGGATTTTTTATTTTATTTCAACACACAAAACGCGATATCTCGGCTAAGGATTATTGCGTCAATTTCCTTTTTTTTAACAGAAACAGTTATAAACATATTATACAAGAAAAGGTAATCAAAATAAAAAGAGAAACAATAATATATATTAGGAACCTGAACATTTCAGGTTTGAAAGAAAATCATGAATATATTTACAAAAATGTTTAACCTATGATAATTCTCTCTGCTATTTACAAATTGATATAGATCTACAACATTATTTATTGTCTGTTGTCTAGCGGTGAAGAAGAGTGGGCATTCCAGCAGTAGGTGTCTCGAGTCCTGGAATTCGTTGCCACAATGACAGCTAGAATCTTCAATCGCGCCAATTTTTGATAAAAATCCCTTAAAATTTCCATGGTTCGTTATAAACTGGGTATTATAAAAATTGGAGCGGAAATATGTTGGAATTCCAAACGGGAAAAAGCTTTGGAATGCTTCATTTTAGATTCATCTTAGATAATCTAGTTGAGATTATCTTTCTTTTAGTAAGTTTTAATTGTAAATATTATTGTGATATGTAGATGTGATGGAGAAATTCATACATTCTCACAGATTACATAAATTTCTTAGATAATTTAGTTGTGATATAATCTCTGTTATCTCTTATTACTTCTTAGAAAGAAGAAGACGTCTTCTTCTTCTTCTTTCTTATCTCCACTCAATCATATTAGGGTATCAAGCTTGTAGAACTTGACAACCATCATGGCTGGGTGAAGTAGAATGCGTCTGCCTTTGTCATTAAGATTGGAAGCACTACTCAGTGGCAGGCCGACTTAGCTCCAAAAGAAATGGCCGCCTCTGACATGAGGAACAGACGCCATGTGCAGCCGTTCCTAACATGGAATACAAACGCTGCTCATACTGTATCCCTGGATTAGGAGCCCCTACAGGGTACTATCAGCCGGGCCAGCTGAACCTAGGTTTTTTAGTGAGCTTGTTACTGCTCCCCCTCCTCCTTTTTCATCTGGGCTTGGGACCGGCAAAGGCGGAGTTAGAAGAAGACGTTGTCATTTTGAATATTATTGTCATTTGCATACATACATGTGATGGAGAAATTCCATACATTCTCAGATTACATAAATCCCATAGATAATCTAGTTGGTGTAATATATATTTCAGTAAGTTGACATTGTTATTGTCAGATGTAATTAAGATAATTACATTGGAGAGACGCCGTCTCCGTGACAGTCATTCTCTTGGTGGCTCTCGAACTTTCTCTTTCCTCTCTGACTGATCTCTTATGATTTCTTACTTCTGAATCCTGTATTATGTGTACTTCCTTTCCATTCTCCCCTCGACTACATTCAACTCACTATATATACACTCATAGACAAAACTTAAGGAAGTGAATAGTCTCTGATATCTCCGGTCATCTGCTTTCTTTCTTTTTTTTTTTGAAGGAATTATTTATTATTAAAAAAACTTAATTCTGTTGACGTTATGTGGAGCTGAGTTTGTTGTTGATACACATTAATATGTTGCACGATAAGGAAATGCCTTTTTCATGATTTATGAACCTTATCCCAGTACAATATCATATTTGTACTATTTTTTTTCACATTGTGTCGCGGTCTCACGCAATTCTGGCCTTAACTACCCGTTTCATGATTTTTCAGGATGCCTGAAGGGCCAGTTTTTTGCTCGTTAAGGTACAGTTTGCACCACGCTGATGAGGGCCAACAGCCCGAAACGCGTCCGTGGTTAGCTTTTCTTGATAAATCAAGAATGGGTATTTGGCCAATTCTGGAATAATTAAAAATCAACGAGAATAGTTGATATTTATTCCGATAGATGGCGCAAGCCATCAGCAACTTTCAGTTGCACGATAAGGAGATGCCTTTTTCATAACACATTAATATGTTACCTTGATAAAGGTTGGTGTTCAGCCAACTGAAATATTGGTAAAATAAATGATATTTTGATGCAATATATGTCTTTTTAATTAAAGATTTATTTATGGATTGCTCTATTTTCAAAATAATTATCAGTATGTTATAGAATCGTATGTAAATTAAGGCTTGTTGAAGAGCACCTGGCCCGAAAGCTCACCACATATTATTCAATAAATAAACTTATACCTTTAAATATTATTGAGTTATCTTTCTATCTTCGTCCACTTTATAAACAGGAGAATTGCCATTTATTTTAATAATTCAATTTACAGTGAAGTCCATATTTCCACTCCATCCAATTTCTCTCCCTCCACTTCAAACAACCTAATAAATTAGGACAAAGGTTGTAAAGTAAAAATCAATAATTTTATTACAGCGGGTTGGTGGTATTGATTTTGTGATGGTAGGAGATTACATAGGGCTGTTTGCTCCCCTTAGTCATATCCCTGAGAAATTAGGAAATTTTATTATCCCTAGTACACGTGGTACATACCATGATAACCATGGTGGGTAGAAGTTGACGACTGCTTTTACTGTAAGTGCACCATATGTCTCTAAGTAGAAGAAAAAATCATATACACTTTCTAGTTCCCATCTTTATAATCTATCATACGCCATGTCAATGGAAAAACCAAAACACCACCTCAAAAAATTCAGAATGGAAATTGAATCTATTAAAAAACTCGTTTTTTATTTATATTATTATTAACCCTAGAACACGTTGTATACAAGCCATGATAATCATGGTGAGTATTTAGCGACTACTTTTACTTTAAACGCATCACATGTCTACACATATAAAAAGCAGTTCGACTTTTGCACTTACAAATGTGCCATAGCCCCGTTTACACCCCGAGCATGCCACCTTCATTGAGTTTATTTTCCCTAAAAACAAGACCATCCTCGTTGATTTTCTCGAAGAAGCCCTCGAACTTGCTGAGGACGTGGATCCTGTGATCCGCCAGAACCTGATTACACTCCAGGCAGATCTGGGTTCTTGAAAAATTTCCAGGCGTCCCTTCTTAGGGCTTCGTCTGTGTGCATACTTTTAATTTAATCGAATCTAAACTTTTGTGTTTCTTCTCTTGTTGAATTCTGACTCTTTGTCAGTGTAGACAATTGACAGTTGGTCAATAAAGTTCTTTTTAATTTTCAAATGTCATAGCCCCGTTTGGTTTTTTTGTACTCGCTTGTGGAATTAGACTTATACAAGAATCGGGTGCCTTTGTAGCATTTTATTTTTAATTAGAAAAAAAAAGTGTTAAAGGCGAGATTCGATCCAGGGTCGTAGCGATCGAACACCAATAGTTTAAACCATCCTTCCACCGACTCCTGTCATTTCAAAAAATAAATCATCCATATAGATATATCAAAATAAAATTGAGAATATGTGACAATACTTTTTAATATTGTAACGTTTAAAAAAAGATTAGCAAAGACAAACTTCAGTAGGATACAGCAATTTATTTAAGTCAAGCACAAATTAGATTACGGGGCTCTGGCACATTTGTAAGTGCAAAGTCGAACTGCTTTTCACATGTGTAGACATGTGGTGTACTTACAGTAAAAGCAGTCGCCTACTTCTACCCACCATGATTATCATGGCCTGTACCACGTGTATCTGGGATAAGCAAAAAAAAACAAACAAATTAGATTGATAAAATATAATATGGGTTGGTCAAATATCAGGGAATAAGCTAAATCAATGTTTAGTTGATTTATGTTCCACTAGATGGCGCTCTGCCTTCTGAAAAGTACATGTGCTACTGGTCAGGATATGTCTTTTTTATTTTTAATAATAGAAATAATAAGGGAAATTAACGAGAGTAATAAAATATATAATTAATTTAAAAAATAAATACTTTGCTACCGCCACAAACTAAATTATTGTACATGGCAATGAAGTCAGAAAATTAAGATATCAAACCCGTTTGATCTAATTTCAACAAAAGACAAATATATAAAATTCAACTCATTTTGCAGATATATTTTGAATTTTATAAAAAAAAACTACTAAATTCTATTGGAACGCTTTTATTTAGAAATTAATTCTTTTTAGTATTGTTTTAATTGAATAATTCTCTAATATCTAACATATTTTCTCATTCAAAAATATTCCTTAAAACTTTTTTTTAAATCTGTAAATTGCTTTTCTGGAAAAAAAATACACATAATACTTTACAATTTGATTTCATTTAACTAAATTTGCATACCAACGCTTTGTACATATATCAATTGTTTTGATATTTTTATCTTTTCATCTAACTAACTTGCATACTAATTCTGTACATATTTAAAATATCTTTCTTTTCTTTCAAAATTTTTGTTTATGTTTAAAGTGTAAGTGTCCCTAGGGGGACATAGCGCTCTAAGTCGAAAAAAAGCAATATACTTTGTTTAAATTTTAGTGAAACCATTGTTTTCCAATTTTAATGTCAAATCATTTTAGAGAAGTATCAAATATCTTGCGTCTCCTCAACAATCAAAAAGGCTTAGTTGTTGTATGTCAAAAACAAATTAATACTATCAAAATTCGAAACTATTATAGACCTGTGTGATTCTTTTTAAAAATAAACAATTTCTACTGTCCTTACTGCAATGGAAAAATTAATGGAAGGGCCTGGCTCATCAGTGGTGAACCCTCCCAGCGGTTTCGCCAGTTTAATACTATATTATATACGTTAATCCTTTTTACCAAAGGTATGATTACTAAATGAATTAAAGTAAACAACATATTTCAAGTTGGATTTATAATTAAGTTTTTCACACTCATGGACAAAACTTAAGGAGGCTTATGCTTATTTCCATAGTTCATCTAAGATACCCATTCCAAGAGTCTAGCATCAGTATCACTATAAAAGGAAATTCAAAAAATGCAATATAACAACGGTATGATAGAATATACTGGCATAACCGTTGGCCAGACCCTCCCATTAATTTTTCCATTGCAGTAAGAGCAGTACACATTGTTTTATTTTCAAAAGAAGCATACGCGTCTATAATAGTTTCGATTTTTCATAAAGAAGTAGTACCTTGTACAATGTATATCGGGATTCAGACAATAACTGATGAAAGATATTACAGTGATCTTTATTGAAGACACACATATATACACTCATGGACAAAACTTGAGGAAGTTGTACCTTTTAACATGTATATCGGGATTCAGACAATAACTCTGAAAGATATTACAGTGATCTTTATTGAAGACACACATATATACACTCATGGACAAAACTTGAGGAAGTTGTACCTTTTAACATGTATATCGGGATTCAGACAATAACTCTGAAAGATATTACAGTGATCTTTATTGAAGACACACATATATACACTCATGGACAAAACTTGAGGAAGTTGTACCTTTTAACATGTATATCGGGATTCAGACAATAACTCTGAAAGATATTACAGTGATCTTTATTGAAGACACACATATATACACTCATGGACAAAACTTGAGGAAGTTGTACCTTTTAACATGTATATCGGGATTCAGACAATAACTCTGAAAGATATTACAGTGATCTTTATTGAAGACACACATATATACACTCATGGACAAAACTTGAGGAAGTTGTACCTTTTAACATGTATATCGGGATTCAGACAATAACTCTGAAAGATATTACAGTGACCTTTATTGAAGACACACATATATACACTCATGGACAAAACTTAAGGAAGTTGTACCTTTTACTATGTATATCGGGATTCAGACAATAACTCTGAAAGATATTACAGTGATCTTTATTGAAGACACACATATATACACTCATGGACAAAACTTAAGGAAGTTGTACATTTCAGCATGTATATCGGGATTCAGACAATAACTTTGAACCTTATTACAGTGACCTTTATTGAAGACACACATATATACACTCATGGACAAAACTTAAGGAAGTTGTACCTTTTAGCATGTATATCGGGATTCAGACAATAACTCTGAAAGATATTACAATTACCTTTATTGCAGACACCACGAGATAACCAAGTATGAACAAAATTGCCTCTGTCTCCTTGAAAAAAAAAAAAAAATAGGCGACTGGTGACATCAAAGATTGTCCACTTCCTTAAGTTTTGTCCATGAGTGTAAATGTGTTAACTTGACTTTATTTTAACCCTTCTGAGACCGGCTGTCGTCCGAAGAAAACTATTTTTATAAATTGACAAAAACTTATAAAAATAGTTTTCCTTGAAAAGGACGTTCGCGATTTGCCGTAGAGTCGAAAAAAAGTATACACTACAGGACAAAACTTAAGGAAGTGGAAAGTCTTTGATGTCGCCGGTCTTCCGTTTTTTTTTTTTTTTTTTTTTTTTTTTTTGAGCAGACACATACAAATTTGTTCACACTTGGTTTTCAGGTGTGTGTTCAATAAAGGTCACTGTAATATCTTTCATAGTTATTGTCTGAATCCCGATATACATGGTAAAAGGTACAATTTCCTTAAGTTTTGTCCATGAGTGTATATATGTGTGTCTTCAATAAAGGTCACTGTAATATATTTCAGAGTTATTGTCTGAATCCCAATATACATGGTAAAAGGTACAACTTCCTTAAGTTTTGTCCATGAGTGTATATATGTGTGTCTTCAATAAAGGTCACTGTAATATCTTTCAGAGTTATTGTCTCTATCCCGATAAAATGGTAAAAGGTACAACTTCCTTAAGTTTTGTCTATTGATATATATGAATTATCAAAGATGAGAATTTTTACTTTAGGATTATATAAACTTAAAGGACAATTTGAGGTTAAGTTTTTGTTAATTAGAAACATTCTGTTGTTAAAAAGAAGTACTTTATAAACTCTTTCTTCCTGATTACCAACCTATTAACCCCCAATTACACTCTCCATGTGTTGTTGCCCAACTTCACACACTAATGCCTTGTTCTTAATTCTTAAATTAGGGGGTCGGTAGTCTAAACCGTTGGTTTTCGACCTCTACCACCCGGGTTTGATTCTCACATTGGGCACTTTTTTTTTCAGATTGAAGAAATGCTCAAATGGCCTCCGATTCTTTCAAAAGTCCAATACCACCAGCTAGTGCAAGTAACCAAACGAAGCTAAGGAACATTTTTAAGTGCAAAGTCGAACTGTTTTTTCACATATGTAGACATGTGGTGTACTTACAGTAAAATTAGTCGCCTACTTTTTACCCAACATGATTATCATGGCCTGTACCACGTGTACTAGGGATAATTAAAAAAAAAAAATCTTAAATTTTGCCTTCCGGTAGATAATACACTTAATATCGCTTACCAAATTAGATTTAGATAATTAGTTTTTTAATTTTTTTACTAATTAGACAAATGCCTTATTATGGAATTTGTATACTTCCAAATATGGTCATGGGACATTTATAGCATTGTTAGAACATTAGCTCGCCGTTGTACATGTGACAAAAGAATTATAGAATAATTATTTTGTAGAAAATTACCCTCCATATGCGATGGAGAAAATGTAAGTATATCTGAATAAAAATTACTTAACTTTTATTACATTCATGGACAAAACTTGAGGAAGTTATACTTTTTAGCATGTATATCGGGATTCAGACAATAACTCTGAAAGATATTTGATACACATTTGATTTTATTGAAGACACACATATATACACTCATGGACAAAACTTAAGTAGTTGTACCTTTTAGCATGTATATCGGGATTCAGACAATAACTCTGAAAGATATTACAGTGAACTTTATTGAAGACACACATATATACAATCATAGACAAAACTTAAGGAAGTTGTACCTTTTAGCATGTATACCGGGATTCAGACAATAATTTTAAAATATATTACAGTGACCTTTATTGAAGATACACCTGATAACCAAGTGTGAACTAAATTCAAGGAAGTTGAATCTTTTAGAGCATGTATTTCGGGTTCATATAATAACTTTGAACCTTTGATGACCTTTTTTGAAGACATACGAGATAACCATGTGTGAACAAAATTATCTTTGTCTCCTTCAATATTTGATACACAATGACACTTATTGAAGATATGAGATCACCAAAGTGTAAACAACATTGCCACTTTCTCTTTAAAAAAAAAGTATAACTGGCGATATCAAAATATGAAATTTCTTCCGAAGTTTTGTCCATGAATGTATATCATTTTGAAAAATAAAAAAGATATCCACTTCTCTAAACTCATACAAATAGATAAATCTCTATAAATAAAATTGTTATCTAAAAAAAACTTTCTTCAATGTACAAAATCTAAATTTGGTTAACAGTTTCATGTAATCCTTCAGTTTCTATATAAAATATTCATTATAATACAATATAATATATATATAATATAATGCGGCTTATGATTGTTCCCATCCCTGGACACTTTTATTTTTCCGTTTATCATTACTCTTCACAATTCAACCTTTCATACCTCATCCCTAAGGTTAGAAATAATCATTATTTCTCCTTGAAATAAATTTTGATTTTTCGTTGAAAAGAAACACATGTGGGATAATATTTCAAATGTCGTTTTACAAAATATTCATTAAATAAAAAAACGTTTATGATTTCTTTACCCATTTTTTCATTATTTTTCTTATTTTCTTTTTGTACAAGTAATACAAGCTTGTAATCTACTCACATAAAATAAAAAAATATCCATTTTCAAATAGGTTTTTTCAAGTTATTTCAAGATATAATGAAATAAAAGTTACCTCAATGTGTCCTTAAATTAAATGATCCTTAAAAAAAACTCAGGACTGTGAATGTGCCATAGTCATTCCCTGATTGCTCCCAAGGTGACCATGTCAACATTGCCACATAATCCTACGAGGATTTCATCATTTGGGATTTCCAGGTTTCTGACCTCTAAGGACATGGTCATCCTTTTTTGGCTGAAAGTCCCTTCGCTTTTTTCCATAGAGGAATCTTTGACATTTCCCTTTTAGCTCTTAAAATTAAAGATAATTCGACCAGTAAATATTTTTATTATCTCATGTTTCGACAAAAATCTATTGAGATAATAATTTTTAACGATTTGCTAAATTAAGAAAAAGGCATCTCCTTATCGTGCAACTGAAAGTTGCTAATGGCTTGCGCCATCTATCGGAATAAATATCAACTATTCTCGTTGATTTCTAATTATTCCAGAATTGGCCAAATACCCATTCTTGATTAATCAAGAAAAGCTAACCACGGACGTGTTTCGGGCTGTTGGCCCTCATCAGCGTGGTGCAAGCTGTACCTCAACGACCAAAGAACTGGTTATTCAGGCCTCCTGAAAAATTATGAAACGGGTAGTTAAGGCCAGAATTGGGTGAGACCGCGACACAATGCCAAATGTTTTAATTTTTGTTCCTGACTAGGTTAAAAGATTTTTGTCGAAACGTCGAGATAATAAAAAAGATTTACTGACCGAATTATCTTTAATTTGAAGAACTATGAATGCCCTGGCCAGTATATAGAAGCAATATTCGTACCTATATTAAAAGAAATCTTTTTCGCTAAACAACAGCCAGGAAATCCCTGATGAAAATTCAGGAGAATTAGTTAAGAGAAAGTGGCGGAAGTTTCGCTCCGAATGCCAAAGAAGTACTTGGTATTCCACCGTGACAGAGGTTACCTGGTTGTTTTCGTGATCCCAGTAGATGTCATCTCAGACTGCCTGCCTTAGGTCTACACCCAGCTTATCTACATGCGCGAGTTGATTTATAATAGCAAGTTTATATGAGGAAGATCATTGCTCGATACAAATATTTATATGTAATTCTACTGTTCTAAAAGTTTATGTCCATAGTTTGCCTAAATACCATATTTTTTCTAAGATTCCACCCTTCAGTGTAGCATATATACTCTATTTTATTTTAATTTTATTATTAAATTATATAAAATATAATAAAATATATAATAAATAAATATAAAATTTTAATCGTTTTTTTTCCTTATACATGCTCTTTACATACACCAATTTTTGTCCTAATCTGACAACTCCTTCTTGGTGAGTCGATTTTTTTTGTTATACAGTGTATAAGCAGAATGAACCAATACAGTATTAGAGCTCTAAAAAGCGGTCTAGTAGATTAAGTTGGTGAAAATGCTAGGAGGGTTCACTATTGATGAGTCAAGCCCTCCCAATGTTTTTTTCATCACAGTAATCACAGTAGAAGTTTATACACCTATCCCCCGATTTACACGGTACTTGTTTTACACGTTTACGCTCTTACACGGTTTTCCAAATAAGTTTTTTATTTTTATTTTATCGCACTATTTTTTTATTTATTTCAATTCAAAACGCTATGTCCCCCTAGGGACACTTGCGCTAAATGTACATACAAATATAACAAAGAAAATATTCAACATGGAAAGATACACACAGAAAGAAACTTAGAAAGATTCATAAATATTATTTACATATAGAAATATTCTTTGAATTTTATTTACAGTTACATCATTAAATTTAAAATATATACATATATACACACATATACACGCATACACCTATATATTGTTTACAGCCATATAATATGTCCAATATTTCCTTGAGATCGTTACATCAAAGGCCATTTTTCTTAATGAAATCCAAAATATATTTACAAAGGAAATTAAATTTTATATATGTGTCCTTACTATACTATACTTACTGCACTATACTAAATGCTACTGTGATTGAACACATGCGCTCTGTGTACACATCTCACGAGGAATCCCGAGCTTATGTGCTGACTTGCTGCACACGCACACTGTGTCTGTATTTCTAATTTTTTTTTTATTTTAATTTTCGATTTACACGTTTTTCTCAGGAACGTATCTACCGTGTAAATCGGGGGATTGGATATTGTTAAAAAAACAAAACATTTGTACTTCAATGCTTTCCATACCTTAGATACATACAACGTAGGTCCTCTATTAATATATTTATTTATTATTATATCCGGAATACATCTTCTTCTTTCTTATCTCAAAGCCATGATAATCATGATGGGTAGTTAGCGACTGCTTTTACTGTAAGTGTATCACATATCTACACATGTGAAAAGCAGTTCGACTTTGCACTTACAAATATGCCAGAGCCCCGTTTGGTTACTTGCACTCGCTGGTGGAGTTGGACTTACAACCCCACGGAATACACGGAATTACGGAATACATTGGTGGGTGGTAGTTGGCGAATGCTTTGACTGTAAATCTACCACATGTCTACATATTTAGAAAGCAGTTTGATTACATGTATTACTGGTAAGGTTGGACTTTGTATGAATCTGGAAGATGGGATGTACACTGAAACGATTTTATTTCATTACAAAAATCAATATTATTTAAGTAACCCAGGTTCCTGGAGCGTACAAAAATCAATATTTCAATAAAATAATCTCTTGTATTAATATTACATTGAAGATATCAGTATTCCAAAGATAAGTTTTTTTTTTATGTAATTCATATCTTTAGGTTTCATACCTGAATGATAGAGTTATGAATTAATTTATATTTATTAAATTATGCTCCCTCCGCTGTAAGCTTTGACGCTAAGCTTTTTCGGAGAAACACTCATGGACATAACTAAAATCAAGGTGAGCCGCCCCAATGGGGAAGGCGAAATCTGGCAGGCACCGAGGGCTGTGAGGGCACCGACGAAGGGAAGTGGAAGCCAGGGAGAGCTGGAAAAGGGTCGTGGCTAAGGGAAAAAGGCTTCACTAAGTACACCAAGTACAGGCTGAAAGTAAATCCGGCAAAAGCTTTTATTGGTTAGGTACAAGAGGACTTAAAAGCGAGAATGTTTCTTTTATACATAAAACGAACTTCTACTGTCCTTACTGCGAATAAAAGCAGAATGATCCAATACAGTATTAGAGCTCCGAGAAGCGGTCTGGTGGATTAAATTGGCGAAACCGCTGGGAGGGTTCACCACTGATGAGCCAAGCCCTCCCAATATATTTTTTCATCGCAGTAAGGACAGTAGAAGTTCGTTTTATGTATAAAAGAAACATTCGCGCTTTTAAGTCCTTTTATTTTATATGTATAGATGGCGCGTTATTGCTTTGTGTTAATTACAAGAGGGGAATGCATTCAAAGTACATGGGTACGAAGGACAATTTACAGGTAGTGGGGATGGGGGACAAGGGAGTTAGGTGGAACAGATAGCAAGTGGGCATGATGTGGAAGGGATGACATGGTATAATCATGAATTACTTTATAAAGAAACTTATATCTAGAAAGAAAAATAAGGTATCTCCTTAACGTGCAACTGAAAGTTACTGATATCTTGCGCCATCTATCGGAATAAATATCAACTATTCGTTTATTATATTCCAGAATTGGCCAAATACCCATTCTTGATTAATCAAGAAAAGCTAACCACGTACGCGTTTCGGGCTATTTTTGTACTATTTGTTCACATTAATCCTAGAAGCTTGATGTTTTCTATTTCAGAAAAAAAAAGTGTTCAAATGGGGATTCGATAATGGTTGTGGCAGTTAGAAATCGACTGTCTATATCGCTCGTTCACTAACCCCCTTTTTTTAAAGCCTAGTTATGAGAAACCTTAAATTTTATTTTGCATTTAATCCTATTTTTAAAAATACAGATAAAATAATTATATATATCCTCATCTAAATTGATTTTGTTGCTCCATGGAAAGAGGGTGCCATTGCTCCGTTAGTCAGCTACACAGGGAACTCTGAAATGTGGCTGACTAACGGGGCAATGGCATCCCCCCCTTTCTATGGAGCAACAAAATCAATTTAGAAGAGGACATCCCCTCAGTTGGCCGGTATTGTGATCAGGGTGCATGGACCGATCTGATCTGCTCCATGTACAAGACACCTCAGTTGGCCGGTATTGTGATCAGGGTGCATGGACCGATCTGATCTGCTCCATGTACAAGACACCTCAGTTGGCCGGTATTGTGATCAGGGTGCATGGACCGATCTGATCTGCTCCATGTACAAGACACCTCAGTTGGCCGGTATTGTGATCAGGGTGCATGGACCGATCTGATCTGCTCCATGTACAAGACACCTCAGTTGGCCGGTATTGTGATCAGGGTGCATGGACCGATCTGATCTGCTCCATGTACAAGACACCTCAGTTGGCCGGTATTGTGATCAGGGTGCACGGACCGATCTGATCTGCTCCATGTACAAGACACCTCAGTTGGCCGGTATTGTGATCAGGGTGCACGGACCGATCTGATCTGCTCCATGTACAAGACACCTCAGTTGGCCGGTATTGTGATCAGGGTGCATGGACCGATCTGATCTGCTCCATGTACAAGACACCTCAGTTGGCCGGTATTGTGATCAGGGTGCACGGACCGATCTGATCTGCTCCATGTACAAGACACCACCACCTCAGTTGGCCGGTATTGTGATCAGGGTGCATGGACCGATCTGATCTGCTCCATGTACAAGACACCACCACCTCAGTTGGCCGGTATTGTGATCAGGGTGCATGGATCGATCTGATCTGCTCCATGGACAAGACACCTCAGTTGGCCGGTATTGTGACTAGGGTGCATGGACCGATCTGATCTGCTCCATGTACAAGACACCACCACCTCAGTTGGCCGGTATTGTGATCAGGGTGCACGGACCGATCTGATCTGCTCCATGTACAAGACACCACCACCTCAGTTGGCCGGTATTGTGATCAGGGTGCACGGACCGATCTGATCTGCTCCATGTACAAGACACCTCAGTTGGCCGGTATTGTGATCAGGGTGCACGGACCGATCTGATCTGCTCCATGTACAAGACACCTCAGTTGGCCGGTATTGTGATCAGGGTGCATGGACCGATCTGATCTGCTCCATGTACAAGACACCTCAGTTGGCCGGTATTGTGATCAGGGTGCATGGACCGATCTGATCTGCTCCATGTACAAGACACCACCACCTCAGTTGGCCGGTATTGTGATCAGGGTGCATGGACCGATCTGATCTGCTCCATGTACAAGACACCACCACCTCAGTTGGCCGGTATTGTGATCAGGGTGCATGGATCGATCTGATCTGCTCCATGGACAAGACACCTCAGTTGGCCGGTATTGTGACTAGGGTGCATGGACCGATCTGATCTGCTCCATGTACAAGACACCACCACCTCAGTTGGCCGGTATTGTGATCAGGGTGCACGGACCGATCTGATCTGCTCCATGTACAAGACACCACCACCTCAGTTGGCCGGTATTGTGATCAGGGTGCACGGATCGATCTGATCTGCTCCATGTACAAGACACCACCACCTCAGTTGGCCGGTATTGTGATCAGGGTGCACCGACCGATCTGATCTGCTCCATGTACAAGACACCACCACCTCAGTTGGCCGGTATTGTGATCAGGGTGCACGGATCGATCTGATCTGCTTCATGGATAAAACATCACCACCCACTGATTAACTCTAGGAACAACATTTTTCTGACAATTATGATCTAATACACCACAACTATATAATTTAACACTCATCATACATAACACATACTTACACACAAATACGGTCTTCTTGACAGTTCTTTCGTTGAAAGGTCACACACTGTTCCCCACATCACAGAGGCATATATTCATCGTAAAATCTCCTGATTAGACTTGCAAAGTGAAATGGCCTCATCAAACACAGATTTTGTATTAATGGTATATGCTAAACATTTTAAAACTTCCTTTTTAGAACTATTCGATCCTTAAAGAAAAAGGAAAACTCTAACTTAATAAATCCTATAAAATCCTTCTCCCCTATTCTTTAAAAATTATAAAAGATATATATATTTTTTATATTTAAACTGTAAACAACTTCCTTAAGTTTTGTTCATGAGTGTATAGTCTGAATCCAGATATACATGCTAAAAGCTACAACTTCCTTAAGTTCTGTCCATGAGTATATTGTCTCAATCCAGATATACATGCTAAAAGGTACAACTTCCTTAAGTTTTGTCCATGAGTGTATTGTCTGAATCCTGATATACATGCTAAAAACTACAACTTCCTTAAGTTCTGTCCATGAGTGTATTGTCTGAATCCCGATATACATGCTGAAAGGTACAACTTCCTTAAGTTTTGTCCATGAGTGTATTGTCTGAATCTTGATATACATGCTAAAAGGTACAACTTTCTTTAGTTTTGTCCATGAGTGTATTGTCTGAATCTTGATATACATGCTAAAAGGTACAACTTTCTTTAGTTTTGTCCATGAGTGTATTGTCTGAATCCTGATATACATGCTAAAAGGTACAACTTCCTTAAGTTTTGTCCATGAGTGTATTGTCTGAATCCCGATATACATGCTAAAAACTACAACTTCCTTAAGTTCTGTCCATGAGTGTATTGTCTGAATCCTGATATACATTGTAAAAGGTACAACTTCCTTAAGTTTGGTCCATGAGTGTATTGCTGGATCCTGATATACATGCTAAAAGGTACAACTTCCTTAAGTTTTGTCCATGAGTGTATTGTCTGAATCCAGATATACATGCTAGAAGGTACAACTTCCTTAAGTTCTGTCCATGAGTGTATTACCTCAATCCCGATATACATGCTAGAAAGTACAACTTCCTTAGGTTTTGTCCATGAATGTATTGTCTCAATCCCGATATACATGCTAAAAGGTACAACTTCCTTAAGTTTTGTCCATGAGTGTATTGTCTGGATCCAGGTATATATAGTAAAAGGTACAACTTCCTTAAGTTTTGTCCATGAGTGTATTGTCTAAAGCACGATATACATGCTAAAAGGTACAACTTCCTTAAGTTTTGTCCATGAGTGTATTGTCTAAAGCACGATATACATGCTAGAAGGTACAACTTCCTTAAGTTTTGTCCATGAGTGTATTGTCTGGATCCATATATATATATATAGTAAAAGGTACAACTACCTTAAGTTTTGTCCATGAGTGTATTGTCTCAATCCCGATATACATGCTAGAAGGTACAACTGGTCTTACAGCGCCGTTCATCCTCTCATCCGAGAATGGAGAGAACCATCATCGTTTCCACAATTACAGAAGCATTTTTCAATAGATTCTCTAAATATGTGCAGTGATGGAAGGCTGTTACATACACCAGCTTGTCACTGTCACCATCAGAGATGACATTCTGGTACATCTAACGGTGGGAAAACGCGGTATTATACAACTTGATATATCACCTTTTGGTAGTCTAAATAATGATTCGCTAAATACCATCACCATGAAAAGGCTTTTTTCCCCTTGAAATCCCTAAATACTTTCGTCCAAATTTTTATAATACTCAATTTGTTGCAAACCACGGAAATTTCAAAAGTTTTTTTAATAGAATAAAGGCAGTGGAGGAAATCATTCTACTGATCGATTGCCCAGCATTTCAAGATTATGATAAAGAGAGAAAAATCAAAGATGAGGAGGATAAGTTTCTTTTATGAACAAACAATCAAGCTTTCGGGCACATAAGAAACTTATCCTCCTCATCTTTGATTTTTCTCTCTTTATCAAGTTACTCCAGAGGATTTCAATTTATTTAATTTCAAGATTATAGAATAAAGAATGAAATAGTTGTTTGTGAACTTAACGATTTGATTTCCGATAAAAAAATCATATTTAAAGTTCAATTCATTTGTAAATACATTCTAAACTTTCTACAAAATCTGGATCTCTAATGTTTTCATGCGTTGAATAATGTAAATAACTTATGTAAATAAACTTTTCTCCTTGTTTGGCGCAAGTATCCCTTGCGGGATATAGCGCTTTGGAAATAAAATAATTGTAATTGTAATGAATAAACTTTCAAAGGCAGACGATATAAACAGAATTGACAATATAATTATTATAGCCAATTTGTAGATTAAATTAGCGAAATCGTTAATAATGAATACCATTGAAGAGTCAAACCATCTCAAATCTTTTTCATCTACAATTAACTAATTATAGAAAATATCGTCGTATAGGATTAAAATGAAATAATGTTGAAGTATTCTCAATTCTTCAATATCTCAAATTACTTCTCTTCTCTTCTAACGATAGTTTTTAAGAGATATCACGATTTTTCAATTTTAGTTCCTGCTGTATAATAAAGCCACCCAGTTATTTTGTTCTGTGGCCGCTCCCTCATTTGCCCCCCTCCTCCCCCCCCCCCCCCCCCCCCCCCCCCCTAGTTTACCAGGAACCTTCCACTCCCTCGCTCTTGATTCTTAACACTTCACACCCCCCTCGGGGTACATAACGTTCTACCGTATCAACAGAATCTGTTAACACACCATAAAACCAATTTCACATATACTTAAAGATAAGACAAGTTGATATTGAATAGATCAAAATAGCTTCAGCTGTCCAGCATTCCTGAGACATAGGATACAAACATCTATCCTGCTTGGACTGACCCACCTCAATCCTAGATATGGCCAGACTCAACCTCATCATGGAACTTCCTGGTCAACTGGTTCACAACAGAAAATTAACATGGACCCAGAACAGCAGCTTTACACACCCAAGATAGAGAACGACTGCTGTGATAACATGGAGACATCTGAGGCTCTTCATTGGACACGACAGCAAAAAACATAAAATTGACATGGACCCATAACAGCAGCTTTACACACCCAAGATAGAGGACATTGCGACTGCTGTGATAGAGATGTATGAAGATATCTGAGGCTCTTCATTGGACACGACAACAACAACAACAGAAAAATGACATGGACCCAGAACAGCAGCTTTACATACCCAAGATAGAGGACATTGTAACTTCTGTGATAGAGATTGTATGAAGACATATGAGGATCTTCATTGAACACGACAACAACAGAAAATGGACCCAGAACAGCAGCTTTACATACCCAAGATAAAAAACATTGCAACTTCTGTGATAGAGATGTATGAAGACATCTGAGGATCTTCATTGAACACGACAACGACAACAACATATCTCTATAGCCCTTACTGCAATGAAAAGTAGTTTAGAAGGCTTTGTCCATCAGTGTTTAACCTTCCCAACGGTGTTTCTCTATTTATATTGTCACTGAATAATTATTTTAAATACTCTGTTGTTTATCATCATATATATTTGCATAGTCATCACCTCTTACCATGCTTGTAAATTACCACTTGAAAAATCCTTTGATACATTTTGCAACATATAAGTTTAATTAATTAATAAATTATTTTTAATTAAGCTTTTGGAATACTTGTCTTCTCTACCGTGACAATATTAAATTCTCCTGTCATTAAATCTCTTATCTGTCCATAGTTTGGTTTGATCACATCCTTCAGTGACGCATATATAAGTAGAATCGTCCAATACAGTATTAGAAAACTCTACAAATTGGTATACACTCATAGACAAAACTTAATGACGTTGCATCTTCTAGTATATATATCGGGATTCAGACAATAACTCTGAAAGATATTACAGTGACCATTATTGAAGACATACATATAGACACTCATGGACAAAACTTAAGGAAGTTGCATCTTCTAGTATATATATCGGGATTCAGACAATAACTCTGAAAGATATTACAGTAACCTTTATTGAAGACGCACATATATACACCCATGGACAAAACTTAAGGAAGTTATACCTTTTAAGCATGTATATCGGGATTCAGACAATAACTCTGAAAGATATTACAGTGACTTTTATTGAAGACACACATATATACACTCATGGATAAAACTTAAGGAAGTTGTACCTTTCAGCATGTATATCGGGATTCAGACAATAACTCTGAAAGATATTACAGTGACCTTTATTGAAGACATACATATATACACTCATGGACAAAATTAAAGGAAGTTATACCTTTTAGTATGTATATCAGGATTCAGACTATAACTCTGAAAGATATTACAGTGACCTTTATTGAAGACACACATATATACACTCATGGACAAAACTTAAGGAAGTTGTACCTTTTAACATATATATCGGGATTCAGACAATAACTCTGAAAGATATTACAGTGACCTTTATTGAAGACATACATATATACACTCATGGACAAAACTTAAGGAAGTTATACCTTTTATCATATATATCGGGATTCAGACAATAACTCTGAAAGATATTACAGTGACCTTTATTGAAGACACATATATATACACTCATGGACAAAATTTAAGGAAGTTGTACCTTTTAGCATGTATATCGGGATTCAGACAATAACTCTGAAAGATATTACACTGACCTTTATTGAATACACACAAGATAACCAAGTGTGAGCAACCTCTGTCTTCAAAAAAAGAGACGACAGGTAACGTCAAAATATGAAACTTTCTTAAGTTTTATCCATGAATATAGGTTGAAACAATATCGGCTGGACAAGCATCCATTTGCGTAGGATAATTGTCAAATTATATTGACAAATATTTGCAATCTTATCATATCTTTTCTCAGGTTTTAGTGGAAAGAATTTTGTTGTTTATTTGTTGAAGTGAACTGATCTCCCACGCCTTCTCATTGGACGAATGTGGTCATGTTTGTACATAAAAGAGGGTTGAAACGGAATGCGAGGAGTGGTGGAGTGGTGTTCGAGTAGAGACGCTTAAAGCGTTCTCTGTGTGCTTGTCTGGTGATCTCCTCGCATACCTGTGAAACCCCGGTCCGCTCCTTATCAACGCTGCAAATAAAAGATAAGTACTGTTTTTATTTTATTTAACAAATGTGTTTTTTTACCCCCTTTTTGTTGGTGGTGTTGTACTCTTGAGTGTACCTTTTTATGTGTTTAAGTTACTCTTACTGTAGGCCCTAGTTTATTGTATCTTGTGTTAACCCGTACAAAGTAACATTTGTAATAATAGCTGGTTATTCAGCCAGTATGCAAATAGTATTTCTCTTAAAAAGGTGTTTTTATAATGAAAGCGACGATACAGAGAGTTTACATGTATATCTATGGATGAAATAGCTATAGAGATAGATGATATAAACATATTTTCTCAGTCTAAGTAGATATGACAAGAGAGAAACACTATAGAATAAAGAAAAAAGGAGAGAAAAAAAGATCGATTAAGATGTCTTCTCCAGAAAATATTATTTGACGAGATCAGGTGCCTCACGAAAAATTTTGATTGTCCGTTGTGAAATCAAGAGACATTACTCATTCTATTTCTGGAACATCATAAATTTGGGATGTCTGTTGGAATGCCCAGCACGATCTTGTCTTGAAGGTCCTTCTACATCTTGGCGGATTTAAGAACCTGTTCTTTGGGGGCAGCTTTCTTGCTCGGTAGATAGTCAACACCATGCACCGCAAGAACTTAATGTGAATTGCACAGATACTTACATTAATAAAGATTCTTCCGTGCTTTTACCTGTATGCAACAACCTGTATATCTTGGTTCAAAAGTATATATGTGTTATAATAAATATTATTTCAAGATAGAGATTAATTACTGGTTGAGTACATGAGTACTTAATGGTATCGTTTGCAGTCGTGTCGTCTTGAAAGAAAAGCAGAAGTATAATTATTTACTATCAAGTAGTTTTTATTTTAAATTACTTGAAGAAAATTACAATAAGACATTTTTCACAGTTATATAGAATTTATGAAATGAATTCTATATTAGTGAATATCAAAAATAGGTTAGATAACTACATATTTACAACAAGTATTAAAAGTCGGTGTATTCTAAAACTATGGTCAAAAAACAAGTAGAATAATCAATGAATGAAAATAAAATATATTTTTTATAAATTATAGAATATTTTTATATTTAGATTATATAATATATATACAATTTGGATTATAGATTATAAACACAAGGTAATAAGACTAAATCTAAATAAATAAATAGTGTGTGATGTTTCGGTAACAGCATTGTTACCATCCTCATGCCAAAGATGTTTTAAAATGTGGATCTCTAATGATTGTAACAACAGTTACCGAAACGTCACACACTATTTACTTATCTAAATTTGGTCTTATTACCTTGTAAGAAATTGAAGTATCATAAAGCTCGATTTTTTTAAAACAAGTTTTCTACTGAAAAAATAGTACAAATGTAATATTGTACTGGGATAAGGTGCATAAATTAAGAAAAAGGCTTCTTCTTATCGAGCAACTTAAAGTTGCTGATGGCTTGCGCCATCTATCGGAATAAATATCAACTATTCTCGTTGATTTTTATTTATTCCAGAATTGGCCAAATACCCATTCTTGATTAATCAAGAAAAGCTAACCACTGACGCGTTTCGGGCTGTTGGCCCTCATCAGCGTGGTGCAAGCTACTGGCCTTAACTACCCGTTTCATGATTTTTCAGGATGCCTTAAGGACCAATTTTTTTGGTCGTTGAGGTACAGCTTGCACCACGCTGATGAGGGCCAACAGCCCGAAACGCGTCCGTGGTTAGCTTTTCTTGATTAATCAAGAATGGGTATTTGGCCAATTCTGGAATAATTAAAAATCAACGAGAATAGTTGATATTTATTCCGATAGATGGCGCAAGCCATCAGCAACTTTAAGTTGCTCGATAAGAAGAAGCCTTTTTCTTAAAGTTTTCTACTGTCCTTACTCATCAGAGAGGCCTTCTCCATCCTGCGGATGACTCCGGACCTTCGCGGTTGACTCTTCGGGACAGGGTTGGACAGAGATGCTCTTGCCATCCTCGCCGCGGCGAAATACAAGATCTACGGCTTCTTTGTAGGGGTGGAGATGGAAGGTGTCGAGCTGACAATGTCAAGCACATCCCTCACAGGTGGTGTAGGCCCCCTATCTGATTCTAAATTTTCTTTTCCCTCAATCTCTGTAAGTTACAGAGGTTTGAATAAAATTTGTTGTTGTCTACTGTCCTTACTGCGATTAAAAATATATAGAGAGGGCTTGGCTCATCATTGGTGAATCCTCTAAACAGTTTCGCCAATTTAACTCACATAGATAAATTTTTAGAGAACTACTATTGTTTTGGATGATTCTGCTTATATATAAGACACTGAAAGATGGAATCTTGGTTATGGCAATTTAAGTAAACTATGGAACATTAGCATCGAGGACAGTAAAATTCTATGCAAATATTTGCTTAGAGAAATTCTCAACCACAAACAATTCATAAAAGACTAATTAAACCTAAATTAAAGATAAGGCATTAAAGCGTCAAAGTATTCAAGAAATAAAACTACCAAAGCACATGAATGTTTATTTTAAAATAAAACAATATTTCACCATCCTTACTACAATGATAAAATATTGGAAGAGCTTAGCTCAACAATGTTAAACCCACACACGTGAAAAGCAGTTCGACTTTACAAATTTGTAAGTACAAAGTCGAACTGCTTATCACATTTGTAAACTAGTGGTGCACTTACTGTTCTCTTCTTCTTATCCTTTCTTATCTCTACTCAATCATATTAGGGTGTCAAGTTGTGACCCTTCATGGTGTCTGTTTGACAACAATTATGACTGGGTGAAGTAGTATGCGTCTGCCTTTGTCATTAAGACTGGAAGTACTACTCAGTGGCAGGCCGACTTAGCTCCAAAATAAATGGCCGCCTCTGACATGAGAAACAGACGCCATGTGCAGCCGCTCCTAACATGGAGTACAAACGCTGCTCATCCTGTATCCCTGGATTAGGAGCCCTTACAGGGTACTATCAGCCGGGCCAGCTGAGCCCAGGTTTTTTAGCGAGATTGTTACTGCTCCCCCTCCTCCTTTTTCATCCGGGCTTGGGACCGGCAAAGGCGTAGTTGCACTTACTGTAAAAGCAGTCGCCTACTTCTACCCACCATGATTATCATGACCTGAAACACGTGTACTAGGGATAAGCAAAAAAATGATTAACCCTCCAGCAGTTTCACCAATTTAATCAACCAGACCGCACTTCTTAGAGTTTTAATACTGTATTGGATCATTCTGCTTATATCTACGCTACAGTGAAGGGTGGAATCTTAGCTATGGTATTTGATCAAACTATGGACATAAGCTTTTAGGATAGTAGATTCACATTCTCTAATGGTTTCATTTCTTGCGTATAGATCGCGCGTTATGTACAAGACACCATTCAAGAATGGAAAGAAGTGGAATGCAACAGGACATGATGAGAAGAGAGGACTTCCTGTAAGGAAATGACACCTAAACATGAAATCTGTCATCCCAATAGAGATATGACAATATCCGTTGTGCCAAGATGTTGACCTCTGCTATACGTTAGCGCAGGGGTCGGCAAACCTTTGAGTCGGAAGAATCAAAAATAACAATTTACAGAATTTCAAAGTTTTTAAAGAGCCACAAAATGTTTTCTTGCCAACAATAAATAGTACTCACATTAATAATATTTACATATGGAACTTTGTAAAGAGCCGCAGCTTCACATTCAAAGAGCCGCATGTGGCTCGCAGTTTGCAGACCCCTGCACTAGCGAGACCTTCTTTAAAGAAAGAACTACTACCTACCATGATTGCTTGTAACACGTGTACTAGGGATATTTAAATATATATATGTAGTAATGTAGTTTGTTGTTGCTGTTGGATGAATGCAGTGTGGCATGTTGGTTGCAGTCGTGGTGGCCACAATGATTAGAGTGGTTTCAGGCGTGATTGGAATTACACAAAAGGACGAGACATGTTGGATGGCACCATAGAGATGGCGAGAGAGCCAGTGTAGCCGACGCCGGTCAGGGCAGAACTCTCAATCGTGTCTCAAAGCCGACTAATCTGTTTGCGTAAGAAGGGGGCATACCCGACTTGTTTTTCGGACCCTTTTCCGGCTTTCCGGCGCCGATTGTAACTCACTCGATTTTATTTGGCAATTACATGTACATCTATACAATACATGGAGACATAGCTATATATATTGTGTGTGTGTGTGGAATATATTACAACATATATATATATATTAAGAAAAAGGCATCTCCTAATCGTGCAATTTAATTCATATATATATATATATATATACTCAAGGACAAAACCTAAGGAAATGGAAAATCTTTGATATCGCCAATTGACTATATTTTTTAAAGGAGACAGGGGCAATTTGGTTATCTAGTGTGTCTTCAATAAAGATCACTGTGTATCAAATATATTCAGAGTTAATGTCTGAATCCCGATATACATGCTAAAAGGCACAACTTCCTTAAGTTTTGACCATGAGTGTATACACACTTGGTTATCTCTTGTGTCTTCAATAAAGATCACTGTAATACCTTTCAGAGTTATTGCCTGAATCCCGATATAAATTCTAAAAGGTACAACTTCCTTAAGTTTTGTCCATGAGTGTTTATTATACATTAAAATATACGTACATTGATATATTTCTGATTTTGTGCATGTTATTCATTTTGGATTACCATTTTATTTTGATTTAGATTTGAGCAATGGCAGTTGATCTCTTGTCAGTGAATTATCCCAAGCGACCTATAAGCTAACCCGGAGATATCACGGGCCTAGAACGTGTCTGACGCCATTGTAGCAAACAATGGAAGGTGTTGTTTACTAAGGTTTCGTCTGGTATAATTTATTCCGCCGGCCATTTGGCTGGAAAGTTGCCAGAAGATTTACAGCCTGTGTGACCCCATCCCACCTCTGCCTTGGCAATACAGCTGCTGGAATACTGGATTTATCTAGGCCTGCAGCCTTGACATCACTTGTACGGCCGCAATGTAGTTTCTGATACTACTGGTTCATATAATTGTATAGCCGTCTGGTTAACTGAAATCTTGACACCACTTGTACGGCCGCAATGTAGTTTCTGATACTACTGATTCATATAAATGTATAGCCGTCTGATTAACTGAAATCTTGACACCACTTGTACGGCCGCAATGTAGTTTCTGATACTACTGGTTCATATAAATGTATAGCCGTCTGATTAACTGAAATCTTGACATCACTTGTACGGCCGCAATGTAGTTTCTGATACTACTGATTCATATATTTGTATAGTCGTCTGGTTAACTCAAATCTTGACATCACTTGTACGGCCGCAATGTAGTTTCTGATACTACTGGTTCATATAATTGTATAGCCGTCTGGTTAACTGAAATATTGACATCACTTGTACGGCCGCAATGTAGTTTCTGATACTACTGATTCATATAATTGTAGAGCCGTCTGGTTGAATGATATATTGACACCTCTTGTACGGCCGCAATGTAGTTTCTGATACTACTGGTTCATATAATTGTATAGCCCTTTGGTTAACTGAAATATTGACACCACTTGTACTGCCGCAATGTAGTTTCTCATACCACTAGTTAGTATAATTGTATAGCCCTCTGGTTAACTGAAATATTGACACCACTTGTACGGCCGCAATGTAGTTTCTCATACCGCTAGTTAATATAATTGTATAACCCTCTGGTTATACACTAGTATATACACTCATGGACAAAACTTAAGGAAGTTGTAACTTTTACCATGTATATTGGGATTCAGACAATAACTCTGAAAGATATTTGATACACAATGCCCTTTATTGAAGACACACGATATAACCATGTGTGAACAAAATTGCCTTTTTCGAAAACAGACAACTGGCGACATCAAAGACCTTCAACTTCCTTGAGTTTGTCCATTAATGTACTTGGAAGTGTAAAAGTCAACCAGTTTTTTACATGGATAGACTTGTAGTGTCCTTTCAGTAAGACCAGTCGCTAACTACCCACCATGATTATAAAGACCCACACTTATATGAACTTGGAATAATTCGGACTCAAAATCATATATTCTGGTTAGCAGCCCCGTAATTAAAGATATTTCCATACTTGGAATATTAATTTGAAAAAAAAAAACAATTAACAGAGCAGCCGTCTTTGTGGTGGAAGATCATTGTACCTAAAGAATGAACAGCTAAAGAATTTGAAGCATTTTCACACAACAATTCAGTGAATTCACCATTTTGTACAACTATTCACATTCGAGACGTGTCATGTGAAATGGGTGTCAAGATCATTAAACACTCGTACAAATGCATATGCAAGTTGAAGAGCATGTACAACTTCAGAGTTTGTCATATGAACATGGCCAGAGAGAAGGCCTAACTGGATTCCATCACCAATAGCGATGTGAGTTGGCTAAATCTCTACCATCCTGAGAGGAAACAGAGGAGCACGTCTGTAAAACACCTGAATCATCTATGACAACGTAGGCTAAGGTTCTCCGGTCGGCAGGAAAGGTAATGTATTTCTTTAACTGTCAAATGGTTCACTAACAGAGAATGTCCCATCATACAACACTGACTGGGCAGTATTATGTAGCAGTTTGGAACGTGTGTGTATGTGTCTATGTGTGCGTGCGTTTGTCTATCTGTGTTTGTCTTTGTGTGCGTATGTGTGCGTGTGTCTATGTGTGTGCGTCTTTGTGTGTCTATGTGTGCGTTTGTCTATGTGTATGTATGTGTGTATATGTCTATATGTGTGTATGTACGTGTGCGTTTGTCTATGTGTGACAATGACAATGAAAACACACTTCATTGACCATTCAGTCAATGATCACACTCAAAGAGTCAATGGGAAAGATTTACAATTATTTACAATTATCCTGACTCTGTCAGGAGTCAACAGGGGGTGTCCTCAGGGAGGGTCTGGAACATAGGAAGGCAAGGCGGCCCTGAACTCAGATAGTCCCCTACGGATCAAGGGAACCGAGTCCCGAGTGCGCTCGATGAGCTTATCCAGGAATTGGGCGACAATCTTTTTCTGCCGCGGCGAAAGATCCGCGACCACGCACTCCCTCACCTATGTGTGTGTATTGCGTGACGCTTGTCTATGTGTATTTTCGTGTGTCAATGTGCGTCTGTGTATGTGTGTGCGTTTGTCTATGTGTGCGTATGTACGTGTGCGTTTGTCTATGTGTGTTTATGTGCGTGTGAGTTTGTCTATCTGTGTGCGTGAATCTATGTGTGTCTATGTGTATGAGCTGTATCTATATGCATGTATGTATGTGTTTGCGCGAATGTTAATCTTCATAGTTTTAATCAGAATGATTCCCTAAATTATTCTTATTGTGTCTTATAGCTCTATAGAGATACAGACAATAAAATGATATATCGACACAAAAGAAGATCACATTTCGGAAACAATAACTTCTCACTAAACTCGAAATTCTACACCCCCTTTCAATCTTCATCTTCAAGCTAAGAACAAACGACAATTAAAATAGTCAATTCTGTCCTCCCAAGGGAACAGAAATTCTTCATTTTCAGACTTAAAAGTCTAGTCATCTATGAACAATGACTTTCCAGAATGGTTGCAAGATTTCCCCACTATGTATTAAGTGTAATTCTCAACCTGAAACTTCAAACCACATCATTGACTGTATTGACTCATCCATTGATGAGCTCTACTCATCCCCAGCAGACACCATCAACAAATTACTATTTGATAACCTATCATTGTTGTGTGATTGGAGATAAGAAAGAAGAGCCAATAAAATGGATAGACACAACAATGTACTTAATACATTGCAGCTATATAACCGTATACAACTCACAGACGCTCCTGGAGCGTATACATAGATCACCAACTACCCAGGCTGTCCTGCGATTTAGGAGTCTGTCTTGGTAGCCTTAGTGAACCAGTTCACCAAGTGTTTCCAGGCCTGTTTGTTTCTTGGTAGATTCAATAAGGCAGTGTCATTGAATGAGGGCAATCCAATAAGTATATAGCCGTTTGGAAATGACACAGCAATTAATTTAAGACAAGAACAAATTATCATTGATAAAATACAAGGTAAACAAAGAAGGAAGTTTACAGAGTAACAATATATATATATATATATATATATATATATATAAATAAAGAACATTAAACCTCCAGGGAAAAGTTTCTTTTTAATATATTTTTTATTTTAAAAATCTCTCAAGCTTTAGGGCAAGAAAGCCCATCTACGGGAGAAAATATCTTACATCATTAAAACGCCAATAAAATAAGATTTAAAATTAAAATAAAGTGCTTTTGTTGATTTACATTTGTTTCAATGCAGAATGTAAACAAATATAAACAATTTGTTCAATTTGGACAGCGCTGTATGCGTTTACAAGGGCGTCGGGAACAAGTATCAGCGCCTAGTCCTTGAATCTTTGGTCTCGCACTGCACGCCCAGTTTCAACCGAAAAATCGACCTCCCACTCCAATACTCCGTGTTTTACCTCGCCAATCCCCCCAGCTAACTATTTACCTACTGTATTGGACTATCTTTCATGTACATAGTTTTAAAATATTGCCCAGTTGTAACCTGAGAAAGGGCATTCTTGCCTGAAAGCTTGTGTTTTACCATTAAAAGAAAATCACCACGTTTTTATCGCCTTCATTTCAAATATAAACAACAAAAACACTTTATTTAAATTTCAAATCTTAATTTATTGGCGTTTTAATGATGTAAAATATTTCTCCTGTAGAAGGGCTTTCTTGACCAAAATCTTGAGAGATTTTTAAATAAAAAATATTTTTAAAAGAAACTTTTCCCTGGAGGTTTAATGTTCTTATTTTTATATTGTTTCAAGGGATTATTTTATTGAAAATATATATATCAAAATTGATACACTGTTAACAAACAATAAATACTTTAAGAAAAAGGCATCTCCTTATCGTGCAACTGAAAGTTGCTGATGGCTGGCGCCATCTATCGGAATAAATATCAACTATTCTCTTTGATTTCTAATTATTCCAGAATTGGCCAAATACCCATTATTGATTAATCAAGAAAAGCTAACCACGGACGCGTTTCGGGCTATTGGCCCTCATCAGCGTGGTGCAAGCTGTACCTCAACGACCAAAAAATTGGTCATTAAGGCATCCTGAAAAATCATGAAACGGGTATTAGTTGATATTTATTCCGATAGATGGCGCAAGCCATCAGCAACTTTCAGTTACACGATAAGGAGATACCTTTTTCTTAATTTATGCACCTTATCCCAGTACAATATCACATTTGTACTATTATTTCACAATAAATACTTTGTTATAATATTGTTAGACCAAGCTGCGGTTTGACAGATTCTTCAGTCTTAATTCTCTCCTCAGACACGTCTTGCATCTTTCCAGAACGTATCTCAACCACCCTACAAGGTTAAACCAGTCAATAATAAAGACAACTATATATTTAGGTAACACCTAGAATATCTCTTTATTTATCACATCAAAGTTTAAAGCAGGTGGTTCGTTCAGTGTATCAAAATACAAATGATTTTATAGTACATAATATTTCATAATCTGTTTTATAAAAATAAATAAATATATACAAAAATATAATGCCTCAATAAAGGTTGGCGTTCAGCCAGCTGAAATATTGGCAAATAAATCTTTTATTCAATCCAATATACGCCTTTTTACTATCTAATGAATAAATATATAATTATAATTTAAAATATATGAGAAATAATATTATAAATAATTTTAAAATACGCATTAACCATGATGTAACAATATAAAGATCACCAATCCATAAAAATATAAATTCTTATACAATTCCTGAGTATTTTCTTCAGATTCTTATGAAAGTACAAAATCTATCTTCCAAAAAGAAAACCAATTCAACCCATTCATCTCATCAATCATGTTCCTGTCAGATTACCTTTTTACAACATCCACAAATCTTCGACCTTGAAAATTTCATCTTTGTTGTTTTCTTTCAGTGACCGCCCGAAAATCTTCTTTGTGAGTTGACCTACCTTTGAAGGAATTGATGCAATACCAATGTACACATAATATCTTTCAGCAATTATTGTTTTTTTCCATCATCCATTCGCTATTATTGTTGTTGTCGTGTCCAATGAAGAGCCTCAGATGTCTCCTTACATCTCTATCACAGCAGTCGTTCTCTATCTTGGGTATGTAAAGCTGCTGTTCTGGGTCCATGTCAAATTTCTGTTTTTATTGTCGTGTCCAATGAAGAGCCTCAGATGTCTCCATACATCTCTATCACAGCAGTCGTTCTCTATCTTGGGTGTGTAAAGCTTCTGTTCTGGGTCCATGTCAAATTTCTATTATTGTTATTGTTGTCGTGTCCAATGAAGAGCCTCAGATGTCTCCATACATCTCTATCACAGCAGTCGTTCTCTATCTTGGGTATGTAAAGCTGCTGTTCTGGGTCCATGTCAAATTTCTATTGTTGTTGTTGTTGTCGTGTCCAATGAAGAACCTCATATGTCTCCATGCATCTCTATCACAGCAGTCGTTCTCTATCTTAGGTGTGTAAAGCTGTTGTTCTGGGTCCATGTCATTTTATGATGTTGTTGTCGTGTCCAATGAAGAGCCTCAGATGTCTCCATACATCTCTATCACAGCAGTCGTTCTCTATCTTGGGTGTGTAAAGCTTCTGTTCTGGGTCCATGTCAATTTTCTGTTGTTGTTGTCGTGTCCAATGAAGAGCCTCAGATGTCTCCATACATCTCTATCACAGCAGTGGTTCTCTATCTTGGGTGTGTAAAGCTTCTGTTCTGGACCCATGTCAATTTTCTGTTGTTGTCGTGTCCAATGAAGAGCCTCAGATGTCTCCATACATCTCTATCACAGCAGTCGTTCTCTATCTTAGGTGTGTAAAGCTTCTGTTCTGGGTCCATGTCAATCTTCTGTTGTTGTCGTGTCCAATGAAGAGCCTCAGATGTCTCCATACATCTCTATCACAGCAGTCGTTCTCTATCTTAGGTGTGTAAAGCTTCTGTTCTGGGTCCATGTCAATCTTCTGTTGTTGTCGTGTCCAATGAAGAGCCTCAGATGTCTCCATACATCTCTATCACAGCAGTTGTTCTCTATCTTGGGTGTGTAAAGCTTCTGTTCTGGGTCCATGTCAAATTTCTGTTGTTGTTGTGTCCAATGAAGAGCCTCAGATGTCTCCATACATCTCTATCACAGCAGTCGTTCTCTATCTTGGGTGTGTAAAGCTGCTGTTCTGGGTCCATCTCAATTTTCTTTTGTTGTTGTCGTGTCCAATGAAGAGCCTCAGATGTCTCCATACATCTCTATCACAGCAGTCGTTCTCTATCTTGGGTGTGTAAAGCTGCTGTTCTGGGTCAATTTTCTGTTGTTGTTGATGTAGTGTCCAATGAAAAGATGTCTCCATACATCTCTATCACAGCAGTCACAATGTTCTCTATCTTGGGTGTGTAAAGTTGTTGTTCTTGGTCCATGCCAATTTTCTGTTGTTGTCGTGTCCAATGAAGAACCTCATATGTCTCCATGCATCTCTATCACAGCAGTCGTTCTCTATCTAGGGTGTGTAAAATCTGCTGTTCTGGGTCCATGTCAATTTTCAATTGTTGTTGTCGTGTCCAATGAAGAGCCTCAGATGTTCAACTCTCTCTCAGTACAGATTATATTAATTTTAATTCATATGAAAAATATTTATCTATCTCTGATAATTTATTTTACTCTGGAATGCCGTTGTTGTTGTGTCCAATGAAGAGCCTCAGATGTCTCCATACATCTCTATCACAGCAGTCGTTCTCTATCTTGGGTATGTAAAGCTGCTGTTCTGGGTCCATGTCAAATTTCTATTGTTGTTGTTGTTGTCGTGTCCAATGAAGAACCTCATATGTCTCCATACATCTCTATCACAGCAGTCGTTCTCTATCTTGGGTGTGTAAAGCTTCTGTTCTGGGTCCATGTCAATTTTCTGTTGTTGTTGTCGTGTCCAATGAAGAGCCTCAGATGTCTCCATACATCTCTATCACAGCAGTCGTTCTCTATCTTGGGTGTGTAAAGCTTCTGTTCTGGGTCCATGTTAATTTTCTGTTGTTGTTGTCGTGTCCAATGAAGAGCCTCAGATGTCTCCATACATCTCTATCACAGCAGTGGTTCTCTATCTTGGGTGTGTAAAGCTTCTGTTCTGGGTCCATGTCAAATTTCTGTTGTTGTTGTTGTCGTGTCCAATGAAGAGCCTCAGATGTCTCCATACATCTCTATCACAGCAGTTGTTCTCTATCTTGGGTATGTAAAGATGCTGTTCTGGGTTCATGTCAAATTTCTATTGTTGTTGTTGTAGTTGTCGTGTCCAATGAAGAACCTCATATGTCTCCATACATCTCTATCACAGCAGTCGTTCTCTATCTAGGGTGTGTAAAATCTGCTGTTCTGGGTCCATGTCAATTTTCAATTGTTGTTGTCGTGTCCAATGAAGAGCCTCAGATGTTTAACTCTCTCTCAGTATTGATTATATTTATTTTAATTCATTTGAAAAATATTTATCTATCTCTGATAATTTATTTTACTCTGGAATGCCGTTGTTGTCGTGTCCAATGAAGAGCCTCACATGTCCCCGTACATTTCTATCACAGCAGTCGTTCTCTATCTTGGGTGTGTAAAGCTGCTGCTCTGGGTCTATGTTAATTTTCTGTAAGTCTGCGGCCATTGTTGGACATGAGAATATGTAGGTAGGTGTTAGTTCCACACCAAGACAGTTGTTACATGTCCTATAGGTTCTTGTGCCATCTGGATGTATTGTCATTCCTTTATAGGGTTCCGTTCTGAGTATTGTTATGACCTTACTGTAATAGAGATATAAAAATATTATCGCAGTTAGGACAGTAGAAGTTTGTCTTATTTGTAAAAGAAACATTCGTGCTTCAATGCTTAACCAAAATTTGTCTAACCCTTATTGTTTTCATTCCTTCCTTCAATTAATATAATAACAACAAACAACAACAAGGCTTTTATTAGGGCCCAATGCCCTGTATGGATTCGCCATACAACAACAAAATAATACAGTAATTTTTTTCTCCCTTTCCCCATGTGCACGTGAGCCTTTATTTGAAAAGGGATTTATTTACATATCTGTTCTAAAACTTTCCTCACTACCTCTTTTATGTATGAATCTATTTACAATTGATCTGTAGAAATTATAGAGTTCTATTGCTATATATTTTCTTTTCTGAAATAGCTCTCAGCGTCTTCAGTGGGTTGCTAGATCTCCAGAAGGTGTTTTTAAGAGTTTTTTTTTTCTTTCTTCACCTAAATATTTGCATTCTATGATATAGTGAATTAATATAATAATTATGAAAAAAGGCATCTCCTTATCGTGCAACTGAAAGTTGCTGATGGCTTGCGCCATCTATCGGAATAAATATCAACTATTCTCGTTGATTTTTAATTATTCCAGAATTGGCCAAATACCCAATCTTGATTAATCAAGAAAAGCTAACCACGGACGCGTTTCGGGCTGTTGGCCCTCATCAGCGTGGTGCAAGCTGTACCTCAACGACCAAAAAATTGGTCATTAAGGCATCCTGAAAAATCATGAAACGGGTAGTTAAGGCCAGAATTGCGTGAGACCGCGACACAATGTGAAAAAATAGTACAAATGTGATATTGTACTGGGATAAGGTGCATAATTATGAAAAAGGCATCTCCTTATCGTGCAACTGAAAGTCGCTGATGGCTTGCGCCATCTATCGGAATGAATATCAACTATTCTCGTTAAAATGTTTTCGTTAATAATGTTAAAACGTTTATATACACTGAAATAATAAATAGTTACAAAGACCTAAGGAAAAGTGACATTAATAGGTTTACCAGTTTGAATCAGTGCGACTCCTCGCTGGGATTTCTCTCTTAAATTTCCTTATACCTGGTACTTTCTCTATTCAAGTTTTATATAGTAAATATTTTAGTTTCATTTGATTGGCAATTTGTCTTATATTGTATTATCTATTTTCACACTAGATTGACATTAAAATGATATTTGCGGAAGAGCAATTTCTCGAAGCATATTATATATTTATAATTGTATGTAATTCTACTGTCCTCAAAGCTTATGTCCATATTTATTCTAAAATACCCATTCCAAGAGTCTACTAACAGTATCACTATAAAAGGAAATTCCAAAAATGCAATATAACAGCGGTATGGTAGATTAAACTGGCGAAACCGCTGGGAGGGTTCACCACTGATGAGCCAGGGGCCCTCCCATTAATTTTTCCATTGCAGTAAGGGCAGTAGAAATTGTTTAATTTCAAAAAGAATCTTACGCCTTTAAAATAGTTTCGAAAATAGGTTTTATAAAAATCACAAAAATGAATTTAATAAACAAATTATAAAAATCGTATCATCTTACTTCAAGTGAGAAGATAAAGAGAAAAAAACTTCTTTCTTTTTATCAATAATTCGTTAGGCAAACTTTCACTCTGGTAAAACCCAGGGCGAAACCGAGTACATCCGTTAGTTAATAATATTTTCACAGAATAATTATTTTGAATAATCTGTTGTTTATCATTATAAATATTTCCAATGAATATAACAGCATAAAGAGAAAAATAGATTTACCATCACAATACCTTAGATATCTCAAAAGAAATCAATAGATCAATTTTATAGGTTCTGGATGCCTTAAAAATTAAAATAAACATATTCCATAAAATAGTTAAATTACAAACCAATTTAAAATTTTCAGTTATACAAATTTTTAGTTATAAATATCAACTCTTCGCGCGTTTGTTTTTGTAAATATTTCTGGTGGGATAAAGTCGATATTATAGTAAGCCCGTTGAAGAGCGATTAACACTTGAAAGCTAGCGTTTTTTTAAATAAAAAAAAAATACTCATTGTGAGAATGTATTTGTAATTTTAATACTTTTTTTTCACAATTTTATCATCATAAATATTTGCATAGTCATCACCCCTTACCATACTTGTATATTATTACTTGTAAATTGAATTTTAGAAATAGTTGTGCATTCTCTAATCAATAAATTATTTTTAACTTAAACTTTTGTTATACTCGTTATCACTACCGTGACAATATTTATAAATCAAACCTACTAAATGATTTTTTTATAATTTTGATAGTAAAGTTGAAAAAAAAATATCGAGAATAAAATCATTTTTTTCAAACTCGAAGAATTTTACTTTTGAGGAAGAAATTTGCTTTTCGTGTTTGTCATTTTCAACTGTTGATTTTCATAAACTTCCTGACTGTAAGATAAGGAGAAAAAGAATGTAACGTAAAAAAATCCAGATAAAAAATGCATCCATTCTTGTTTTTTGTGAGTCCAAGTTTTTGGCAGAAGATCTAATCATAAAATTAATAGGTTGACGACAAAAGGACTCGTGACAAGGAAGTTCTGCTACGTCCAATCAGATGCCAGGAAAACATTCGTCCAATCAGATGCCAGGAAAATATTTTTATTCTTTAGTTTCTACAAAGAAAAGCCGGGATTGGAAAAGCCAAAGTACATCTTGTCTCTTAAAAAATATGTATATTAGTTTATGTTATTATCGTGTTCAATGAAGAGTCTCAGATGTCTCCTTACATCTCTATCACAGCAGTCGCAATGTTCTCTATCTTGGGTGTGTATACTGTATTGTTGTTGTTGTCTGTCCAATGAAGAGCCTCAGATGTCTCCGTACATCTCCATCACAGTAGTTGCAATGTCCTCTATCTTGGGAGTGTATACTGTATTGTTGTTGTTTTCGTGTCCAATGAAGAGCCTCAGATGTCTCCATACATCAATATATAACAGCAGTTGCAATGTCCTCTATCTTGTATGTGTATACTGTATTGTTGTTGTGTCCAATGAAAAGCATCAGATGTTTCCATACATCTCTATCACAGTAGCCGTTCTCTATATTGGGTGGGTAAAGTTACTGTTCTGGGTCCATGTCAATTTTCTGTTGTTGTTGTCGTGTTCAATGAAGAGCCTCAGATGTCTCCATACATCTCTATCACAGCAGTCATTCTCTATCTTGGATTCTTATTGGTTTATATAGAGATAATATGTTTTCAAAACATTTTTATTGAATACACACATATATACACTCATGGAAAAAACTTAAGGAAGTTGTACCTTTTAGCATGTATATCGGGATTCAGACAATAACTCTGGAAGATATTACAGTGACCTTTATTGAAGACACACATATATACACTCATGGACAAAACTTGAGGAAGTTGTACCTTTCAGCATGTATATCGGGATTCAGACAATAACTCTGAAAGATATTACAGTGTGACCTTTATTGAAGATACACATATATACACTCATGGACAAAACTTAAGGAAGTTGTACCTTTTAACATGTATATCAGGATTCAGACAATAACTCTGAAAGATATTACAGTGACCTTTATTGAAGACACTCGAGATAATCAAGTGTGAACAAAATGGCCTCTGTCTCCTTCAATAAAAAAGCAGACGATAGGCGACATAAAATACATTCCACTTCCTTAAGTTTTGTCTATAGGTGTATATTGAGAAAATACTAAAATAAAAATCTAACCTCTTCAAAATTAAGTTATTCATGCTGGTACAGTAGAAACTCCCTGTAAAGAACACCTAATTGCAGAGCCAAAGTGCCATTTAGAAAGAGGTGTCCTCTTATCGGAGAGCTACTAAATAGTAAAAATTGTAATTTTGTAGATGAAAACTGTCCTTTATAGAGAGGTGTCTTCTAGCAAGAGTGTCCTTTCATGGAGGTTCTACTGATATTGGCATTACGTATTCGGTGTTCACTAATGGGGGTGATTCATGGCTACAGGATGAGGGGAAAAGGTTGAAAGTAAAATATTACTCCAGGTTAACTACATGAGGAAAATGGGAACTTTTTTTTTTTTTTCAATTTAGTGGGGAATGGATTTATTGAAGGGCGTTGATGGGGCCTATCCTCCTTCCTCTCTCTGTCGAACCCTGGTTCTATTGAGCGGAAACTTTATTGGATTGGCGCAGAAATAATGATCGATTTTCATAACATCTACTTTTAAAAGTAAAACTTTACACACAAATTTGAATTAGTAGAAATGAGAGAGAGAGAGAGAGAGAGAAAGCTATTTGAATTTGATTTGACACATTGTTTACACTCATGGACAAAACTTAAGGAAGTGCAAAGTATTTGATGTCGCGTCGGTCTTCTGCTTTTATTATTATTATTTTTTTTTTTTTTTTGAGGAGACAGAGGCAATTTTGTTCACACTTGGTTATCTGGTCACTGTAATATCTTTCAGGGTTATTGTCTGAATCCCGATATACATCTTAAAAGGTACAACTTCCTTAAATTTTGTCCATGAGTGTATAAATGTGTGTCTTCAATAAAGGTCATTGTAATATCTTTCAGAGTTATTGTCTGAATCCCGATATACATGCTAAAAGGTACAACTTCCTTAAGTTTTGTCCATGAGTGTATATATGTGTGTCTTCAATAAAGGTCACTGTAATATCTTTAAGAGTTATTGTCTGAATCCCGATATACATACTAAAAGGTACAACTTCCTTAAGTTTTGTCCATGAGTGTATATATGTGTGTCTTCAATAAAGGTCACTGTGATATCTTTCAGAGTTATTGTCTGAATCCCGATATACATCTTAAAAGGTACAACTTTCTTAAGTTTTGTCCATGAGTGTATATATGTGTGTCTTCAATAAAGGTCACTGTAATATCTTTAAGAGTTATTGTCTGAATCCCGATATACATACTAAAAGGTACAACTTCCTTAAGTTTTGTCCATGAGTGTATATATGTGTGTCTTCAATAAAGGTCATTGTAATATCTTTCAGAGTTATTGTCTGAATCCCGATATACATGCTAAAAGGTACAACTTCCTTAAGTTTTATCTATGAGTTTATATATGTGTGTCTTCAATAAAGGTCACTGTAATATCTTTCAGAGTAATTTTCTCAATCCCGATATACATCTTAAAAGGTACAACTTCCTTTAGTTTTATCTATGAGAGTATATCCCCCTAAAGGTTGTTATAGGAGAAATGCGAGTATATATGTGATATTAAAGTCCTAATGAACTTGACAACACTAAAGACCTATCGACAATTTATAAGTACTGTGTTATGAATTGGTCGCAAAAATAAATTTAGGGTTAGAAAATTAAAAATAAATAAGAATATAGTTCGCATTTACTTATGAAAATACGTATACAAAGACGTTTCGATCAAACATACAAATGATTGAGATTTTATGGTCGATTTATGCAAAGCGGGATCTCCCGTGTATCTGAGCTACAAATCCAGCACGAGTATTCTACATTTAATATTCGGTGAGGCCCGAACTTTTTTTTTCAAAATTTCTCTTCAATTTCTTTAAAGTAAGCATATTTCAACTGTATCAATGCTTCGACAAAAGATTTGTGAACATTACGGACATAGAGTTTGAAAGAAGTCGTGGTATTGGATTGAAAAAGACTGGTTAGTCAAATCGACTAATATACATCAAAGTTTCTGGTGAAGTTCTTTGTTTATATACGCTACAATATTTCTTCGCTCTGTGATGGTATCGCCCGGATTCAGGAAGCGATGATGTATCATACCGGTGTTAAACATCCAAAACGTCACCATGACCTTCTTCTATTGCCATTTTGGTATCGCAAAGAGTGTACGCTGAACGGCTGTTATAAAACATACACTTAAAAAAAGAAAGGCTACCTCTCCCTTTGAAATAATCTCAAAAAGACGTGTCATCTAATGGCACCATGACACTCTCAATGTAGGGAAGCCTCCCTTGCTGAAGAAATTCGTACATATACAGTAGAACCTCCCTTTAGCGGACACTCCGCTAGCAGACACCTCTCCAGAAAGGACAGTTTTTAATTTATAAAATTACCATTTTTACCATTTAGCAACTCTCCGGTAAAAGGACACCTCTCCCTAAAGGACACTTTGGCTTTGCAATTAGGTGTCCTTTACAGGAAGGTACTACTATATAACTGTATATATTTTCCTATATTTTATCTACACCTTTATTATTAATTATTCCTTTAATTTATCTTTTTTTTTCTGTAATATATACTTGATTGGAATTAAGAAACAGGTATCTCCTGGAGATATCTATCGGAATAAGTATCAACTATTCTTTGGTTTTTAATTATTCTAAAACTGGCCGATGTCTTGTCTTAATCCGACAGTCAACAAGTATATAACTGGATGAATACAATGATGTTTGATCAAGGTCTTTGGTTTATATAAATTCTACAAGACCGCAGTCACTGTTCGTAGGAGATTTGGATGAGGAAAGTGAAGACTAGAACCCGGCTGATTCCATACTCGTCTTTTCGGCGATGCGCTAACTTATGTACGGTGGATTCTGTGGCCACTGGACATGTGTCAGACCTGGAGGCTGTTGTTGGGTTTTGTGGTGCCTGGAGTATAGGAGCTCCATATGTTCTTACTTCCTGTGGTGAATCTGTATAAGACCGATTGTTTTAATAAATCTGTATGTGTGTATTCTGTTATAACGTCGGACCTGAAGGTTGTTGTTGGGTGTGCTGCCTGGAGTATAGGAGCTCCATATATGCTCACTTCCTGTGGTGAATCTGTATAAGACCGGTGGTCTTAATAAAGCTGTATGTGTGTATTCTGTTATAACGTCAGACCTGAAGGCTGTTGTTGGGTTCTGTACTGCCTGGAGTTTAGGAGCTCCATATTTTCTTCCTTCCTGTGGTGAATCTGTATAAGACCGGTGGTCTTAATAAAGATGCATGTGTGTGTGATAGCCCTTCTTTTTATAAGATCCCTTTCTCCTCCGGGGAAAAATTCCATCCTCAGCGTCTAAACCAGTAGACATTAACAATTTATACGCCCATGTAACAAACGATGCTTCATAAACAAGGCCTAACTGATAAGATATGCAAATTCCAGCATATATAACTCTTTAACTGGAATTACGCCCCTCCCCCTTTTGATTTAATATTCCTTTTTAATAAGATATATTACAACATGCTTACTACAGGACTAGTTTAGAAATGGCTGTCGTAAAATTCTTTAATTGGGATATAACTTTGTTTTTTAATTAAACAAATCGGTTTATACACTCATAGACACAAACTTGAAGAAAGTTTTTATTTTTACAAAAAGAGAGGCTATCTTTTCCCAGAATTTGTTGAATCATTCCAGCTTTATGTAATCTTCTTATCTAATTAACACCTGTCTTTCTTTTATCTTCCCTGGCCTGGGGAATCTAACCTTTTGAACAACCAAGGTGGCGTGCAGCACCTTGGTACTTTGATATAGTGTATTACGGCTTGTCTGTTTGCTACATTCCTTTTTGGACTCAAAAATTATATACTTTGGTTAGTAGAAGATTGTATTATGTATAAAAGAAACATTCGTGCTTTTAAATCCTTTCATTTTATACTTTGGTTAATATCCCGTAAAACCATATTCATCTTAGCATGTATGTCGGGATTCAAACAATAACTCTAAAAGATATTACAGTGAACTTTATTGAAGACACACATATATACACCCATGGACAAAACTTAAGGAAGTTGTACCTTTTAGCATGTATATTGGGATTCAGACAATAACTCTGAAAGATATTACAGTGAACTTTATTGAAGACACACATATATACACTCATGGACAAAACTTAAGGAAGTTGTACCTTTTAGCATGTATATCGGGATTCAAACAATAACTCTAAAAGATATTACAGTGACCTTTATTGAAGACACACATATATACACTCATGGACAAAACTTAAGGAAGTTGTACCTTTTAGCATGTATATCGGGATTCAGACAATAACTCTAAAATATATTACAGTGACCTTTATTGAAGACACACATATATACACTCATGGGCAGAATTTAAGGAAGTTGTACCTTTTAGCATGTATATCGGGATTCAGACAATAACTCTGAAAGATATTACAGTGACCTTTATTGAAGACACACATATATACACTAATGGACAAAACTTAAGGAAGTTGTACCTTTAAGCAGGTATATCGGGATTGAGGCAATTACTCTAAAAGATATTACAGTGACCTTTATTGAGGACACACATATATACACTCATGGACAAAACTTAAGGAAGTTGTACCTTTTAGCATGTATATCGGGATTCAGACAATTACTCTAAAAGATATTACAGTGACCTTTATTGAAGACACATATATACACTCATGGACAAAACTTAAGGAAGTTGTACCTTTTAGCATGTATATCGGGATTCAGACAATAACTCTAAAAGATATTACAGTGACCTTTATTGAAGACACACATATATACACTCATGGGCAGAATTTAAGGAAGTTGTACCTTTTAGCATGTATATCGGGATTTAGACAATAACTCTGAAAGATATTACAGTGACCTTTATTGAAGACACACATATATACACTAATGGACAAAACTTAAGGAAGTTGTACCTTTAAGCAGGTATATCGGGATTGAGGCAATTACTCTAAAAGATATTACAGTGACCTTTGTTGAAGACACACATATATACACTAATGGACAGAATTTAAGGAAGTTGTACCTTTTAGCATGTATATCGGGATTCATACAATAACTCTGAAAGATATTACAGTGACCTTTATTGAAGACACACATATATACACTCATGGACAGAATTTAAGGAAGTTGTACCTTTCAGCATGTATATCGGGATTCAGACAATAACTCTGAAATATATTACAGTGACCTTTATTGAAGACACACGAGATAACTAAGTGTGGACAAAATTGCCTCTTTCTCCTTAAAAAAAAAATTAACGACCAGCGACATTAAAATATGAAAAATTCTTAAGTTTTGTCCATGAGTGGAGATAATTCAAAAGTAAATTAAAACATAGTGTCAAGGAACATATTAACGACATTCTTAAATTGGGCGGTGTTAGGGTGGGAACATGGGACATTGTCACTTGATGACACATAGAAGTGTCAACGACATTTGGGGACATTTGACCGTTTGTAGTATTTGTTTGTTTTGGTTTTGAGGAGAACAACAACCTCTTTGGTGATTTCTTTTTTTATCGAAATATTATTAAATTAAACAAAGCTAAGGTTATGACACAGTGAGGGTTTGAAAAGTCAACACTATTTTAATAACATTGTTTTTTTTTTGTTTTTTTGCTTATCCCTAGTACACAGGGTACAGGCCATGATAATCATGGTGGGTAAAAGTAGGCGACTGCTTTTACTGTAAGTGCGCCACATGTCTACACATGTGAAAAGCAGTTCGATTTGCACTTACAAATATGCCAGAACCCCGTTTGGTTACTTGCACTCGCTGGTGGGATTGGACTTTCGCAAGAATCGGGGGCTATTGGAGTATTTTTTTAAATCAGAAAAAAAGTGCCCAATATGGGAATCGAACCCGGGTCGTAGCGGTCGAAAACCAACGGTTTAGACCATCCTTCCACCGACCCTTTTAATAACAATGTATTATTATTGTTATTATTTTTGTTATATATACAGTAGAACCTCCATTTAGCGGACACCTCTCTATAAAGGACAGTTTTCATTTGCTAAATGACCATTTTTACTATTTAGAAACTCTCCGGTAAGAGGACATCTCTCCCTAAAGAACAGTTTGGCTCTGCAATTAGATATTGTCCTTTACAGGGAGGTTCTACTGTATATCTATATATAGAGGATGCATCAGTATAGAGTATTCAATTGTAAAATTTCAGCTAACTACTCTAAAAATTATAATCTATTACATCGTGATTTTTGTACCAAAGGTGGCACCTCTTCCTTTAAAAAATGGATATGAAGCAATACATTTTCATTCATCACATTATAATGGTGATGAAAAATGTACATTAACACCAGTTATGGTAAATTCAGACAAAATTCAACCTTTGTTACGATACCATAGTTCTGAGATTTTACCCTTATCAATACAGAGATGGCTTCGATTTCATTACATCCTACGAGAAGGATTTATGAAATCGGTCAAATTTACCAAAAAGGTGTTTAAGCTGTTGAAGTAACAAGGGCCAATTTTCAGAATACAACATACAAAGTTACAGGAGAATGATATTCATGTAAAGATATCTCTTACCCTAACACTTTCGACCCGAGGGACGCGAAATCTCGTCCTTGCTGACGTTTTACGGGTACCTTGGATCAGCTGATATCTCCCCCCCCCCATTCCCAACCCACTGATAGATAGACAAGAAGGTTTGGTAAAATATTCCGGTGAACGCGATTTAGGTATTTAATATTATATTTAATTTTGAAAATCGAGGACACGAATTCGCGTCTTTTGGGCTTGATTCAAAATCGGAAAGGACGCGAAATCACATCTCTCGGGTCGAAAGTGTTAAAAATATATTAAAACAATATACATTTAAGTTCATTGACTTCGGTAATGAATGGTGATAATGAAGAATTTGCCATAATACCAGTTTTGGTCCATGAATATCATCCTTTCGCAACTTCATATTGTAATCTAACCTAAAAGTCGGCCCTGTCATTTCACTAGCTTAAAAATCGTTTTAGCAAATTCGACCAATTTCATCAACTTCTCTCGTAGGATATTATACAAAGGGGGATCAATAAATAAGGTGAATTATCTTATTTCTTAAAAATTATAAAAGCAAAAATAATTTAAACCACAGAATATTCTATAAACAGTTACGAGCGTCATCAATTCTTCATCTCTTAATCATTCACCTCTGTCACCGTTTGCTTTTTTTTTTTTTGGAATGGCGCCCTCCTATTGGTTGACTACGATCACGCCACCTTTGCCCCCCCCCCCCCCCCCATCATGCCCCCCCCCCCCCCCCCCACTCGCTATTTCGTCTTTGTAACTATTGTGTTGGAGCGGGTCGCTCCCTAAATAAATGCATATATTAGATAATAACCAAATGGAATCCTCTCTTTCTTTTTCCCAGTAAGAGACGCCTACGGAAGCCAACAGTACATAGACAGATAAAGCACATAGGCTATAGTTATTAACTAACATATGCAATTATTTAAGGCGCCAGTTTATAATTGTAACAAATAGTATTTGAAACAAAACATTCAATCGGGTAAAACACGGGCGTTGCCCGGGTCATTCGGCTAGTTAAAATATAACATCGAGAGACTATTTAAGGTGTTCTTTTCTTTTTTCCCACGCGCGGCGCGAGACTTATAAATAAACTAAAATGGAAGCTCCCTTGAAAGATTGCACCACGCTTGAACAACTTGCAGTTATTCGTTTCTTGAATGCAGAAGGTATTCAAACATTTCAAATATGCCAAAGAATGAAAAATATCTATGGTGAGTCTTGATTGTCTCAAAAAAACATTTATAAATGGGTTAACGATTTCAAAAATGGACGAATTACATGTTCCTCAGGTCTCAACGTTCGGCGGGAAAGTTTTGTTAACAATTTTTTGGAATGTTGATGGACCAATCTGTCTTGATTTTTTTATTATCAAGGCAACGTATAAACAGCGACCTTTATTGTGACATTCTTGTAAATAAGCTAAAGCCCGGTATAAGAAACAAAAGAAGAGGGAAGCTTAGTAAAGGTGTTCTCTTCCTTCATGATAATGCAAGGCCGCATACATCATGTAAAACTGTATCTACAATCATTAAATTAGGTTTTGAAGTTTTAGAACATCCTGCATATAGTCCAGACCTAGCCCCCTCTGACTATTTCCTTTTTGGACTACTAAAGAAGGAGTTAAAGGGAAAGCGATTTGACACGGATGAAGATGTCCAGAAAGTGGTGCAAGATTTTTTTTCACACGCTTCCTAAGAGTGCCTATAAAGAGGGTATTTACAAGTTTCCAGAACGATGGAGACGATGTATAGAAAGCCAAGGTGATTATTTTGAATAAATCAAGTCCTAATTTTTAATATCGTTCTTATTTTTTTTTTATAAATTATAATTCACCTTATTTATTGATCCCACCTTGTATAAACGAAGCCATCCATCCCTGTACTGTAAGTACACCACATGCCAATACACGTAGAAAGCAGTTTGACTTTTGCACTTACAAATGTGCCAGAGCCCCGTTTGGTTACTTGCACTCACTGGTGAGGTTGGACTTTAGCAAGAATCTGGGACATTTAAGAGAAAAAAAGTGTCCAATGAGGAATTCGATCTTGGTTCTTTGTTGTCAAAAATCGACATTTTATATCAATTCTCTACCAATTTCCATATACCTCCAAAAGTGCGTCATTCATTTTCGTTAAATAACTTTGCATCCAAGAATATCTAACGGAGAAAATTGAAAATTAAATTTTCAACATTTCTAAAGAAATAAGGAAAAAAAATCCCTCGGGTATTGAATGGATTCAAAGTTGAGTTAAATTGGATTCATTCAAAGTTTTCAATCGCTTTGTACAATTAAATTCTTCTTTTCTATTGAACTCTTATCTCTTACTTACTTATTGGAAGAGAGAATTGAATTATGATTTTTGTTTCTAGGAATGTTATATATATATTTTTCAATATATTACAATCCTCCATATCAAATTATGGAGATAACATCGAACGTCCAACTATAAATTTCAAGCCTATAAACTTTCGAGCTTGTGTAAGCCCTTCTCTCAACAGAAAAAATAAATAAATTATGGGGAAAAAATAGTACAAATGTGATATTGTACTGGGATAAGGTGCATAAATTAAGAAAAAAAAAGCATCTCTTTATCGTGCAACTGAAAGTTGTTGATGGCTTGCGACATCTATCGGAATAAATATCAACAAGATAAGGAGATGCCTTTTTTTCATAATTTATGCACCTTATCCCAGTACAATATCAAATTTGTGTAATATTGTTCATATATATATATATATATATATATATATATATATATATATATATATATATATATATATATATATGTAATGATTTGTTGAGTTTGATGTCGACTACTGAAATAAGTTGAAGTTCTGGTAAGCCTTGTGTAGAGTTTTCCAGTACCTCTCTGCACCTTGGAAGACCTTTAAAAGTTCTCACAAAATACAGGCAGTCGTGGTCGAGGCAGAGTGGAAAGTTTGGGAATGTCCACACAAAAAACGAAGACACAATTGCACTAAGAAAGTTCCGTTAACAGATAAAAGTTGAGCTAGGAGCGAAAGATGGAGATAGAAGTTTCTTACTCGTCTACATGATGGATGAGGAGGACCTTGGTGACAACCGACGAGAGCTCGCGCTAAGGGTGAACTAACTGTATATTTAGGTTAAGACGGGGGGCCTTTTATATATCTTTCCCGAGAAAGGGGAGTATTGCATTACAGCACATGCGAGAGGGGCTTGGATCGTCTGGTGAAATTGTACACTGGTAGCGTGGCCGTTTCCATCTTTAGACTTTGTTGTTTTGGCAATAATATATGCTCGATCTCTGCTTTAGCTCAACTCTTAATCAATTACAGAGTTTTATTTATTTATCCACTTTGTACAAATTACATTACATATGATGATGTAAAGACACATGTCAATAATACGTATAATCATTAACAGCTGGGTTTCTATTATACAACATTAAAATCTTGTTATAAGTTATATACATGGGGTTGTTGGCTTAAATTACCATAGATGGGCCCCGGGAGTGAAAGGGTTTATCCGGGTTTAAGCGGGTAAAGCCTCTCTAACACAGGTAAGTAATTAAAATTTATTTTAATTAATTTAAACTGTGAGGGTTAAAAAGGGCTATAACAAGATGATATTTGTTTGGATATATAAAGTGAAATAAAAATGACATTTTTGTTTGATTAAAAAAAATGATTAAAATAAAATGATGACATAAAAATTCACATTCTAAGAGAATATTAGCGGGCGTTGGACAGGGTTAGTAGTTGAAGAATATGCAACTGTTAGAAGTGCACATGTAAAGCAAATACTCAGATCCAGGTGCAAAGCGAGGATATAGACTTGAGCTGTCTTCCTTGGCAATGTTTCACTTGCGATCCTATATAAGGGTTACCGTGCTTTGTCACAATTTTAGGATTATTGGGTTAAAAGTTGCTGAAGAAAAGTTGTTTATTTATATGATTGGGAAAGGAGTGAAATAGAGCCATGCGATAAGTAGAATTGTTGTAGCGACAGAAGGTGATCTGACTTGACTCGAAATCAAAGGTTGATTGTAGTCCGTTAGAGCTGAAAAAAAAAGTTGAAAGTTGAAAAAAGTGAACGCTTTGTGAATGCGTTGGTGATTTGCTCTGCGGATGAAATGAAATAAACTTTTGAAACGTGTTCAGACCAGAAGTCGGGATTTTTAAATCTGGGGAACTGTGTTTTCAAAGAGTTTGTTGAATTACGAAATCAAAAAATAAATTGTCAAGCAGTGCTGTCGTTTTTCTACGTTGATGTGACGCAATGACTGAAAAGATAGTGATGAAAAATATAGGGAATTGGTTAAAGAATATGATTGTTGAAAACGATTGTTGTAGATGCCCGATAGTGGATGATAAACATTGTCAGATAATAAAGGTATTTAAACAAATATAAAATATAGTGAAGTTTTCTTCCTTTCATCCATTAAATAGTGAATAAAAATATAAAAATATGATTGCGGGTAGAAAAAAAGTGTAAGTGGACAAAATTAAACATGTAATATATAAAAGATATAATAAATAATAAAATAAAAATAATTTTTGAAACAATTAGATGTTTTGCAATACTAAAATAATATCATGAAAAATAAAAGTAAATTTGATTAAAGTTTTTTTTTTTTTTTGAAAATCATGTTGGATTAAAAATTTGATTATATAAACGAAAGGTAAAAATAAAAATAATTATTCAAGATGTTATACAAAAATTCAAATATAATTAAAGGTTATTAATGATTGGATAAATTTTAAGTAGTGTAAAATTGAACAAAAATTGTCTCTTTTTAAGAAAAGTTACAACTGTTGTGTGTAGATCATATCCCATTGGTAAACATTGGTGTTTTTGACTCTCTGAAGCGGGAATACGTGAAATGATCCCTTCGTTTGTTCACAATGCTGGTATGTAGAGAATGATTTCTCTTTCGCGTTATAAGGTCTATATAAGACTTAACCAAATTGTTTTAATTGGTGTTATCAATTAACATGTAAAATGTTTAATGTATTTTGTGTTGTGATATCTCGTTGGTGAGATTTGTGAGATTCTCGAGGAAATCTAAATGGTTAGTATGAAACATGTGTTTAAAATGGCGATATTGAATATAGCGGTCATTTACATCTGCCTTGAGAGGGGAGGGAGGACGGGGATCCTCTTACTGGGGTCACTCCTCCTGTTTTTCACGGGAATTGCCGGGTTCTATTTCTGGGATGGTCACACATGTGGGATGGTTTGCTATGTTTGAGATTTACTCGAAACTGACTTTCTCTCTCTTCTTTTGTTGAGTTTGGCATATTTCTTGCCTATTTGAAAATATAGATTTCTCAATGTTCGTAGTTGTTGTGTTTCGAAGCCAGTTTACACTCAGAAAAAAATTTTATTAGGTGATGTCAGGTTTAGATGTGTGGTGAAAGTGCGACTTTCGACGTGGACACGCTTTGGGGTGAATTGTGGTGTCACAGGCGTGAAGGGCGTCTTTGGCCTGAAAAGTGAAAAAGTTTTGTGGTGTGGCACTGTGACACGAAGTGAGAAATGTGAATAAAAAGGTGTCACGTGAAGTCTTAGTTTGGTACAAATCTAACCTGTTTCACCATGAATAACAAATTTAATAAAGTCATGGGTGGTTGTTGTATGAAACACATCGAGAGAATATTTGACTGTTAGTGGATGTGGCACGCTTAATGTGAAATTATTTTATTGTGGCGACGATATAGAGCTAAGTGGAGCTTGTGTGGCTCAAGATTTGGATTTGTGTGTTAAGTCGCGCACAAATAATTGTTTCCAATTGGATAAAGTGATGTGTGAGTGTTGTAACATTTGTTGAGAGTGATTTGTTGATGTTTAAATATGCATGTAAAAGAAAAAGACGAGGGAGTGTATTTATCCTCGAATATTAACGATTGTAATCGTTTTGGAAGGCTGTGACTTAAATTAGCTACTGGCGGTGAAGTGGCGTGAATCCTTATTTTTTAAATCGTTGATTTTGGTAGTTAAAATGATTCTTGTAAAAGGGCAATGTCGTGAGAGTTACAAATAATTTGAATTGGGCGCTTACTTAAAATGGTGAACATTACCAAATTTTAAGAATTGATAAAGATATTGGTCTTTTGGTATAAAGATAACTAATAAGTAAAACAAAAATAAGTTGAGAATTATGATGAATGAGATTTTTTAAAAAATAATAATAATGTTTTTTTTTCAAGTCGTAGCTTTGGATAATGCCATTTTAGGTAAATTTAGGAAAGGCATATAAGATTAGTAAATTAGTAAAAATGCGTGATGGGCGAAATTTTTTTTTTTATGAGTAAAATTGAGTAATAACTTGAAATTTATAATCTGATTAAAAATTAAAGTAAATTTTATAAATGAGAGTGTTAAAGTTTTAAAAATTGAATAAAAAATGATATAAAAAAGGTAAAATTTGATTTTAAAATGCTTAAAGTGAAAATATAAATACAAAATTTATAGGGAATCAAGTTTTGAACTTGAGGATAAAGTTATGTAAGATTTTAAAACTTACAGTTTTGAAGATAGTTCAGTCAGGACACTTGATCTTTGGTTGTTTTCCTGCTGACGTGGAAAGCGCTCCATGCAGGGCTTGTAGAAGCTTGTAGTTTCTCCAACGTTGATTGCGGTTTGTCGCCTTGATCATTGTCTCGATGATGTCAAGTCGAAGGTGGAGAACTTGTCACAGGGTTTGCATCATTCTGCTCGGTTTCCATGACTTGCGGGAATTTCGGGGCTGTCGTTGGCGCGGTCAGCTTGCTCCCGGCGTTGGCGATCGGTTAGCAGGTCTGCGGAGGTCCCTTGGGGCGGCGTTTCTTCCGTAAATATCTTGGGGGAGAGATTGCTTGGACGTTTCGTTGGAATGGTCGGTTTGTTCCTCCATCTTTGCTCTTTCTCGCTTCTATCTGGACAGGCTTCTTACCTTCTTCGTTGTGTCATCCTTCGTTCTGGTTATCCTGTCGGCTCACTGTAATGATTTGTTGAGTTTGATGTCGACTACTGAAATAAGTTGAAGTTCTGGTAAGCCTTGTGTAGAGTTTTCCAGTACCTCTCTGCACCTTGGAAGACCTTTAAAAGTTCTCACAAAATACAGGCAGTCGTGGTCGAGGCAGAGTGGAAAGTTTGGGAATGTCCACACAAAAAACGAAGACACAATTGCACTAAGAAAGTTCCGTTAACAGATAAAAGTTGAGCTAGGAGCGAAAGATGGAGATAGAAGTTTCTTACTCGTCTACATGATGGATGAGGAGGACCTTGGTGACAACCGACGAGAGCTCGCGCTAAGGGTGAACTAACTGTATATTTAGGTTAAGACGGGGGGCCTTTTATATATCTTTCCCGAGAAAGGGGAGTATTGCATTACAGCACATGCGAGAGGGGCTTGGATCGTCTGGTGAAATTGTACACTGGTAGCGTGGCCGTTTCCATCTTTAGACTTTGTTGTTTTGGCAATACTATATGCTCGATCTCTGCTTTAGCTCAACTCTTAATCAATTACAGAGTTTTATTTATTTATCCACTTTGTACAAATTACATTACATATGATGATGTAAAGACACATGTCAATAATACATATAATCATTAACAGCTGGGTTTCTATTATACAACATTAAAATCTTGTTATAAGTTATATACATGGGGTTGTTGGCTTAAATTACCATATATATAGTGTAGAAACTATATAACAAAATTATAACAGTGATTCTAATTTTAAAACTTAAGGAGCAAACTGATAATAATGATAACTTATATCAGTTGGATTTGATTAGATTAGCAAGCTAAATCTAAATTAATTATAATAATAAATAGTTATTTAATTTTATAGTCCAGTTTTGTATTAAGATTATCTTCACTATTATGATCATTTAAATTCAAATTATAAAATTTGTAAAATGTTATTAATTTGTAGATAGAGAGAGAAAAAAAAATCCTTTACTTCTACTACATCCTCAAGTTAATTATATATTAATAATTAATAACAATAAAAATTAACAAAGTAACGTCTATTACATCGGCTTTTACACGTCATTCAGACATACTCTAATCCTATATATAGAATAATCGAAGAGAGAATATATATAATAGTTAGAAAAAAGAGAGAAAGACAGAACCATGCACTTTTAATCAAACTAATAATAAGGAAAAAAAAAAAAAGAAAGAGTTTTATAAAGAAGGTAGATAAGATTGTTAGTATATATATATATATTTTTTTATGATTTTATATTTTATCCTTTTTTTTAAAAAGATTTTTAAAGGTTTTTTTATTTTATAATATGATTATAAATAGTTGTATTTAGTAATATATCTATAGTATGAATTAACATTTGTTATAAGTTTGGATATTATGTTTTGAAACCCTAATGGTAGACCAGACATACACAAAAGACTTTAGATTGAAATGAATTGGAAAAAGAGATCTGCTGGAACGGGGATCTTCAGATAAAAATTCCAGCGACATTTCGCCCCTTCTTTATTATGTCATAGATCTCTTTTAAACCGGATTTTATGTGTTAATATTAAGTTGTTTCAGTGAAATATTTAAATGAACATATATAACAGATACAAGTGTTAACAAATTCAAACTGTAACCTACCTCGACCGCGGCGTCCTCCATTGTAAATATCTATTTCTGGCTGACACATGTCGCGGGAGGGGAATGTCCCCCCACATTTCAAATTTAGACCATTTATTCAGAATTTTTTTGAACAACAAGAAAATTAAAGAAGAAAGGAAAAATAGTTAAAGGAAGAAAGCTAAATTTTATAATCTTTACAGCTAGTTATATCAAAATAACTGATTTAACACTTATTCATCTTTTAATATTCCTTTAAAAAGGCAAATTATAAGAGTTTAATAAAGCTATTAATTGTGCAAATTCACCCTTATTTAACTTCCATTTTCCTCCCCAGAAATTGGAGATTAAACAAAAATGAACTATATACTTTAACACTTTAAAAATCTTGTGAAAAAATCTTTTAATCAGTTATTTAATCAAAGTTTAATTAACTGTTAAAGATTATAAATTTGTATTAGTTAATGTTAAGAGAAATTATAGAAAGTTGATTTCATAAATGGATATTTCCATTTATTTTTTTTTAAATATTTTATAATTGATATACTGTTGAAATATTTTACTTGTTTGATACTAAATTTGTTTTTAATAAATTCCATGTTTAAATTTTTAACATCTTCTATGAAATTATCTAATATATTATTTATTCTATAAAATCTTAGAAACTGACCATAATATATACCTTTACAGCAATTTAGTGATATATTAGAATTCATATTACAGTATTTTATAATATTGAAATTATAATTACTCTTTTTATTATAAACTCTAACAGCACTATTTGTAAGGTCTATATTCAAGTCTAAAAAGTTAACTTTTTTGTTTCTATAAATTTTTTCATTGTTCTTAAGTTTCAAGTATTTAGGATATATTTCAGGTATTAATTTTTTAAACAGTGGATTATTAAATATTATTATGTCATCTACATATCGGAATATTTGCCAATTAATATTATTTTGTAGAAAGTATTCTCTTTCGTACCAGAACAATATTAGATTTGCTAATAACGGACTAGAAGAAGTACCCATGGGAACGCCTTCTGATTGAATATATATTTTATTTTTAAATTCTATATAGTTAAAATTTAAAAATGTTTCCAGTAGAGTTTTTGCTGTTTTAAGATCTAATTTAAATGTTTTATATCTGTTATGAATAATTTTAATGTAGAAAGTTTTGTCATTAATGAATTCATTAAATAAATTGGTTATTTTATTATTTAGATCTCTTAAATTTATTTTAGAATATAGGTCCTCAAAGTCAAATGTGTGTACTGTTTCAATGTTTGTCCAATTGTTCATTAAATAATTAATGATTTTTTTATTTGAGTCGATAAATTTATAATTATATTTATTAGTTAATTTATTTATAATAAATTGTAGTGTTGAGGCTAATTGTATATCAATATTTTTTATGACTGAATTTTTACCAGATGTGATTGTTCTGAAAGAAATAGGTTTTTTGTGTAGTTTAGGAATTATATAGAACTTTGGTATGTTTGGATTTTTGTGGTTATTATAAATTTTTAGTGAATTTTCAACATTTTTGATGTCTTTTTTGATTTTTGTGCCTGTAGTTCTAGCAAAAGTGTATTTATGATTATTATCAATTTCCTTTTTTAGTATATCGTGGTATAGATTTTTACAAATTAAAGATAAATTATTGGGACATTTATCTATAGGAGTGATAATATAGTCCTTCTGTAAATTAATTATATTTTCTTTAAAAGAAGGAATGTCTGAATTGGGTTTTGTGTATTTAAGTGTATTATTATAATAATTTATAATTTCCTTTTTAATATTATGTTTCCATTCCAGAAAAGTAAATTCTGGAATACTGTATTTTATACTAGTTTTATTTATGAAAATATCTATATCTTTTAATATAGATTTAATTGTATTATTATAATTGTGTTTAATTTGAGGTATATATTTATACCCTTTATTTAAAATTTCTTGATATTCTGGATTTAAAAAAGAAAAGTTGCTAGTTAATATATGACCTGAGAACTTATATTTATCAATATAGTTGTTGCAATTACATTTAATTTTTTTAAAATTTGCCAAATTATTAATAAATTGGTTATAATTGCAAACTAAATTACCTATATTTTTATTGTATCTCCAGATTGTTTTAAAATTTAAATTTTTTATAGGGAAAAGATTATTGATGATTTGGTTATTAAAAATATCATTAAATTTAATATGATTAAATAAATTGTTATTAAATTTAATGATAATATTAATGTTATTAGTAGTTTGTTTAATTTTTCTGTATTTAAAGATGTCGTGTGTGATATCTATTAATCTGTTAGTCAGATTATGAATTTTAATATATTCTATGAGTTTGATAAATTTATTATTATTTAGTTTAAATAATGTTTTAATAAATTTATCGACGAAGTTGTTAGTGTACATTTGTTTTGGGTCCAGTAATTCTTCAAATTCAATGTAACCTAATTTATTTGTAGTTTTACCTCTAGTTTTATTAGGTTTAGTTTTAAATTCATTTTTTTTTTGTATTTGCAACTGATTTCATAGGTTGAAATTTCTTCTGTTTGTGGTTTGTATGTGTAGTTTAATTCGTCGTTAAGTCCATAAGGGAATAATGTGTTGTGTTTATAAATGTAGTTGTTTTCTAATAATAGTCGTTGTTTTTTGTTTTGACATATGTCTAGTATTTCTATCTTAAAGTTGTTAAAAGTATGTAATTGATTGTGTTCTTTCATATATATATTACCAATTGATTTTTTAGCGTGGTTTCTATGTAGGTTTATTCGTATATTTAATGGATTACAAGTTTGTCCTATATATGATAGTTGACAAATTTGGCATGTTAATTTATAAATAGTATTCACTAATTTACAACTAGTTGTTTGAAAAGTGTCATGGTTCTTAAGAGAGGGACAAGTTTGACAATTTTTTCTTAGGCAATTCTTAGCGAGTTTAAATTAACATAAAAGAGGTGCTAACACTAATATGTTTGTAGTTTTTTTTAGTTTTTTAGTTTGTTATTCTTATGAATTTTTAAATATATTTTACTTAATTGTTTTTGTGGTGATAAAATTTGTAATAAATTGAATAATTAATCTATAAATATATAGATATTACTGTTTGTTATCTGTTATATTTTTAAGAATAACTAATAAAAAAAACATCTTTAAACTAACTAAACAATGAAAAAAACAAAAGTTCTGAAATTATTTTTTCTAGAATTACTTTTATAATTTAATTTTTAATAATCAAACAATGAAAGATAATTAAAATTTGTATGAAGATTTATTTATATTAGAATATCTAATATAATTTAATTTGTATATTATGTTATATATAAAAAATATATCATAGAGCAAGCTCATATGAATTAATATAGTGTAGAAACTATATAACAAAATTATAACAGTGATTCTAATTTTAAAACTTAAGGAGCAAACTGATAATAATGATAACTTATATCAGTTGGATTTGATTAGATTAGCAAGCTAAATCTAAATTAATTATAATAATAAATAGTTATTTAATTTTATAGTCCAGTTTTGTATTAAGATTATCTTCACTATTATGATCATTTAAATTCAAATTATAAAATTTGTAAAATGTTATTAATTTGTAGATAGAGAGAGAAAAAAAAAATCCTTTACTTCTACTACATCCTCAAGTTAATTATATATTTATAATTAATAACAATAAAAATTAACAAAGTAACGTCTATTACATCGGCTTTTACACGTCATTCAGACATACTCTAATCCTATATATAGAATAATCGAAGAGAGAATATATATAATAGTTAGAAAAAAGAGAGAAAGACAGAACCATGCACTTTTAATCAAACTAATAATAAGGAAAAAAAAAAAAGAAAGAGTTTTATAAAGAAGGTAGATAAGATTGTTAGTATATATATATATATTTTTTTTATGATTTTATATTTTATCCTTTTTTTTTTTAAAGATTTTTAAAGGTTTTTTTATTTTATAATATGATTATAAATAGTTGTATTTAGTAATATATCTATAGTATGAATTAACATTTGTTATAAGTTTGGATATTATGTTTTGAAACCCTAATGGTAGACCAGACATACATAAATAGACAGACATAAAGTCTTTTGTGTATGTCTGGTCTACCATTAGGGTTTCAAAACATAATATCCAAACTTATAACAAATGTTAATTCATACTATAGATATATTACTAAATACAACTATTTATAATCATATTATAAAATAAAAAAACCTTTAAAAATCTTTAAAAAAAAAAGGATAAAATATAAAACATAAAAAATATATATATATATATACTAACAATCTTATCTACCTTCTTTATAAAACTCTTTCTTTTTTTTTTTTTTTCCTTATTATTAGTTTGATTAAAAGTGCATGGTTCTGTCTTTCTCTCTTTTTTCTAACTATTATATATATTCTCTCTTCGATTATTCTATATATAGGATTAGAGTATGTCTGAATGACGTGTAAAAGCCGATGTAATAGACGTTACTTTGTTAATTTTTATTGTTATTAATTATAAATATATAATTAACTTGAGGATGTAGTAGAAGTAAAGGATTTTTTTTTCTCTCTCTATCTACAAATTAATAACATTTTACAAATTTTATAATTTGAATTTAAATGATCATAATAGTGAAGATAATCTTAATACAAAACTGGACTATAAAATTAAATAACTATTTATTATTATAATTAATTTAGATTTAGCTTGCTAATCTAATCAAATCCAACTGATATAAGTTATCATTATTATCAGTTTGCTCCTTAAGTTTTAAAATTAGAATCACTGTTATAATTTTGTTACATAGTTTCTACACTATATTAATTCATATGAGCTTGCTCTATGATATATTTTTTATATATAACATAATATACAAATTAAATTATATTAGATATTCTAATATAAATAAATCTTCATACAAATTTTAATTATCTTTCATTGTTTGATTATTAAAAATTAAATTATAAAAGTAATTCTAGAAAAAATAATTTCAGAACTTTTGTTTTTTTCATTGTTTAGTTAGTTTAAAGATGTTTTTTTATTAGTTATTCTTAAAAATATAACAGATAACAAACAGTAATATCTATATATTTATAGATTAATTATTCAATTTATTACAAATTTTATCACCACAAAAACAATTAAGTAAAATATATTTAAAAATTCATAAGAATAACAAACTAAAAAAACTAAAAAAAACTACAAACATATTAGTGTTAGCACCTCTTTTATGTTAATTTAAACTCGCTAAGAATTGCCTAAGAAAAAATTGTCAAACTTGTCCCTCTCTTAAGAACCATGACACTTTTCAAACAACTAGTTGTAAATTAGTGAATACTATTTATAAATTAACATGCCAAATTTGTCAACTATCATATATAGGACAAACTTGTAATCCATTAAATATACGAATAAACCTACATAGAAACCACGCTAAAAAATCAATTTGTAATATATATATGAAAGAACACAATCAATTACATACTTTTAACAACTTTAAGATAGAAATACTAGACATATGTCAAAACAAAAAACAACGACTATTATTAGAAAACAACTACATTTATAAACACAACACATTATTCCCTTATGGACTTAACGACGAATTAAACTACACATACAAACCACAAACAGAAGAAATTTCAACCTATGAAATCAGTTGCAAATACAAAAAAAATGAATTTAAAACTAAACCTAATAAAACTAGAGGTAAAACTACAAATAAATTAGGTTACATTGAATTTGAAGAATTACTGGACCCAAAACAAATGTACACTAACAACTTCGTCGATAAATTTATTAAAACATTATTTAAACTAAATAATAATAAATTTATCAAACTCATAGAATATATTAAAATTCATAATCTGACTAACAGATTAATAGATATCACACACGACATCTTTAAATACAGAAAAATTAAACAAACTACTAATAACATTAATATTATCATTAAATTTAATAACAATTTATTTAATCATATTAAATTTAATGATATTTTTAATAACCAAATCATCAATAATCTTTTCCCTATAAAAAATTTAAATTTTAAAACAATCTGGAGATACAATAAAAATATAGGTAATTTAGTTTGCAATTATAACCAATTTATTAATAATTTGGCAAATTTTAAAAAAATTAAATGTAATTGCAACAACTATATTGATAAATATAAGTTCTCAGGTCATATATTAACTAGCAACTTTTCTTTTTTAAATCCAGAATATCAAGAAATTTTAAATAAAGGGTATAAATATATACCTCAAATTAAACACAATTATAATAATACAATTAAATCTATATTAAAAGATATAGATATTTTCATAAATAAAACTAGTATAAAATACAGTATTCCAGAATTTACTTTTCTGGAATGGAAACATAATATTAAAAAGGAAATTATAAATTATTATAATAATACACTTAAATACACAAAACCCAATTCAGACATTCCTTCTTTTAAAGAAAATATAATTAATTTACAGAAGGACTATATTATCACTCCTATAGATAAATGTCCCAATAATTTATCTTTAATTTGTAAAAATCTATACCACGATATACTAAAAAAGGAAATTGATAATAATCATAAATACACTTTTGCTAGAACTACAGGCACAAAAATCAAAAAAGACATCAAAAATGTTGAAAATTCACTAAAAATTTATAATAACCACAAAAATCCAAACATACCAAAGTTCTATATAATTCCTAAACTACACAAAAAACCTATTTCTTTCAGAACAATCACATCTGGTAAAAATTCAGTCATAAAAAATATTGATATACAATTAGCCTCAACACTACAATTTATTATAAATAAATTAACTAATAAATATAATTATAAATTTATCGACTCAAATAAAAAAATCATTAATTATTTAATGAACAATTGGACAAACATTGAAACAGTACACACATTTGACTTTGAGGACCTATATTCTAAAATAAATTTAAGAGATCTAAATAATAAAATAACCAATTTATTTAATGAATTCATTAATGACAAAACTTTCTACATTAAAATTATTCATAACAGATATAAAACATTTAAATTAGATCTTAAAACAGCAAAAACTCTACTGGAAACATTTTTAAATTTTAACTATATAGAATTTAAAAATAAAATATATATTCAATCAGAAGGCGTTCCCATGGGTACTTCTTCTAGTCCGTTATTAGCAAATCTAATATTGTTCTGGTACGAAAGAGAATACTTTCTACAAAATAATATTAATTGGCAAATATTCCGATATGTAGATGACATAATAATATTTAATAATCCACTGTTTAAAAAATTAATACCTGAAATATATCCTAAATACTTGAAACTTAAGAACAATGAAAAAATTTATAGAAACAAAAAAGTTAACTTTTTAGACTTGAATATAGACCTTACAAATAGTGCTGTTAGAGTTTATAATAAAAAGAGTAATTATAATTTCAATATTATAAAATACTGTAATATGAATTCTAATATATCACTAAATTGCTGTAAAGGTATATATTATGGTCAGTTTCTAAGATTTTATAGAATAAATAATATATTAGATAATTTCATAGAAGATGTTAAAAATTTAAACATGGAATTTATTAAAAACAAATTTAGTATCAAACAAGTAAAATATTTCAACAGTATATCAATTATAAAATATTTAAAAAAAAATAAATGGAAATATCCATTTATGAAATCAACTTTCTATAATTTCTCTTAACATTAACTAATACAAATTTATAATCTTTAACAGTTAATTAAACTTTGATTAAATAACTGATTAAAAGATTTTTTCACAAGATTTTTAAAGTGTTAAAGTATATAGTTCATTTTTGTTTAATCTCCAATTTCTGGGGAGGAAAATGGAAGTTAAATAAGGGTGAATTTGCACAATTAATAGCTTTATTAAACTCTTATAATTTGCCTTTTTAAAGGAATATTAAAAGATGAATAAGTGTTAAATCAGTTATTTTGATATAACTAGCTGTAAAGATTATAAAATTTAGCTTTCTTCCTTTAACTATTTTTCCTTTCTTCTTTAATTTTCTTGTTGTTCAAAAAAATTCTGAATAAATGGTCTAAATTTGAAATGTGGGGGGACATTCCCCTCCCGCGACATGTGTCAGCCAGAAATAGATATTTACAATGGAGGACGCCGCGGTCGAGGTAGGTTACAGTTTGAATTTGTTAACACTTGTATCTGTTATATATGTTCATTTAAATATTTCACTGAAACAACTTAATATTAACACATAAAATCCGGTTTAAAAGAGATCTATGACATAATAAAGAAGGGGTGAAATGTCGCTGGAATTTTTATCTGAAGATCCCCGTTCCAGCAGATCTCTTTTTCCAATTCATTTCAATCTAAAGTCTTTTGTGTATGTCTGGTCTACCATTAGGGTTTCAAAACATAATATCCAAACTTATAACAAATGTTAATTCATACTATAGATATATTACTAAATACAACTATTTATAATCATATTATAAAATAAAAAAACCTTTAAAAATCTTCAAAAAAAAAAGGATAAAATATAAAATCATAAAAAAAATATATATATATATACTAACAATCTTATCTACCTTCTTTATAAAACTCTTTCTTTTTTTTTTTTCCTTATTATTAGTTTGATTAAAAGTGCATGGTTCTGTCTTTCTCTCTTTTTTCTAACTATTATATATATTCTCTCTTCGATTATTCTATATATAGGATTAGAGTATGTCTGAATGACGTGTAAAAGCCGATGTAATAGACGTTACTTTGTTAATTTTTATTGTTATTAATTATAAATATATAATTAACTTGAGGATGTAGTAGAAGTAAAGGATTTTTTTTTTCTCTCTCTATCTACAAATTAATAACATTTTACAAATTTTATAATTTGAATTTAAATGATCATAATAGTGAAGATAATCTTAATACAAAACTGGACTATAAAATTAAATAACTATTTATTATTATATATATATATATATATATATATATATATATATATATATATATATATATATATATATATATATATATATCTTGAACGATTGTCATGCTCTGAATGTACTACGCTCTTTGTAAATTATAAGATTCCGCTAACCCTATAATTTTTCTTGCTTATCCCTAGTACACGTGGTTCAGACCATGATAATCATGGTGGGTAGAGGTAGGCGACTGCTTCTACTGTAAGTGCACTACATGTCGACATATGTGAAAAGAGGCTCGACTTTTGCACTTACAAATGTGCCAGAGCCCCGTTTGGTTACTTGCACTTGCTGGAAGAGTTGGACTTTTTGCAAGAATCGGTGGCCATTGGAGCATTTTTTTTTAATTATTAAATCAGGAAAAAAAGTGTCCAAGGCAAAGCCGCTCATTATACGCCACAAACGGTTGCGTATATTTTCTCCTTTTTGATAATTACAAATTCTCTATTAAAAATAAAAAAGGCATATCCTGACCAGGAGCACATGTGCTTTTCAGATGGCAGAGCGCCATCTAGTGGAACAGGAATCAACTAAACATTGATTTAGTCTGTTCCCTGATATTTGGCCAACCCAATTTCTAGATAAATCAAGAAAAGCCATCCACGAACGTGTTTCGCGCTGTTGGGGATCGTTAGCATGGAGTAGGCTGTATCACTGCGGCCAAACATATTTTTGGTCCCAGAGGCTTCTTGAGAGACCAAGAAAAGGGTATTTAAGGCCAAATTGCATATAAATACATTTAAACATTTAAAAAAAGACAATAGAAAAATTCACTATTCCATAGATTCGATTTTTGAGTTCAGCATGAAAAGTTACACTAGAAACACCATCAGGTTCTCTTAGTCAAAAATGTTGTTTGTCATTCTTAGTTTGTTCTTGCCTTGAAGTTTGTCTTTCCTAATTTTCCCCGTGGCATTTTGGTGGAGATGCTGGGTAGATTAGGGAAGACAAACTGAATATCGCCGAGAAGACCTTGAAGCCATGGGTGCTGTGATCTACATTGTCAGAAACTGGCTTCAGGATTCCACCGCCATGTCAAAGCCAAGATTTCCCTCCAAGATGACGCTGTTCCTTTATTTCAGATCATCGCTGCCACATTGAAGTCTACTATTTTGTACATTTGAGTTGTTAGTTTGATTGAGTAACTGTACAAAATTTTATACATATACATGGTCTGAAATTATATTTAAAAAATTGATCACAAATATAAACAAAAAAATTTAGAAATTATTCCAATCACGATAACCAAGAAGTCTTATATTTTATTAATAATATATAATTTAATAGTTTTGTTTAATAAAGTATTGCCATATTTCCAATAATATTACTTATTATTTCTTTGCAAAAGATAATGGAACTCTGTAATAATCTACGAAAATAATTATTAAATTTTGACCAGGTCCAATAATTACGATAGAAAGATGATGAACTCGTCTAAATGCAAATTTCAGAAAAACAAATGTTTTTCTAACTAGAAATGAAATTTGAAATATTTTCTTCTGATATTAAATTAAGAATTTGTTGAGTATATTTGATCAGTGTTTTTAATCTACGAAATTCTCTCCTTGTAGAACAAGCTTGGAGAACAAAATCTATTGAAAGAGGTGACAATTTCTGACAATTTGACAATTTATTTAATTTCATTAAAATTCAGTCAACAATCATACAAAAGAAATTAATAACAAAGATATTAGGATAACTTTACTCTCTATAAAATATTCTATGAATAGGTATATTTAACAAAATTCGAAACTATTATAGACGCGTATGATTCTTTTTAAAATAAAACAATTTCTACTGTCCTTACTGTAATGGAAACATTTGATAACAGATGGCGCGCTAATGCATCATAAGATATATATATAATACAATATAATGTGTCTTATGATTGTAAAACGACGGCTGAAAAGTTTTACTGCAAATGTTTCTTTTGAACGAAAAAAAATCGTAATTTTAAGGAGAAATAACGACTATTTCTATCCTTAGGGATGAAATATGAAAGGATGAATTGTGAAGAGTAATGGATGAACGGAAAAATAAATATTTGTAACAAAAATATATATATTTTTATCCCTAGTACACGTGGTACAGGCCATGATAATCATGGTGGGTAGTTAGCGACTGCTTTTACTGTAAGTGAACCACATGTCTAGAAATGTGAAAAGTAGTTCGACTTTTGCACTTACAGATATGCCAGAGCCCCGTTTGGTTACTTGCACTCGCTGGTGGGGTTGGACTTTTGCAAGAATCGGGGGCTATAGTATAAAGGTCACTGTAATATCTTTCAGAGTTATTATCTGAATCCTGATATACATGCTAAAAGGTACAACTTCCTTAAGTTTTGTTTCCATGAGTGTATATATGTGTGTCTTCAATAAAGGTCACTGTAATAACTTTCAGAGTTATTGTCTGAATCCCGATATACATGTTAAAAGATACAACTTCCTTAAGTTTTGTCCATGAGTGTATATATGTGTATCTTCAATAAAGTTCACTGTATATCTTTCAGAGTCATTGTCTGAATCCCGATATACATGCTAAAAGGTACAACTTCCTTAAGTTTTGTCCATGAGTGTATATATGTGTGTCTTCAATAAAGGTAACTGTAATATCTTTCAGAGTTATTGTCTGAATCCCGATATACATGCTAAAAGGTACAACTTCCTTAAGTTTTGTACATGACTGTATATATGTTTGTATTCAATAAAGGTCACTGTAATATCCTTCAGAGTTATTATCTGAATCCCGATATCCATACTAAAAGGTACAACTTTCTTAAGTTTTGTTTCCATGAGTGTATATATGTGTGTCTTCAATAAAGGTCACTGTGATATCTTTCAGAGTTATTGTCTGAATCCCGATATACATGGTGAAAGGTAAAACTTCCTTAAGTTTTGTCCATGAGTGTATATATGTGTGTCTTCAATAAAGGCCACTGTAATATCTTTCAGAGTTATTGTCTGAATCCCGATATACATGGTGAAAGGTAAAACTTCCTTAAGTTTTGTCCATGTGTGTATATATGTGTGTCTTCAATAAAGGTTACTGTAATATCTTTCAGAGTTATTGTCTGAATCCCGATATACATGCTAAAAGGTACAACTTCCTTTAGTTTTGTCCATGAGTGCCTGTACATCGTCTATAGTTCCAGCGACTTGTGCCTTTAGCCACAGATACTGAACATGGACTCCTATCTGGCCTTCCATATTACAGCGGCCAATGACTTGTTATTTTAGCTTTCGAATAGCTTCTATGTTAATCAATATATATTCAATCTCGTGAAATACGTGGTGTCGATGGAGACCCGCTGGCGATTTTCCACCAAACTCTACAGCGATGGCAGAAGCACCATGTACATTGTACATAGTATGATGCATATATATATATATGACATAATAAAAATATAATTTTTATTATTCATTAATATAATTATAATTTAAATAATCATAGAATTAACACAGAGTTAATTCTTTAAAATCCTTAACAAAAGGAGTACAACCCAAGATGTTTTTTGTATATACTTAGATTATATTTATAAAATTATATGTATGCAAACTTTTTGTTCTTAAAATATAATCATTAAAAAAATACAATTTTGAATATAAAAGTTATCATTTCACTTCAATCCACGACTGCATGAATGAATTGGTAACGTACCTAAAATACATCTTTTTTATGACATATATATATATTTAACTACCTTTATGCAAAATATTTCAAGGATTTATTCAGTATTTTGATGGAAAAGAATATCAAGCATCAATTTATCTTGACAAGAATAAATTCATTAGAGAGTGGATTTTTTCATTGAAAATAGTATTTTAAGAAATGTATTCTTATTCTTTCTTATCTCCACTCAATAGAAATTACACATTCTCCGCTGTAAGCTCGTCGGCAAGCTAATTAAGAGAAACACAAAAGACATGGATTTGTAGTGTGTCGATTTATTAGTCCAGCGATGGCCCAGAAAGTATTTCAAAGTTAGTGTTTATTAGTATTACGCCTTAGCTACATTTTTATAGGAAGAAAAAAAAAGGACAACACCGTAGAATGTCCATTGGGTTCTGATTGACTTCCGCCGATCTGCCGCGCCACACAGTGGTGGCCATCAGTACTATTTCCAGGCCCCACTTGTATGTTTGCCGTGGTCTGTCATCCCAGCAGGATGGAAGGAAGTCTCTCGGCTCCCACAGTAACAACAATGCCAACTAGGTAACAAGTCCGCTGAATGAAAAGGAAGAATGGTAGACACAAGAAGCTGTAAGAGCATCGACAAGAGGAAGAAGTAAGCCCGGGAGGAGCTGGATAAGGAGCGTGGCTGGGGAAAATCAATCATATCAGAGTATCAAGCCTGTAGAGCCTGTTGATGGTGTCTGCTGGGGATGAGTAGAACTTATCAATGGATGAGCCAATACAGTCAATCATATCAGGGTATCAAGTCTGTAGTTTCTTGAAAATTAAGATACTTCGGCCAGTAAGTCTTTTTTATTACCTCGACGTTTCGACAAAAAGCTTTTGTCCTCGTCAGGAGCAAACAAAAATTAAAACATTTGGCAAGACGTTAAAAATTATTTTTTTTCTCAGAATAATTTTCAACGTCTTGCCAAATGTTTTAATTTTTGTTTGCTCCTGACTATATTGTAAAGCTTGTTGTTGGTCTGCTGGGGAAGAGTAGAGCTCATCAATGGATGAGTCTATACAGTCAATAATGTGTTTTGAGGGTTGCAAGTTGACACTTAGTACATAGTGGGAAAACCTTGAAACCATTCTGGAAAGTCATTGTCCATAGATAACTAGACTTAAGTCTGGAAATTAAAGATTTAAGAGACTTAAATGTTCATTAGGCAAACATTCACTCAGCTAAAATTCGGGCGAAGCCAGGTATATTCGCTAGTCTATACATAATATCTCATATTAATACAAAGCAATAACACGCCATCTATATATTGTTTGCGGAAGAGCATTGCTCGATGCAAATATTTAAATATAATTCTAAAATTTTATGTCCATAGTTTACTTAAATACCATTCCTAAGATTCCACCCTTCAGTGTAGCATATAAAAGCAGAATGATCCAATACAGTATCAGAGCGTTAAAGAAGCGGTCTGGTATATTAAAAATAGGCGAAACCGCTGGGAAGGTTCACCACTGATGATTCAAACTCTCCCAATATTTTTTCATCGCAGTAAGGACAGTAGAAGTTTGATTTATTTGTGAAAAGAAACATTCGCGTCTTAATGTTTTCATTTGTTATAGTTCATATATTTCCTATAGTTTTGTAATTATGGAACAATATTGTAACAAAATATAGACATTTATGTACAGAGATAATACAGATTATATTTTGCTACTCTATAAAACTTTCCTTTGTACCTCTTTGGTATTTAATAATTTATAATTTTTCTTGGATCAAATAAATTGTCATTTCATTCTTGTTTGTCTTTCTTAAACTTCTACATGACATTCTGGTGGTGATGCTGGGTAAATTAGTAAAGACAAACTGAAGATATCAGAGAAGACCTTCAAGCCATGGGTGCTATTATCTACATTTTCGGAGACTGGCTCCAGGATTCCACCGCTGTGTTAAAGCCAACACTTCTTTCCAAGATGACGATGTCCCTATAGACGCTATGACGACAAAGCCGCTCTTCACGCCGCAAGAAAAAGAACGCATATCTACTAGGAACAAACTTCCAAGACTCCAAGGAAATCCTTGACAGAAACAAGTCAGCTCCATGTCAGTATCAACAAGATTTATAAGCTGTGGGTCACAGCTTCCATAGAGAAGCAGCTATGTATCAACATATTCATCAATAAATATAGGAATTAGATATTATAATCATTATACATATTTATACACTAATATAGGATTAACTTTATAAATTCTATATAATGTGAAAATAACTAATGTGTAATATTTCCTCAAGTAATTGAAAATAAAAGTTACTTGACGGTAAATAATTATCTTTTTTTTTATCACGACTGCACCTTATACCCTTTATCTTTTCGATCCTTTGTCTTATCAACCCTTTATCTAACAACAAACAAATTATTCATAACATATATACATACATAACTTCCCATTTTTTCTATTTTTTAGTTAATAAATTATAATTTTCTTGCATTAAATAAATTTCCGTGTCATTCTGATGTTTCTCTTTGCTAATTTATTACGCAGCAATATATATATATATATATATATATATATATATATATATATATATATATATATATATATATATTAATTGAATAGCATATTTTGGATCAAAAATAAAATAAACATTTTATTTAATATAAATGCCAATATTTCAATAGGCTATACGCCTAACTTCGTCAGGGCTTTTCTTGTTTTTGAACTGCTTTGGTTCATCACGTGATGCCTTCACGCGACGATATATAAATATTTGTAACTCTGTGGGGATAAAATTTAAAATATATACACACAAAAAATATTATAATAAGAATAGACTATATATGTACATTTATAAAAATTAAAAAATAATATATGATTCCTAATAAGTATAATAAAATAATTTTAAATCGATTTGAACTGTAGATATAACGGAGGTATGTCAATTTTTCTATTAATACTGTTGGTATCTTTCATTGAGGTCCAACTTTCTAAAAAGAGTCTTGAATGTTTATCTTGAATGTTGTTATATATAATTTCTGTTTTTTTCAAAATTATATATATATATATGTGGTCTTTGAAGAAGATTTAGGTGTTTTCAACAACAACAACAACAACAAAGCCTTTATTTAGGGCTTCTCGCCCTATACAGGATTCGCCAGTTCACAAGGGATGGGGAGAACACTGTGTGGCCTTTTTCCGGGATATAATCCTGTGGAATCCAAATATCGCCACCGCTATATACCTATTCTTTGATATTTCATTAATCAGTGCCGGAAATGAAGGACAAAATTACCCCCTTTTGATTTAGGTGTTTTCATTGGTTAGGAATGAACGTGGCTTAACTGAAGTAACGAAGGAGTACGAAGTAGGGCGGTCACGAGGGAAGTGATTTCCCGGTGGGCGGGCGGTGGGGTCTACGGATCCATCAACCGCCCGCACTTGATGATGTCTTCTTCCTGGCCGTGGACAATTCCATGGAAGGGTGTGTGTGGTCTACAGAGAATACACCTACTGTATGTATGTTATTGTACCCGTACACTCATGGATATAACTTAGGGAAAGGGGGAAAGTATTTGTTGATCACAGGTTGTCTGTTTTTTTTTTTTTAAGGAGACAGAGGCAATTTTGTTTACACTTTGTTCATCAGTGGTTAACCTCCCAAAAGTTGGGCCAATATCACCAAAACTCATGGACAAAACTTAAGGAAAGGGGGGAAGTATTTGATGTTCACCAGTTATCTGTTTTTTTTTTTTTTTTAAGAAGATAGAGGCAATTTTGGGTATACTTTGCTCATTAGTGGTTAACCTTCCAGATGTTTCATAAATATAACCAAAACACATGGATAAAACTTAAGAAAATTTTCACATTTTGATTCCGCCAGCATGTTTTTTGTTGTTGTTGTTTTTGAAGGATACAGAGACAATTTTGTACATACTCGGTTATCTCGTGTGTATTCAATAAAGGTCACTGTAATATCTTTCAGAGTTATTGTCTGAATCCCGATATACATGGTAAAAGGTACAACTTCCTTAAGTTATGTTCATGAGTGTATATATGTGTGTCTTCAATAAAGGTTCCTGTAGTATATTTCATAGCTATTGTTTGAATCCTGATATACATGCAAAAAGGTACAACTTCCTTAAGTTTTGTCTATAAATGCATATAAATCATATATTTAAAACGTATTCAATTTTGAATAAATTTAAGAAGTTGTTGTTGTTGTCGTGTCCAATGAAGAGCCTTAGATGTCTCAATACATCTCTATCACAGCTGTCACAATGTCCACTATCTTGGATGTGTAAAACTGCTGCTCTGGGTCCATGTCAAATTTCTGTAAGGCTGCGGCCATTGCTGGGCATGAAAATATGTTGTTTATTATTGTATTGAAAAGAGAAGTGCAGAGACAAAGTCAGTTCGGAGAGAACCAGGGATAACGAAGTCATTGATTGGCTACTGAAGAGATACAGGAACCAGGGGATCAAGAATTCCATAGAAAGTCAAATGTTGGCGGACTACAGGCCGATGGTGGAACCCAGGTATCAGCAGCAGAACTACCCTGAATAGGATACAGGCAAAACTACCGAATAATAATATAGATAAGAGTAAAAAAATAGTAAAAATGTGATATTGTACTGGGATAAGTTTGATAAATTTAAAAAAGAAAAAAAATTATACACATTTGACCAATTCTGGAATAGTTAAAAATCAACAAACAATTGATATTTATTCCGATAGATGGTACAAGCCATCAGCAACTTCCAGTTGCTCGATAAGTAGATGCTTTTTTTTCTTTTTTAATAGATAAGAGTGTTTTTTTTTTCTTCTTGTAAATAGATAAAGCTTATATGTAAATGTGTGTAGATACGATGGTCATTCTCTCTTAGAAGAGCCAAAAAATGTGTCAAATCGTGAAAAAACGATGATTATTGAAATGATTATTAAAATCTATATATATAAAAATGAATGTGTGTGTGTGTGGTCTGTTAGTCCTTTATGCCTGACCAAACCACTCATTGGAACGCCACGAAACTTTGGGAAGTTATTTAGTATAGTACTGGGAAGGTTTCTAGCAAATAAAATTTTTGAAATAACTTTTCGCTTTAAAATAATCAAGATAAATATTCTAATTTATCTATTATAATTCAACAATCTGCTCTAAATATTATCATGATGATACGATGATTTTGTAATGTAGAAAATTAGGAAAGACAAAATTCAGGATGACACGGCAATTTATTTGAGACAAGAATAATGATACAATTCCAAGGCAAGATACTATTCCTTTAACTTCCAATTACCGAGGGAACCAATTAATATTGATTTTATTCAACTTATCGAGTATTTTTCAAGGGACCGGGAAAAAATGTTCACTTTATCGAGAGATTCGTTAGACAAACCTTTACTCGGGTAAAACCCGGGCGAAGCCGGGTTCGTCCGCTAGTTAGAAATATATTCGTGAAGCGGTCTGGAGATTAAAAGGGCGAAACCGTTGGGAGGGTTCATCACTGATGAGCCATGCCCTCCCACTTTCAAATTTCAATAATTGCAGTATATGGGGCGCTGTAGAAATTAGTTTTTAATATATATGTTTAACAGAAAAAAAATAGCGCAAAATATATTTCAAATTATTAGCGATAGATGGCGGTATTTTTGATGATATTTTATTATTATTGTTATTATCCCTATAGTTCACACGTAATACAGACCATGATAATCATGATGGGTAATAGTTAACGACCGCTTTTACTGTAAGTATGCAACATGTCTACATATGTAGAAAGCACAGTTCGACTATTGCTTGTATATAAGCTTGTATTATGTATAAAAGAAACATTCGCGCTTTTAAATCCTTTTATTTTATATGTATAAATGGCACGTTATTGCTTTGTGTTAATTTATGCCTAACTGTCCTTGTCTTTATAGTTTGCTGAAGAGCATTGCTCGATGCAAATATTTGAATACAATGCTACTGTCCTATAAGCTTATTTCCATAGTTTACTTGAAAACTATTTCTAAGATTCTATCCTTCAGTGTAGCATATAAAAGCAGAATGATCCAATACAGTATTAGAGCTCTGAGCAGCGGTCTGGTGGATTAAATTGGCGAAACCGCTGGGAGGGTTCACCACTGATGAGCCAAGCCCTCCCTATATATTTTTCATCGCAGTAAGGACAGTAGAAGCTTGTATTATGTATAAAAGAAACATTCGCGCTTTTAAATACTTTTATTTTATATGTATAGATGACGCGTTATTGCTTTGTGTTAATATACGTGCTGTTTGGTATCTCTCGTTTAGACATTCTATATCTTCTTGTAGCAAGATTTGTTGTAACAACAAGTAATAATACCTCCGCCTTTGCCAGTCCCAAGCCCGTATGAAAAAGGAAGAGGGGGAGCAGTAACAAACTCACTAAAAAACCTGGGCTCAGCTGGCCCGGCTGATAGTACCCTGTAAGGTCTCCAGTGATACAGGATGAGCAGCGTTTGTACTCCATGTTAGGAGCGGCAGCACATGGCGTCTGTTCCTCATGTCAGAGGCGGCCATTTCTTCTGGAGCTAAGTCGGCCTGCCACTGAGTAGTGCTCCCAGTCTTAATGACAAAGGCAGATGCATTCTACTTCACCCAGTCATGATGGTTGTCAAACAGACACCATCAAGGGTCACAACTTGATACCCTAATATGATTGAGTGAAGATAAGAAAGAAGAGACAAGTAATAATAGTAACAAGTATGAAATATTTACACTACTGTAGATGGATTTGTAATACCTGAAATCTTAAGAGATAGTTTGAATAAAGCAAGAAACATATCCATGGAGACAGAGTGTTGTTACAATTTCAGAGGATTCTATCTTCCGATTCAGCAAGATGTGTAGAACCTACGTGACCCTATGGCTTCCATACAACCTCGCCAACGTGGCGGTAGACTGGACACTCGGCCCAGGGTCGTTGTGAATGGATTGGAATATATCCAGGTGTGTCATAGGCCAGGAACTTGGCAACTTGCCCCCCTTAGGATTCATCTTGACCTCTATCCTTACGATTAACTTGCAAATCCAGTAAAACTCTTGAAAAAAGACTTGTATTGTGTCCAATGAGTCATATCAAAATTAAGAGTTAAGTACTTAAGAGAGGTAGATTTGAATACATCTAGGTGTTTCATAGGCCAGGAACATGGCATTTTGCTTCCATGGGGTTCATATTGACATCTTTCCTTACGCCTAACTTGCAAATCCAGTAAAACTCTCGGAAAAATACTGTCCAATGAGACATGTCAAAATTAGGAGTTGAGTACTTAAGAGAGGTAGATTTGAATACATCTAGGTGTTTCATAGGGAAGGAACATGGAATATTTCTCCCATAGGATTCATTGACATATTATACTCTCAAGTAAAACTCTCGGAAAAAGACTGTGTCCAATGAGACATATCAAAATTAAGAATTGGGTACTTAAGAGAGGTAGATTTTAATACATCTAGGTGTTTCATAGGCCAGGAATATGGCATTTTGCTTCAATAGGGTTCATATTGACATCTTTCCTTACGCGTAACTTGCAAATCCAGTAAAACTCTCGGAAAAAGACTGTCCAATGAGACATGTCAAAATTAGGAGTTGAGTACTTAAGAGAGGTAGATTTGAATACATCTAGGTGTTTCATAGGGAAGGAACATGGAATTTTTCTCCCATAGAATTCGTATTGACATATTATACTCTCAAGTAAAACTCTCGGAAAAAGACTGTGTCCAATGAGACATGTCAAAATTAAGAGTTGAGTACTTCAGATAGGTGGATTAGATTCTTATCAAGGCGTGTCATAGGCAAGGAACATGGCATTTTGCTTCCATCTGGTTCACCTTGACCTATTTCCTTACGCTTAACTTGCAAATCCAGTAAAACTCTCGGAAAAAGGCTGTCCAATGAGACATGTCAAAATTAAGAGTTGGGTACTTGAGACAGGTGAATTGGACTTTTATCGAGGTATGTCATAGGCCAGGAACATGGCATTTTGCTCTTATAGGGTTCACCTTGACATATATCCTCACACGTAACTTGCAAATCCAGTAAAACTCTAAAAAAAAAAAAAAAAGGACTGTTCAACGAGACATGTCAAAATTAAAAGTTGAGAACTTAAGACAGGTGAATTGGATTCTTATCAACATGTGTCATAGGCAAGGAACATGGCTTTTTGCTTTCATAGGATTCACCTTAACATCCTTCCTCACGCTTAACTTGCAAACCCAGTAAAACTCTCGGAAAAAGACTGTCTAATGAGACATGTCAAAATTAAGAGTTGAGTACTTAAGATAGATGGATTGGGTTCTTATCAAGGTGTTTAATAGGCCAGGAATATGGCATTTTGCTTCCATAGGATTCATATTGACATCTATCCTTACGCGTAACTTGTAAATCCAGTAAAACTCTCGGAAAGACTGTCAATGAGACATGTCAAAATTAAGATTTGAGAACTTAAGATAAATGGATTGGGTTCTTATCAAGGCATGTCATAGGCCAAGAACATGGCATTTTGATCCCATAGAGTTCACCTAGACATCTTTCCTTACGCTTAACTTGCAAATCCAGTAAAACTTAAAAAAAAAAAAAAGATTGTCCAATGAGACGTCAAAATTAAGAGTTGAGAACTTGAGATAGATGGAGTGGGTTCTTATCAAGGCGTGTCATAGGCCAAGAACATGGCGACTTGATCCCTTAGGATTTATTTTGACCTCTTCATTTATACACTCAACATGTATATTCAGGAAGACTACCGAAAAATGACTCAACGAGACATGTTAAAATAGGAAATGAGTACTTAAGAAAGGTCGGGTGTTCAAGTTTGATATGGATTTGTTATTATCCCTAGTACACATGGTACAGGCTATGATATTCATGGAGGGTAGAAGTTGGCAACTGCTTTTACTGTAAGTGCACCACATGTCTACACATGTAGAAAAAATTTCGACTTTTGCACTTAAAATCGTGCCAGTTTCCTGTTTGGTTACTTGCACTCGCTGGTGGGGTTGGACTTTTGAAAGAATTGGGGGCCATTGGAGCATTTAAGAAAAGTGCCCAAAACAGGATATATGTACATTAATTAAGACAATCTCTTCTTCTTCTTATCTCCACTTAATTATATTAAGGTATCAAGCTTGTAAATCTTGACAACCATCATGACTGGGTGAAGTAGAATGCGTCTGCCTTTGTCATTAAGACTGGGAGCACTACTCAGTGGCAGGCCGACTTAGCTCCAAAAGAAATGGCTGCCTCTGACATGAGGAACAGACGCCATGTGCAGCCGCTCCTAACATGGAATACAAACGCTGCTCATCCTTTATTCCTGGATTAGGAGCCTTTTAGGGTACTATCAGCCGGGCCAGCTGAACCCAGGTTTTTTAGCAAGCTTGTTACTGCTCCCCCTCCTCCTTTTTCATCCGGGCTTGGGATATTAAGACAATAAAGCTCATAAACAGATTAGTCTGAATAAATCCGAGGAAAAGAAAAGATATAAAATATATAAAAGACTAAAATCACTAGTATTCACATATGATACATACATATATACATAAGCATTTACTAAGATCTTTCGTCTTATTCAAAAAATTCTCATCTGAAGAGAGACTAAAGATTATAAAAATTTGAAGCGGAATACAAAAACATTAATTAATATAATTATATTTCATTATTTTATTATTCGTAGTAGTAATAACATAGAAGAGATCCAGAAGAACGACCTAGAGCAGATGACAGGAGACCTGACAGACAAGAATGGATCAAGGCCAGGGGACCATCTTATCGAGGAACCACCAGGACATAGAAAGACTGCTGGAGAGCTGCAGGACATCAGAGGACCATAACGGCAAGGGCCACAGCACTGACCAGGAGTCATGATAGCAAATGTAAATATATTTTACTTTTACTGTTGTTACTTAATGAAGTTGTAAAATATGTAAATAGACTGACCATTCGCTACACTTTTTAGAGAAAAACTTGTAACCTGTTTGAAAAATAAATCAGTAGTAATAATAATAATAATATATAATGATAAACATCTATAAATAATGAATGTAATATGATATGCTATATATAATATGATATTTATGAATGTAATAAAATATATAATGAATGAATAGCAATAATCTTCTTCTTTCTTATCTCCACTCAATCATATTAAGGATCAAGCTTGTAAAGCTTAAGACTTAATGGCAATAATGAATGTATATAATTATTATCATTATAACTCAAAAATATATGTAAATTAGTTTGTTTATTGGAAAAATTTGCATATAGGTTTTGATAGGCCTCTATGTTAATATCTTCAATTATTATATCTGTGAATTTCTTAATGATTTATTCAGTAGTTTTTTTTTTTTTTTTTTGACGAGAAGAGTAACAAATTTTTATTTAGCATTTCATGTAAAAAAAGATGTATAATAAATATTGCTTCTGTTCTTTTTAAATTTTTACCAAAAGAAATGGCTAATTTCGTTTGGACAATAAGCAAACAGACGATGCAATTGCTTCCATGACTCATTGTACACCTAGAGCCATCTATCAACACTAATATTTATAAAATATAATCGTTTTTATCAAATTAATTTATTTTTATTATTATTTTAAAAATATTAGATGATGTATTCGTTAATTATAGTTCTTATTTATTGTGAATATCTATATTGCATATTTACATACCTCTATATTTTGAAAATAGAGCAATCCATAATTAATTCTTTAGATAATAAAAGTCATATATTGGATTTATAATAAAATATTTATTTTGCCAATATTTCGGCTGGCTGAACGCCAACCTTTATCGAGGCATTACATTTTTGTATAAACAACTGTGATATTATAACACTATGCGGCGCTGAGTTTGTGTATACAAAAATGTAATGACTCGATAAAGTTGGCGTTCAGCCACCCGAAATATTGGCATAATAAATCTTTTATTAAATCCAATATATGCCGTTTATTATCTAATACCTATATATATTCCAAAATATATAAAAGATCTTGATTAAATACATGAAAAAAAAATCATTTTCATTTTAAAAATTGAGGCAAATTTTTAACGTTACCCACATTTTAGAAAATTTAAAAGCTATTTTTACAGACCTCAAAGCGTAGTCTTGAAATTGAAATTAAAGGTTATTTCTCATCAATGGTGAACCCTTCTAAATTTGATGAAATCGCTGGGAGAATTCACCACTGATGAACCACGCCCTTATATTTCATTTTTTTTATCATTTCAGTATAAAGTTGTGTATAAAGTTTTGTTTCAATTTTCAGTGACCGCAGAAGGGATAAGATGAGAATGAGGCTATTTTAAATATTCGTTCTATTATTTAAAAAAAAAAGTATTATAATATTTATTTAGATTTAAAAATGAAGGATTTTAGAATATATTTATTAACAATAATTTAGGTCTTATATTTATGAGTACAAAGGAAATAGAATGAATAGAAACACGATGACTATAAGATATAATTCATACAATCAATGGTCAAAAATTAACATTTCAAATATCATAGAATTTTATAATTTAATATATAAAACAATATTTTAACATTTACGTAGAAGACAAAGCATAGTACATAAAAATTATAAATATATAATTTCTCATTAAATTATATTGTTATTATTATTAATATATCTTCATTTAATATTTACTAAACATAACTTAAGTCCTCTCTCCTGTTGAACATTAAGTTTTCAAGAAAATTTTCTAGAACGCTTATTATTGGCACGCAGACGAAATATGGGAATTTTTCCTCAGACGACACAGGTTTGTCACGTGATAATTGCGTCACAATGCGTGCGGCACAGTTTAATTTAAGTAGAAGGATGATTTTCTCGTCACACGCGATAAATATTTCCTTCTTTTTTTTTTTTATATAATTTACTTTCAAAAATTCCTATTTTTATTTACATATTTTTATATTAAAATAATATGTAAATTCGGTGAAATTTTTCATAAAAATGAACTGAAGGATTCCCTTAGGTTCTCCTTTGTAAATAATTAAAAATAATCCCCAATATTAAAATACCTTAAGATACTGAACTGAAATATATCACAGATCACAGTGACCTTTATTGAAGTACACGAGATAATCAAGTGTGAACTAAATTGACTCAATCTCTTTAAAAAAAAAAAAAAAGAAGAAGAGACAACCGGCGACATTAAAAAGACTTTCCACTTCCATAAGTTTTGTCTATGAGTGTAGATTAAAGTGGGTAAAATCTTGTAAATGCGTTGGGATGTAAAGGCTCTGTATTATTCAAAATAAGTCAAATTTTAAGATTTTTCCATTAAGAGTATTAATCTGACAAACGAGATAATCCACCTGATCCTAATACAATTTCACTTTTTTACTATTTTTTCAATATTAGTAATCTTCTAATACTAAAGATTCCTGACGGTCACCTTCTTAGGGATTAACAATCTAAGTTCAGCATCTGTAGAAAATCTCCCAATGAATATATCTGCATGTCTCCACCTCAGTAATTGGACTTCCATTGACATTGTAAATATAACCAAGAAGACTAAGTATCAGATGGACAGTTTGCGTAGTTGGTAACTTCTGTTCGTCGCTACAGGAGCCTGACTTAACTAAATAATACTATTGCCACGTGGAAAATTAGGGAAGACAAACTTCAGGAGGAAATATCTTTATTTATGGGGCTGCTAACCAAAATGAATCAAACTTTTTTATTTATTTATTTCATCTCAATTTGCAGGTGTTACATTCGAGCACAGCTCGCGAGTCACCTTGTCCAGATTATTTACACATGGCGAGTTATAAGGCTGGAGTGGCCCCCCGAACCTTACAGGAGGGCAGTGAATCAAACTTCAGGATGAGACAGCAATTTATTTAAGGCAAGAACAAACTATGAATGGTAAACAAAAGATAAGCCACGAGGGAAATTTACAGAGTAGCAAAATATAAACATATAAATGACCATTCTGTTAATAAAAATAATAAAATTAATAAATACTCTGTTACATTATATTGGAGAAAATTGGAAAGACAAGGATGACAAAGCAAATTGTATTCGAAAAGCCCTGTTATTTTTTTTGTGTTGGCTAAACGCAACTTTATTGTAAATAATGTTGAAAATTAATTTTAAATATAAAATTAAAATTATTTTAAAATTTAATAAAAATAATAAATAAAAATAAATTTAAAAAAAAAGCTTTTATTTAAATGCACTAGAATTTTAAAAAAGTTCGCATGAACAAAATATTTTAAAGAAAATAACTAAAATATATATTATAAAATGTAAAGATAAGCTTTAAAAATATATACAAAAGAGAAAAGGGTAAATATAAAAAAGAATAAGCTACTTAGTGATGGAAATATATCAGGTATTAATATTATTTTAATTTTAAAAAGAGAGAAAGAATATGTCTGTGAACAAAAATGAAAGGAAAAAATATATAATAAATAATATTAAGAAAAAGCATCTCCTTATCGTGCAACTGAAAGTTGCTGATGGCTTGCGCCATATATAAAATATAAAGGTAAGCTAAAAAATACAAAAGATAAAAGGGGTAAATGTAAAGGAATAAGCTAATCAGTGATTAAAATATATCAGGTGTGTATTATTTTAATTTTAAAAGGTTTAAATGAACACATAAAAATATAGAATAAATAATATATATATAATATAAAATATCAAGGTACGCTAAATACAAAAAAGGGCAAATGTAAAATGAATAATCTAGTCAAAACAGTCAATATTATTTTAATTTTAAAAAGAGAAGAATGTGCCTGAACAAAAATTTTTAAGAAAATATAATAAATAATATATATAATATATAAAATGTAAATATATCTAAATAAAAAAAAAGGAAAAGGTAAATTTAAAAAGGAATAGTTATTCAAAACACACTGGTTGAAATATATCAGGTAAATTAATATTATTTTAATTTTTAAAAAGTGTGTCTTAGCACAAAAATCAAAAGAAATTTAATAATTAACAAATGTAACGTTTTTGTGTTAAATTTTAAAATATGTTTTTCATTGTTAATTTTATTTGTTGTTGCTTTATAAAAATCAAATTAGGTTGTTGTTGTTTATTATCGTTTATAATTATTATTTTTTAAAAGATACATTGCATGTAACGATGATAACAAATGACTTTTTATTTTAATCAGTGAAAAAAAAAAAAGAAATAATGAATTACAAAATTTACAAACGTCACAATATATAATATAAAATGCAAAAGTAAGCTAAATGCAAAAAAATAAAAAGATAAATATAAAAAGAAATAAGTTAGTCAAAACACACAGTGGTAGAAATATATCAGGTATATCAATATTATTTTAATTTTTAAAAGTGTACCTGAACATAAAAATTAAAAGAAATATAACAAATAAAAATGCAAAAGTAAGCTAAATACAAAAAAAAAAAAGAGGTAAATGTAAAAAAGAAATAAGCTAGTCAAAACACACAGGGGTTGAAATATATCAGGTAAATAGATAGGCCGGCAGACGAGATATATGTGGAATGGCCGTAAACAGCCAGTGACGTGGTCGGGCGGAGGGAAAGTCGGTGCCAGGCCGTACCAGCCACGATGTCGGGCCCCGATCGCGCCTCGCCACCCTAACCGGTTGCCTCCTCATTAGAGTCCAGTTTTGTTTTCTTTGAATTGCCACAAGTTACGCCATCGTGTACTCTCTTCTTCCGTAATTTCTCTTCTTTAGGATATGTCGCCTTCTTCTTGATACCTTTGTAAGTTGTCTTTTAAAGAAAATTTAAATATTGTTGAAATTTATGTCTTTTTTTTTTTTTTAAATCATCTTTGCGCTGTGCGCGCCGGCCTTGCTAATTTCTTTGGTTTCAAACCAGTTTTAGAAGGTTCTTTTAGGATTTTGAATATTATTCGTGTATATACGCATGTTCATATTAGTTTTTTTTCTGTAGGGATACAATAGAGTCATTTATGAGTAGTATTTTAAAGATATGGTAAGTTGTCATATCATATACACGTACGTTTATGTCATTATAAACCAGTCGTTTTAAAGCCTCTACGCGCGATTTCCCATTAAAATACACTCATGGACAAAACTTAAGTTGTACCTTTTAGCATGTATATCGGGATTCAGACAATAACTCTGAAAGATATTACAGTGACCTTTATTGAAGACACACGAGATAACCAGGTGTGAATTAAATTGCTTCAATCTCCTTCAAAAAAAAAAAAAAAGAAGAAGAGACAACCGGCGACATTAAAAATACTTTCCACTTCCATAAGTTTTGTCTATGAGTGTAAATTAAAGTGGGTAAAATCTTGTAAATGCGTTGGGATGTAAAGGCCTTGTATTATTCAAAATAAGTCAAATTCTAATAGATTTTTCATTAAGAGTAGTAATCTGACAGTCAAAATTTTATAAATGCCTTGAAAGAACTTTGTATCCTTAAAGTTATTGAAGCATTTGTAATTTTGCAGTTGTAACATGATTTGTATTTATTTATGTAAAATATTCAATTATTCTTTGATTTTTCTTCATAGTTAGGCAGTCGGCAACACTGTACTTTTTTTTTTTTTTGTAATTTTGCATAAGTTTTATTTTGTTTATATATTATGATTCACCTTGTTGTAATTAAATTAAACATTAAAACACAAAGTATTATGACTATCCCTTATTTCTAAATAGGAAACGTTGCAGCAGTGAATTTGAAATTTTACGTTGGACAAGCCTATTTTAGGGACCATGCTTATCACACTACATTTTTTAAAAATAAGTCATGGAAATAATTATACAGTTAAACCTGTCTATAGCGCCCCCTCTTGGGATTCACCAAAGTAGAGTACTATAGAGAGGGAGTACTATAGACAGGTCACTTTTAATGTTAATATCGCATCGTACTAGGTATTTAAAAACGGGCGCTATAGAGAGGGAGGCGCTATTTAGAGGGGGCATTATAGACAGGTTTAACTGTAATTTCCTTTTCATACTTAAATAGAAGCTATTGTATATATTTAATGCATCCCAATATCTTTTGAAATCTTTCGAATTTTTTTTTTTTTTTTTAAGCTGAAACATTAGTATCTTTTAATAAAATTAAAAAGCAATCTCCAGGGCTAAGTTTATTTTACAATTTTTATTTCTCTAGCTTATTGTGGCTAACATGCCTCGAGTATAATGGCTTGTATAGATAGCTGGAAGTTCTAGTTCTTCTGGTGAAAGGCAATTTAGACAGAAAGCTAGAGAAATAAAAATGGTACAAGAAACAACCCTGGATTGCATGTTGATTTTATTCAATTATAAGTCGGGGATGAACATGTATTAGTATCTTTATTGTTATTCTGTCCTATAGGAATCATATGCAAATCTATGTATCGATCTAGGGTTCATGATTATAGTTTTTATCTATGCGTAAAGATCTTGCTGATTTATCTATAGTTTTTAAAATGCCGTTTGAACTCTAGTGATAATTTTGCATCTAAGCATGATTTTATCTACCTATCTATACCAGAAAATGCATGGTTCCTGATTTTAGTTTTATCTATGCGTAAAGATCTCTTTGTTGATTTCTCCATAGTTTTTAAAAGGCTACTTTAACTAGTGACAATTTTGCATCCAAGCATGTCAAAAAACTTATGCTTTTATCTACCGAACCATTCCAGCAAATGCATGGTTGATGATTTTAGTTTTATCTATGCGTAAAGATTTTGTCGATTTATCTATAGTTCTTAAAAGGCTGCTTTAACTAGTGACAATTTTGCATCCAAGCATGGCAAAAAACCTATGCTTTTATCTACCGATCCATACTAGCGAACGCATGGTTCATGATTTTAGTTTTATCTATGCGTAAAGATTTTGTTGATTTCTCCATAGTTTTTAAAAGGCTGCTTGAACTAGTGACCATTTTGTATCCAAGCATGGCATAAAACCTATGCTTTTATCTACCGATCCATACCAGCGAATGCATGGTTCATGATTTTTAGTTTATTCGTAAAGATCTTGTTAATTTCTTTTTGGTTTTAAAAGGCCGCTTGAATAATTGACAATTTTGTATCCAAGCATGGCATAAAACTTATGCTTTTATCTACCGATCCATACCAGTAAATGCATTGTTCATGATTTTTAGTTTATTCGTAAAGATCTTGTTAATTTCTTTTTAGTTTTTAAAAGGCCGCTTGGACTATTGACAATTTTGTATCAAAACATGGGATAGAGCCACTGCTATTATCTATGTATTATTCCATTCTTATTTGATTTAGTTGATCTTTATTTGAGTTTTTTTTTTTTTAGTTTTTTCTTTGCGCAAAGTTATTTCCTGGACATTTCCACTTTGAACCTATTGCCATTTTGCGTGTCATCGTTGCACAAGGTGACACAATCCTAATCAATAAGTTATGCATTGTCCTGTTTCATAATTTGAGCCGTTTATGCTTTAAGTTTAATCTTTGATGGGTGCATTGATGCCATTTTAATCATTATGAACACCAGTTATAAAATTGCTAACCACTTTGTATATCATTCTTGTACATAGATAAAGATCACCTCTCCCGTTAAAATAGACGTCAAAACTAGACGCCATCTATTGACCGTCGCCGTAAACTAGTGGCCTCAGGTCGGTGACAAAGCCACAACACCAGCTTTAGCAAACTGAGAATCTACAAAAAGGCATAAGACCCCGCAACTTTACTTGTTTAAAGAAGCTTTCAAACAATCTCTTCTTTAGCTTTAGTTAGCTGTGAAAGTAGTTTAATAGTTAAAATATGGTTGTAAAGTTTTCCCTACTATGTACTAAGTGTCAACCTGCAACCCCAACCACATTATTGACTGTATTGGCTCATCCATTGATGATCTCTACTCATTCCCAGCAGACATCATTACCTAGCTTTACAAGCTTGATACCCTGTAATGATTGAGTGGAGATAAGAAAGAAGAAGAAGAAGAGACTCATCCATTGATGAGCTCTACTCATCCCCAGCAGACACCATCAACAAACTCTGCAAACTTGATATCCTGATAGGATTGAGTGGAGATAAGAAAGAAGAAGAAGAGACTCATCCATTGATGAGCTCTACTCATCCCCAGCAGACACCATCAACAAACTCTACAAACTTGATATACAAATAGGATTGAGTGGAGATAAGAAAGAAGAAGAAGAGACTCATCCATTGATGAGCTCTACTCATCCCCAGCAGACACCATCAACAAACTCTACAACCTTGATATACAAATAGGATTGAGTGGAGATAAGAAAGAAGAAAAAGAAGAGACTCATCCATTGATGAACTCTACTCATCCCCAGCAGACACCATCAACAAGCTCTACAAACTTGATATCCTGATATGATTGAGTGGAGATAAGAAAGAAGAAAAAGAGAGAACCTCAATGAGATGATACTTGTTACAAGACATTCCTCTCTCTGCCAAAAGGATAGTTTTCATTCCCAAGCTCTACAAACTTGATATCCTGATATGATTGAGTGGAGATAAGAAACAAGAAGAAGAGATAATCTCCATGAGATTACACTTGTTACAAGACATATCTCTGCCAAAAGGATAGTTTTCATTCAAAGCTCTACAAGCTTGATATCCTGATATGATTGAGTGGAGATAAAAAAGAAGAAGAAGAAATAATCTCCATAAGATGATACTTGTTACAAGACATTCCTCTCTCTGCCAAAAGGATAGTTTTCATTCCCAAGCTCTACAAGCTTGATATCCTGATATGATTGAGTGAAGATAAGAAAGAGAAGAAGAAGAGATAATCTCCATGAGATAATACTTGCTACAAGACATTCCAAGTGGGCCTGGATCATGGTGCCATGATCAACGAAAGCTGTACCTCTACACCCCATTCCATGAAATTCATGTAATGTTCACAAAAGGGGATAAGAAACAACAACAACAACACAAGACATCCCTCTCTGCCAAAAGGATAGATTTGATTCCTAAGCTCTACAAGCTTGATATCCTGATATGATTGAGTGGAGATAAGAAAGAAGAAGAAGAGATAATCTCCATGAGATGATACTTGTTACAAGACATTCCTCTCTGCCAAAAGGATAGTTTTCATTCCCAAACTCTACAAGCTTGATATACTGATATGATTGAGTGGAGATAAGAAAGAAGAAGAAGAGATAATCTCCATAAGATGATACTTGTTACAAAACATATTTCTCTGCCAAAAGGATAGTTTTCATTCAAAGCTCTACAAGCTTGATATCATGATATGATTGAGTGGAGATAAGAAAGAAGAAGAAGAGATAATCTCCATGAGATGATACTTGTTACAAGACATATCTCCCTGCCAAAAGGATAGTTTTGATTCCTAAGCTCTATAATCTTCATATCCTGATATGATTGAGTGGAGATAAGAAAGAAGAGGAAGGGAAGTAGTTAAAATAAATATTTGTACGCAACTCTGGACTCGAGCCTATCAGACCCACTTTTCCTATACGATTAAATATAGTTTATTTTGTTTTCCTGTTGAGAGAAGGGCTTACACAAGCTCGAAAGCTTATATGCTTGAAATTTATAGTTGGGCGTTTGATTTTATCATTATAATTTGATATTGGGGATTGTAATATATTGAAAAAAGATTTTATAGTCAATCTGTAGAGGTCTGTGCAAAAGGGTTTGGTTTGTCTTCTAAGAATGGGCCAAGGAGGCGGTGTCGGGGGATCGACAAGGAAGAAGAATTGTTGGCTGTTGACTCGAGGGGTCGTTGACCTACATCAGGTACAACCCACTCCTGGCTCTCCTGACAAGGCCCCTGTCGACAATGTCATCATTCTGTCGCCTACGCACACATTTTCTCTACAAGTATGTAAATAAGATTTAACTCATTTGTGGGGGGAAAAGGCGTCCAGGGTTAAGTTATTTGTATACATATTTGATTTACTCAGATTTACGAGCTTTGAAACGCTTTACGATTTGCGAAGACGACCATGCTCATCTTCTCTGTTGCTTCCCTATTGTTGTAGTTGTACCGCCGAACTGGTATCACAGGGGCCATGCTAATCTTCTCTGTATCCTTCCTATTGTTGTAGTTGTACCGCCGAACTGGTATCACAGGGGCCATGCTAATCTTCTCTGTATCCTTCCTATTGTAATAGTTGTACCGCCGAACTGGTATCACAGGGGCCATGCTAATATTCTCTGTATCCTTCCTATTGTAGTAGTTGTACCGCCGAACTGGTATCACAGGGGCCATGCTAATCTTCTCTGTATCCTTCCTATTGTAGTAGTTGTACCGCCGAACTGGTATCACAGGGGCCATGCTAATCTTCTCTGTATCCTTCCTATTGTAGTAGTTGTACCGCCGAACTGGTATCACAGTGGCCATGCTAATCTTCTCTGTATCCTTCCTATTGTAGTAGTTGTACCGCCGAACTGGTATCACAGGGGCCATGCTAATCTTCTCTGTATCCTTCCTATTGTAGTAGTTGTACCGCCGAACTGGTATCACAGTGGCCATGCTAATCTTCTCTGTATCCTTCCTATTGTAGTAGTTGTACTGCCGAACTGGTATCACAGGAACCATGCTAATCTTCTCTGTATCCTTCCTATTGTAGTAGTTGTACCGCCGAACTGGTATCACAGAGGCCATGCTAATCTTCTCTGTATCCTTCCTATTGTAGTAGTAGCAAGCACAAAGACCAAAAGCGATTATTAAGAGAGAGAGAGAGAGAGAGATTGTGTACAGCGAATACAATGCTATCTACTATTCTAATTCGGTTGGAAGTGGTAGCGTATTGTTGTAATTCAGGTATCTACTTGAAGAACGGAAGAATTGCTACTTTCATCCTTACAGACATATTCTGAAATACTTTATATCTTGAATCATGAAACAAATCCAATTTGTTCATCGTGATTTTTATGTGCAGAATCCAGAATTAACACACAAACACACACAGAAATATATAAACTGTTGATACTCTTTACAAACTGGTTTTTACCTAGTAAATAATTAGGAAAAAATATAAAATAATATATTTTTATTAAATTAAATTAAAAAAAAACTAATGTATTGTTGAAAGATATCTATTTGCATATAAATTACTCTAAAATAACATAGTTGCATTTAAAATTTAAAAAAAAATCTATGAATGTTTCAAATTGTCGTTACTAGATGGAGCCACGGTACAGTAAAAATTGATTTTATGTTTAGGGTTATAAACCAATAGAATTAGCAACAACATCATACAGTGCAATTCCCATATAAAGGTCAGCCATCACATCTAACAAACATTTTATCATTTTTTTGAGTAATTTTCATCAAATCTTCATATTATAACGTGGAAATTTTGAGCAAAGACAAACTACGGATGACAAGGCATCTTATTTTGATCAAAACAAATTAAATAATTGTAATATACTAATTTCTGCAGACGATTGGTTGTAACATGCCGCCGAATGTATTAATACACTAAGTTAGGTTAGTTTCTGATTGGTTAACTTAAGGTAATTCGAAATTATGTTGTTTTAAAAATGGAACTATTTTCTTTTACCTCAATAGGTCTAGCGCGGAATAATACAATCGCTGATGTGTTCCAATGGTCCGCGAAGGAATCTAACCCAACCTTTTTACATTAATATTTAGTTAGATAACTCAGATTTCTGGGGTCATGTATAGAAGTCACCAACTACCCGGCTTGTTCTTCTGACATACATTTAAGTCTTCTTGGTTTTATTTACAACTAGACGGGTGACCCAGGCTTCGCCCCGAGATTGACCCGTGTGCATATCTACCCGAGTGATATATATTTAGATAAGATTTTTTTATAATTGTTTGTTATTAGCATTATCTATTTGTTTGCATCAGCATAATTAAATCTAATCTTTTATAGAGGGCGCTGTTTGTGAGCTAAGTAGAATAATTTGAATATATTGTTTTAATAATTGATTTATATATATTTTTTAAAATAGCCTATCGTCTTCCCCGTATTTTTTTACCTATGTATGGAAATTTTGGTTTGAATTAGTGAACTACTGCGAATTTGTATACCGGACATACAAACAAACAAACATACAAAATTGATTTTTTTTATATATAGAGAGAAGATGTCGGGAGTCGACACAGTTGGTGTGATCCTCAACTTCGAGGAGTCCATCCGCGCACGAGTCTGCTTCCGCTGTTGTGGCTTCGGCCACAACTCTGCCCAATGCACCAGAGATACCAAGTGCTTCCACTGCGGTGAAGGCGGCCATGAAGGCCGTGCCTGCCCCTCCCTTGCCGACCGGCGCACTTCCAAGTGCGCCAACTGCCTGGCCAAGGGCCTCCCAGCCAAGCACGAGGCGAGAGCCTCAAGCTGCCCCACCTTGAAGCTTAGAGCCCTCAAGTTCTAGGCTTCCAGGACCTCCTGCCTCCCCAACCGGCCTCCATCCAGGCTTCTCACACACCAAGGCGCTGTTTCCCTGACCTCTCCAGCTTCCTCCCCCCCTGCGATGACACCTCCACTGCCAGATCCTAGGATCCCTTGCCACCAGCTCGCGTTCTGCAGCCATAGTAGGGCTAGAAGACCTTATTTGTAGGCCAATTAGCCCGGATTCTCAAGAACCCGGATTCTCAAGAGTCGACACAGTTGGCCACATGGAATTCTGGTCACCTGCACCCTCTAGTCTATAAAGAGGAAGCCAAAAACTTCCCCATGTGCACTAGGTGCAAAACCGAAGAGGCCACTCCCCAACATATACTAAATTGTATTGGAAAGGACAAAAGATCCCTGTACAGAGAACAAAGAAGAGTTCTTGAACTTCTTTATGAGCACGACCTCTAAGATCTTGTCTGATTTAGACTAATAAAAGGATAAGAATAAAAATTACAATGTCAGAGGATCAGTGGGCGAGTGGTCCAAACCTTTGATTTTTGACAGCTATGACCCGGGATCGATTCCCGCATTGGACACTTTTTATAATTTAAAAAATGCTTCAATGGCCCCTGATTTTTTGAAAAAGTTCAACCCCATCAGCGAGTGCAAGTAACTAAACGGGGCTCTGACACATTTGTAAGCGCAAAGTCGAAATTATTTTCACATGTGTAGACATGTGGTGTACTTACAGTAAAAGCAGTCGCTAACTACCCACTATGATTATCATTGTCTGTACCACATGAACCTAGGATAAGTTTTTAAAAATATAATATATACAGTAAAACCTCCCTTTAGCGGACACCTCTCTATAAAAATGTGTGGTGAACTTACAGTAAAAGCAGTCGCCAAAATCTACCCACCATAATTACCATGGCCTGTACCACATGAACCTAGGATAAGTTTAAAAATATAATATATACAGTAAAACCTCCCTTTAGCGGACACCCCGCTAGCGGACACCTCTCTATAAAGATGTTTAGTGCACTTACAGTAAAAGCAGTCGCCAAAGTCTACCCACCATAATTACCATGGCCTGTACCACATGAACCTAGGATAAGTTTAAAAATATAATATATACAGTAAAACCTCCCTTTAGCGGACACCCCGCTAGCGGACACCTCTCTATAAAGATGTTTAGTGCACTTACAGTAAAAGCAGTCGCCAAAGTCTACCCACCATAATTACCATGGCCTGTACCACATGAACCTAGGATAAGTTTAAAAATATAATATATACAGTAAAACCTCCCTTTAGCGGACACCTCTCTATAAAAATGTGTGGTGAACTTACAGTAAAAGCAGTCGCCAAAGTCTACCCACCATAATTACCATGGCCTGTACCACATGAACCTAGGATAAGTTTTTAAAAATATAATATATACAGTAAAACCTCCCTTTAGCGGACACCTCTCTATAAAAATGTGTGGTGAACTTACAGTAAAAGCAGTCGCCAAAATCTACCCACCATAATTACCATGGCCTGTACCACATGAACCTAGGATAAGTTTTTAAAAATATAATATATACAGTAAAACCTCCCTTTAGCGGACACCTCTCTATAAAAATGTGTGGTGAACTTACAGTAAAAGCAGTCGCCAAAATCTACCCACCATAATTACCATGGCCTGTACCACATGAACCTAGGATAAGTTTTTAAAAATATAATATATACAGTAAAACCTCCCTTTAGCGGACACCTCTCTATAAAAATGTGTGGTGAACTTACAGTAAAAGCAGTCGCCAAAATCTACCCACCATAATTACCATGGCCTGTACCACATGAACCTAGGATAAGTTTTTAAAAATATAATATATACAGTAAAACCTCCCTTTAGCGGACACCTCTCTATAAAAATGTGTGGTGAACTTACAGTAAAAGCAGTCGCCAAAATCTACCCACCATAATTACCATGGCCTGTACCACATGAACCTAGGATAAGTTTTTAAAAATATAATATATACAGTAAAACCTCCCTTTAGCGGACACCTCTCTATAAAAATGTGTGGTGAACTTACAGTAAAAGCAGTCGCCAAAATCTACCCACCATAATTACCATGGCCTGTACCACATGAACCTAGGATAAGTTTAAAAATATAATATATACAGTAAAACCTCCCTTTAGCGGACACCTCTCTATAAAGATGTTTAGTGCACTTACAGTAAAAGCAGTCGCCAAAGTCTACCCACCATAATTACCATGGCCTGTACCACATGAACCTAGGATAAGTTTTTAAAAATATAATATATACAGTAAAACCTCCCTTTAGCGGACACCTCTCTATAAAAATGTGTGGTGAACTTACAGTAAAAGCAGTCGCCAAAATCTACCCACCATAATTACCATGGCCTGTACCACATGAACCTAGGATAAGTTTAAAAATATAATATATACAGTAAAACCTCCCTTTAGCGGACACCTCTCTATAAAGATGTTTAGTGCACTTACAGTAAAAGCAGTCGCCAAAGTCTACCCACCATAATTACCATGGCCTGTACCACATGAACCTAGGATAAGTTTTTAAAAATATAATATATACAGTAAAACCTCCCTTTAGCGGACACCTCTCTATAAAAATGTGTGGTGAACTTACAGTAAAAGCAGTCGCCAAAATCTACCCACCATAATTACCATGGCCTGTACCACATGAACCTAGGATAAGTTTAAAAATATAATATATACAGTAAAACCTCCCTTTAGCGGACACCTCTCTATAAAGATGTTTAGTGCACTTACAGTAAAAGCAGTCGCCAAAGTCTACCCACCATAATTACCATGGCCTGTACCACATGAACCTAGGATAAGTTTTTAAAAATATAATATATACAGTAAAACCTCCCTTTAGCGGACACCTCTCTATAAAAATGTGTGGTGAACTTACAGTAAAAGCAGTCGCCAAAATCTACCCACCATAATTACCATGGCCTGTACCACATGAACCTAGGATAAGTTTAAAAATATAATATATACAGTAAAACCTCCCTTTAGCGGACACCTCTCTATAAAAATGTGTGGTGAACTTACAGTAAAAGCAGTCGCCAAAATCTACCCACCATAATTACCATGGCCTGTACCACATGAACCTAGGATAAGTTTTTAAAAATATAATATATACAGTAAAACCTCCCTTTAGCGGACACCTCTCTATAAAGATGTTTAGTGCACTTACAGTAAAAGCAGTCGCCAAAGTCTACCCACCATAATTACCATGGCCTGTACCACATGAACCTAGGATAAGTTTAAAAATATAATATATACAGTAAAACCTCCCTTTAGCGGACACCCCGCTAGCGGACACCTCTCTATAAAGATGTTTAGTGCACTTACAGTAAAAGCAGTCGCCAAAGTCTACCCACCATAATTACCATGGCCTGTACCACATGAACCTAGGATAAGTTTAAAAATATAATATATACAGTAAAACCTCCCTTTAGCGGACACCCCGCTAGCGGACACCTCTCTATAAAGATGTTTAGTGCACTTACAGTAAAAGCAGTCGCCAAAGTCTACCCACCATAATTACCATGGCCTGTACCACATGAACCTAGGATAAGTTTAAAAATATAATATATACAGTAAAACCTCCCTTTAGCGGACACCCCGCTAGCGGACACCTCTCTATAAAGATGTTTAGTGCACTTACAGTAAAAGCAGTCGCCAAAGTCTACCCACCATAATTACCATGGCCTGTACCACATGAACCTAGGATAAGTTTAAAAATATAATATATACAGTAAAACCTCCCTTTAGCGGACACCCCGCTAGCGGACACCTCTCTATAAAGATGTTTAGTGCACTTACAGTAAAAGCAGTCGCCAAAGTCTACCCACCATAATTACCATGGCCTGTACCACATGAACCTAGGATAAGTTTAAAAATATAATATATACAGTAAAACCTCCCTTTAGCGGACACCCCGCTAGCGGACACCTCTCTATAAAGATGTTTAGTGCACTTACAGTAAAAGCAGTCGCCAAAGTCTACCCACCATAATTACCATGGCCTGTACCACATGAACCTAGGATAAGTTTAAAAATATAATACAGGGTGATCCAAAAGTCCCGCACTATTTTAAAAATTAATAACTCCGCGAATATTTGCGCTAGAGCAATGCGGTAAACACCATTGTGTTCAGGATGCAATGGGATTTTTTTATGGCAAATAATGAAAAATTCGAAATTGATTTTAGTTACAATTTTATTCGCCAGATGGCGATCTACCAGAATCAGAGATTCACCGGCCAAATTGTTTGATAAAATGAAAAATATAACTGATCGACGCGTATTTTTCCTTTTTGAATACCAGGAAAGAACCCTAATAATATCAAATAACAAATTAATAAAACACCACTTCACCAAAAGTATGAAGAATTGGTTAACGATTTTCAAATACAATCAGAGATATGTAAAATAGGTAAATGCAAATTAAAACATGTAGCAAAAAGAAAATTGATATTTTAGATACGGTTTGTTTCCGAAGATAATAAATTTCTAATATTTTAAATTCAACTCTCACTCAGTATCGATTATATTTATTTTAATTCATTTGAAAAATATGTATCTATCTCTGATAATTTATTTTACTCTGGAATGCCGTTGTCGTTGTCGTGTCCAATAAAGAGCCTCAGATGTATCCATGCATCTTCATCACAGCAGCAGCAATGTCCACTATCTTGGGTGTGTAAAGCTGCTGCTCAGGGTCTATGTCAAATTTCTGCAAGGCTGCGGCCATTGCTGGCTATGAGAATATGTGGGTAGGTGTAAGTTCCACTCCAGGACAATTGTTGCATGCCCTATAGGTTCTTGTGCCATCTGGATGTATTGTCATTCCTTTATAGTGTTTTTTTTCTAAGTCTTGTTATAGATTTTGTCATTTTTCTCTCAGAGTTTATTTCGCATTTTGATCTTTTCTTATTTTTTTTTGTTTAATTATCTTGTATTTTGACAAAGAATCAGCGTCAAATAATGACATTTGTTCTTTCCTTTGACTCAACTTTCTGGCTTCCTTTGCCAATTCGAATGCCATTTCATTACCCCTGATCCCAGCATGGGCAGGGATTCAATGTAGAATGCAGTTATTCTCCAATGGTTCCAGTTGGGTAAGTAACGAATGTATATTCTGTGTGATTTTAGTATTGCCCTTCTGAATTGCTTCTAGAGCGGATATGGAGTCGCTGTATATTAAAATTCCTTCTGCTTGATGCAGGGATGGTTGGTTAAGGCATACATCAAGGGCTTTCCAGATAGCTGTCAGTTCACAATTGAAGTTTGACGAAATCTGTCCTGCTCCTTCTTTGATTTTGATGTTTGTTCCATCTTGCAGTATTATGTTAATTCCGGCCCCTCCATTACTTGAGGTAAGGTCTAAAGATCCATCTGTATATGCTGTTAAAGGGCGTGGCCTAGCATTTTTAATCAAGAATTTGTACTATAAGGACTTAGCCGTTAATATTCCAAACACATTAGACCTCGAAGCCCAAGGTATCAAAGTCTACCCCAATCAAAACAAAGCCATCAACATATACAATATGTATCACCCTCCAAACAATTCATTTATTGACGTTGGAACAATGGCTCAATTTCTTACAGACAACACTATTATTGTAGGTGACCTTAATGCCAAACATCAACTATAGGGATGTTCTACGCCAAAAATAAGAGGCAAAATACAATCAAACATATTTGACGACAATGCCTTCATGTGCTTAAATGATGGGAATCCTACCCATCATTCCTAAAAGCTATAATACTGCACAAGCCCTTGATATAAGTTTTTACTATCCTGACATTTTCCACAAATGCAAATAGCAAATATTAAAAAGTTTTGGAAGTGATCATTTGCCTAATTTGATAGAAATTAGCACCAAGGCCAAAATTAGCTCAATTAAGAAAAATTCTGGAACTTCAAAAAGGCTAATATGATATCTTTCGAAAACACCATTATTAAAGCAGCCAAAGTTTCAATACCAAGAGGTAATATTAAGAAATGGATTCCAAATTATACACACCAGGCAAAAAATATTCAAACACTTGTAACTAAAAGAAACGAACTACAAAAAAGTGCACCCAAAACCAAAAATAATTGTAGAACTGAACTGAACATTGTGATTGCAAAAATAAAAAAGATTATACGTAAAGGGAAAAATGGAAACAAACTTGTGAAAACCTGAACCCAAGAAACCCAAATACAAAACTTTGGAATTTGGCAAAACAAATTGACAGAGTCCAGCCACAAACCGAAAACACAAATATGATTAAGAATACAGATGGTACACCAGCAACTAATGACAAAATTGCTGCCAATCATTTAGGTAATTCATATCAAATAAGTAGTAAAATCAAGGTTGAAAAAAGGCCCGAAAGATTATTTATGACTGTAAAAATGTCACCAGCACTCGTAATATTTTCCATGAAAAAAATCAATATGAAAGAGCTAGCTTATGCATTAGAAAATACTGACCTGAACAAGACTCCTGGGCCAGATGGAATCCATGGCCGAATGATATCAAACTTGGGCAAAATTGGCAAAGAAAGACTTCTTAATATTTTCAATAACTCCTGGAAAACTGGAAAATTGCCTCAAGACTGTAAAAATGCAACAATAATTCCCATTAAAAAACTTGACAAATCTGCTGATGACCGAAAAAACTACCGACCTATCTCCCTAACAAATATTTGCTGCAAATTAATGGAAAAAATTATACTCAGACGACTCACCTACTACCCCGACACAAGAAATCTCTTACCAGAAGAACAATATGGATTTAGGAAAGGACATGGGACAATAGACCAACTCTTATTTTTCACACAAAAGGTAAAAGATGCACAAAACAAAAAACCAACTAACCATACCATAGCTGCTTTTTAGACCTTACACAAGCTTTTGATAAGGTATGGAAAAACAAGTTAATTACAAAATTATACAAACATTTCAAAATTGATGGAAAGCTATCACTTGGATAAATGATTCCCTTGAAAATATATAAATCAGGGTCAAATATATTGGCACTCTATTTAAAACCTTCAAATTGTACCAAGGATTACCACAATGATCAGTCCTTAGCCCAACTCTCTTCACCCTATTTATTGCAGGCATAGAAGAAAAATTTTCACATAAAACCAATATTGGACTTTTCGCTGATGACATTATTCTATGGAGCAGCAACACTAACTGGAAAAAAGCTGAAAGAGATTTGAACAAGACTCTTCTCCACCTAGAAAAATTTGCTGATAAACATAAATTAGAATTTAACCCCCAAAAATGACCAATTCGTCCACTCTGAGTGTTAAACTTTCTTGGAAGTTCAGCTCTACATTAGTGAATATCACTACCCCAGCTCCAGTATTGGTTCCAGACTTACTACTATCAGTGAAAACCTCCGTGCCAATCCCTGTCGGCCCTCCAGGACTCCAATTCCACTTTGGCAACCACTGCGGAGGCTTACTTGGATCCCTCTTCGATTCCAGGGCCCCCGCTTCAAGTCCCAGGGCATCTTCCCTGTTCTCCCAGATCTTCTGTCTGATGGTCTCCTCCTCTAGTTTCAATCCCAGGGGAATAAGCCCAGCGAGGACCAAAAAGGCCTCACTGCTGATAGTGCGATATTCCCTGTGATTTTGAGTGCCGCTGTCCTCTGCACTCTCTCTAGAGTTGTTGCCACCTTCTGATCCCTGTTTCGGCGCCACCAAGCCCCGGAAGCATATAGCAAGATTGGCTCGACACAGGAGAGGCAGAGGTTCCTAAAAATAGTACCCTCCTTCTCCCCCCCTCCCCCCTGTTGAGAGCCAACCAGGACAGGTCTGCACAACGCCTCCCTGCCTCTCGCCACCATCTCCTCCGCCTGGTATTGCCAACCCATCTTGTCATCAATGACCACCCCCAGGATGGTCATCCTATTAACCAACGCTACCCTCCGTCTTTCCATCCGGATAGCCGGCTTGTGTTCCCTTTTGATCCCTTTCCTTTTAGTTCTTATCTCCCTAGGCTTAAAGCTGAGGGCTTTAGTTTTGGAGACATTGAACTTAAGGCCAGAGTCATGGGCCCAGATCGAGAGAATTTGGAGAGTAGTTTCAACACACTTCTCAGCCTTCGCTCTCGAAGCAGCCTCAATGATGAGGAACTGGTCGTCAGCATAGAGAACCAGCCTGGCTCCCCTCAGGGAGCTCCTCCTGGAAAACGGTGTTTACCAGGATATTCCACAGAATAGGTCCGCAGCAAGAGCCCTGGGGGCATCCCCTAGCACAGTTTCTTTCCAACTTTCGCCCACCAAAACTGAGGCTAATCCGTCTATCCCTCAGGAAGTCACGAACCAAGCTGCACAAATTATCAGGACAACCCATGTCCATCAAATTTCTCATCAGCTTGTTCCAGCTCATGGAGTTGAACGCGCCATCAATGTCCAGGGCCACGAAAAGAACCCAAGCACCCTTATTTAAGCCCATCTCAACCCCCTCTAACACTTCGTTCAGAGCTGTGGTTGTGGACTTCCCTTCCCTAAAACCATGTTGGAAAGAGGAAAGGAGCTCATTACTCTCTAGCCAGTGCTTCAGTCGCTGAGCTAGTAGGCTATCCAGGACCATACCTAGACACACTAGTAAAGAAAGCATACGATAATCATTAGGAGAATTGCCCTTTCTACCAGACTTTTCGAGAAGCACTACTCGGACAACCTTCCATGCCTCAGAAAATGTACCAGTGTCCAGGCACCTATTGAATAACCTGGAAAGAAGCGATGGGTGCCTCCTTACCAGGGCTTTCACGACCGTGCTATCGATCCATTCGGGACCAGGAGATTTCCTTTTTCCGAACTCGAAAGCCGTCAGTTTCACCTCATTCTCAGAAAAGGGCGGATCTACCAAACCACAAGGGGTCAGAGAGATCTCGTCCTCTGGTTCCTCGTTTCTGAAGTGCCGATCCAAGTTGTTTTTATTTTGTCTTCTGCTTTCGAGCGAGTAGGTCTAGAACACATTCTCTCTGAATTTTCTCATTGTTGGTGGATGAAACAGCACCAGTGATTATTTTGGCCGCTTTTGCTTGAACACTGTCTAGTCTTACTTTTAGTGATGAGCTTGAGGGAGCCCAGACCGGTGTTGCATATTCCATTATCGGCCTTATTAAGGTGGTATATGTTGTTCTGAGAATTCTGGGTTTTGCTCCCCAATTTGTTCCACATAGCCTTCTCAGAATGTTTAGTTTTCTGATAGCTCTATTTGAGGTGCTAATTATGTGTTCTGAAAATTCCAATTCCTCATCAATAATAATTAAAATAATTGAGAGAGAGACATCTTGTCAATACATGCACAGTCTGCACTATCAAAAAGAAAGATAATATGCATTATACACACTATGTACAATGAATATGGCACCTCTGCCAGCGCTGCAGAGTTTGGTGGAGAATCACCAGCGGGTCTCCAGCGACACCACGCATTTTGCGATCTACGATGAATACGTAGATCGCCTACTTCGCCGCTTAGGAGATTGAAAGATCCAGGACTGTGGTATCACACCTAGGTATTATGGATTTCTAATTTTATCAATTATTTGTTTGTTATGCTTATTTTGTGGTTATTTTATGCCTTTTTCCCTGTGAGTGGAGAAGACGCATAGGTTTGGTTTTATTGGGTTTATGGTCATTTGGAGTTCCATTGCCCACTTCTCCAGTCCTCTCATTGATGTGTTCAGTATTTTTTACGATTTTTCTATGCTGCTACTTGTGTGCCATATGGCTATATCATCTGCATAACAGGCAACCTTTTGTCTTCAGTGAGGTAAGGATGGATGTAGTTAATATATAGCAGATAGAGTAGAGGACTGAGCACAGATCCCTGAGTTACACCAGCCCATGTTCTTCCTTCCTTGGAAAATTCTCCATTGACCCGAACCTTTAACCTTCTTCCTCTTAAGAAGTCTGCAATCCAGATTAAGGTTTTTCTCTTACTCCGATGTTGTGCAGCTTTTCACGTAATTTCTGAGGTCATATCAAGGAATATAACCGTGGTCTTTTTTGGCGGTTTTTCCTGGAAAGAATCTATTATTGATTGACAGAAGTAGAACAGTTGATCAGTCGTACAGTGCTGGGATCTATAGGCAGTTTGGTAGAGGTTTATTTTATTATTGTTAGTGTGCCAGACTATGAGCCTAGAGTGGATAATTCGTTCTGGTATTTTACAAAGTATGCTGGTGAGAGCAATTGGCCCATAGTTCTTGTATTCCTTGGCATCTTTGTTTGGCTTCAGTATTGGCACTATAATTGATATCTTCCAATTCTTTGGTAGTTTACCAGTTTGCCTTGAAATGTTCAGTATTCGTAGGAGTTGATTATTAGCTTTGTCTTCAAAGTGTTTAATCATTTGACCAAAGATTAGATTATCTCTTGGTGACCTCTTGGATTTTTTTATTGATAAGTTTAGCTCATTCAGTGTGAAGTCTCTCGAGAAAATATCTTGTTGATGGAAGTTTCTTGCTTGTGTTTAACTAACTGGTTTATATTATTTTTAGAGTCCTGTCTTCATTCTTGGATCCATTTTTTCGCAGAATTCTGCCATTTTTCTTGTTTGCATATCCAAATTTCTTGTTCTATTTTGTGACTAATTTCAATGAGTTCTTTTCTCTTTTCTTCTGTTTTATTTTTTAAAGAAGTTCATTGATATTGTCTATCTCTCTGAAATCATTGCCTCGATGTTGTGGTCCTTCCAGTAAGGTATCCACAGGTATTTACGTCTACCTCTAGGTATCGATGCTTTTGCAGCTTTTGAAATGTTCGAAGAGAATTTTTCCAACTTTTGTCAAGCGTTCTTTAATTCAATTTTTCGTTGCACAGTTTTTCAAGCTTTTCTGTGAATTTTTTTCAAGTCGGCTTCCCTAAAGTTCCATGTTCTTTTATTCTAATGGACATTCTCAATTTTGAAGTTTAGGGTTGTTAAAATTGGTCTGTGGTCACTGATTGCACCTCCCAGGATTTTCCATTGTGTTGTGGTTGCGATGTTGTAATTTATCGCTGTGATGTCTATTGCGGATTCTGTGCCTGTGGACTTAGATAGGTAGGTGTTCTCTCCGTTATTTAACGGTGTAAGGTCGAGGTCGGTTAGCATGTCCTCAACCTGCTGACTTTTGTTATCCTGGACAGGTGATCCCCAAATTGAACTTTTGGCGTTAAATTCGCCGAGTATGATTGTGATATCCGAAGACACTTCACTTAATGTCTCTATTGTGTGTACCCATACAAAATTCAAAGATTTCACGAGCTGAAAGTTGGCGATTTTGAGATGCGTCAAGAATTCGCTGCATGGGATTTCCGGCAAATTGATATAGATGAAAACTGGCTGTCAAATGTTCTGTGGACAGATGATGCTCACTTTTCTCTAAACGGAGAATTTAACATTCAAAACAGCCGCATTTGGGCAACAGAAAAACCTAGGGTTTTTACAGAAATGCCACTTTACCAGCCTATAGTTACAGTTTTGTGTGGGTTCACTTCTTTTATTATTGGGCCATTTTTCTTTGAAAAATCAATGGAAGAACTTTTAAAACCGTTTTTGTAACTGATGAACGTTATGTTCAACTTTTGAAAGAAAAGGGCATTCTCATATTGCAGGGCAAAAGCACTAAGCAAAATAACATTCATGAAAGATGGAGGATCTCCTCATATCTCCCGAGGTGCCAAACAATTGCTGAAGGATACGTTCGGTGAAAATCGTCTGATAAGTCGCCACTTTATATACCAGTGGCCTCCAAGATCACCAGACTTGACGCCTTGCGATTTTTGTTTATGGGGGGTACATTAAATCGTGTGTTTATCGATGCTGGCCTACCACATTGGCCATGTTGAAGGCTTCTATCAGATGGCACGTTTTATCAATTTCAACAGATATGTTATTTAATGCTGTCCATTCTGTCATTTATCGTCTGCAGGCGGTGATTGAGAATGAAGGGTGCCACATTGAGCAAGGATTGTGACCTAATACAAGAGAGAAGGCAGTTTCCTCACATTCTATATACAGTTACGAGCGTCATTCTTCGTCGCCTCTGTCACGGTTTGCTTTTTTTTTTTTTTTGGAATGGCGCCCTCCTATTGGTCGGCTACGATCACGCCACCTTTGCCCCCCCCCCCCCCCCTTTTTTTTTTTGTAACTATTGTGTTGGAGCGGGTCGCTCCTTAAATAAATGCATATATTAGTTAATAACCAAATGGAATCCTCTCTTTCTTTTTCCCAGTAAGAGACGCCTACGGAAGCCAACAGTACATAGACAGATAAGCACATAGGCTATAGTTATTAACTAACATATGCATTTATTTAAGGCGCCAAATTATAATAGTATTTGAATCAAAACATTCAATCGGGTAAAACACGGGCGTTGCCCGGGTTATTCGGCTAGTGTGTTATCTAAGCCGCCATGTATTATATTATCTACCAATATTTTGCAGCTCTTCATGTTGGGATATGGGGATAATAAATGCTGTCCTCACATCTTGACTCTTTTTTTTTTGTGAACAGTAATATTTTGTTTGTCATTTGCTTACATATTATGTCGTGCAAACCAGAGTGTTATAACTTCTCGAATAACACTGGTACACACAATTTTTCCCCTTATGTTTAGTTTTCGCTTTTCGCTCATTAGAAGAAATAGCATAAGAAATATTTTCTGTACACCAATAACTTTAGAAATTTTGTGAAAAAAAAAAGAATACAAAATGATTTTAATACCACGTTTTTCAACGCAAAAGGTCGATTTAAAAAATTATTTTTATTTGAGGGGACACATTTTTAAAAATTGTGTACAGTATAATAAACAATGATAACATTTGACAAGTCCATAGGATATTTGGAATAAAGTACGACAAATATATTTTGTCACTCCCCTCTATATTTCATTTGTTGGATCATGACAAATATCCCGTTAAATAGTCAAGGGTCGTCAATCAGTGAAGAAACTACACATTTCTTATAGCAAGAAATCCTATTAATAGTGCCATCATAATTTTTGGTACTATATTAACATTTCAAAAATTCGTGTATTGATATCAGCAGTGTTTTTCAAACATTCAATCTATTTCACAAAACCCCAAATTAAATATAAATATTTTTGCTACATGTTTTAATTTGCATTTACCTATTTTACATATCTCTGATTGTATTTGAAAATCGTTAACCAATTCTTCATACTTTTGGCGAAGTGGTGTTTTATTAATTAGTTATTTGATATTATTAGGGTTCTTTCCTGGTATTCAAAAAGGAAAAATACGTGTCGATCAGTTATATTTTTCAATTTATCAAACAATTTGGCCGCTAAATCTCTGATTCTGGTAGAGCGCCATCTGGCGAATGAAATTGTAACTAAAATCAATTTCGAATTTTTCATTATTTGCCATAAAAAAATCCCATTGCATCCTGAATACAATGGTGTTTACCGCATTGCTCTAGCGCAAATATTCGCGGAGTTATTAATTTTTAAAATAGTGCGGGACTTTTGGATCACCCTGTATATACAGTAAAACCTCCCTTTAGCGGACACCCCGCTAGCGGACACCTCTCTATAAAGATGTTTAGTGCACTTACAGTAAAAGCAGTCGCCAAAGTCTACCCACCATAATTACCATGGCCTGTACCACATGAACCTAGGATAAGTTTAAAAATATAATATATACAGTAAAACCTCCCTTTAGCGGACACCCCGCTAGCGGACACCTCTCTATAAAGATGTTTAGTGCACTTACAGTAAAAGCAGTCGCCAAAGTCTACCCACCATAATTACCATGGCCTGTACCACATGAACCTAGGATAAGTTTAAAAATATAATATATACAGTAAAACCTCCCTTTAGCGGACACCCCGCTAGCGGACACCTCTCTATAAAGATGTTTAGTGCACTTACAGTAAAAGCAGTCGCCAAAGTCTACCCACCATAATTACCATGGCCTGTACCACATGAACCTAGGATAAGTTTAAAAATATAATATATACAGTAAAACCTCCCTTTAGCGGACACCCCGCTAGCGGACACCTCTCTATAAAGATGTTTAGTGCACTTACAGTAAAAGCAGTCGCCAAAGTCTACCCACCATAATTACCATGGCCTGTACCACATGAACCTAGGATAAGTTTAAAAATATAATATATACAGTAAAACCTCCCTTTAGCGGACACCCCGCTAGCGGACACCTCTCTATAAAGATGTTTAGTGCACTTACAGTAAAAGCAGTCGCCAAAGTCTACCCACCATAATTACCATGGCCTGTACCATATGTATTAGGGACAAATTTATTTTTCAAAAAGGTTACAAGTTTTTCTCTAAAAAGTGTAGCGAATGGTCAGTCTATTTACGTATTTTTTTTTACAACTTCAATAAATGACAACAGTAAAGGTAAACAAAGATATTTACATTTGTTATCTTGACTTCTGGTCAGTGCTGTGGCCCTTGCCGTTATGGTCCCCTGATGTCCTGCAGCTCTCCAGCAGTCTTTCTATGGCCTCTCCTAGTGGCACCTCGATAAGATGGTCCCCTGGCCTTGATCCATTCTTGTCTGTCAGGTCTCCTGTCATCTGCTCTAGGTCGTATTAAGGATAATAATAATAATAACATTTCACAATGTCAGTAGAAGTCCAATTTATGAGGTGACGCCATGAAGATTTATTTCTTTGGAGATTTTCTGTCTGGGAGACACTGCCATTGTTTTGACCTGGAAACAAGCTAATTATCCCTTACAATAAACTACAATATTTTGAAAATAGAGCAATCAATATTTAATTCATTAGATAATAAAAAGGCATATATTGGATTTAATAAAATATTTATTTTGCCAATATTTCGGTTGGCTGAACGCCAAACCTTTATCAAGGCATTACATATTTGTATACACAAATTCAGCGCCGCATAGTGTTATAATATCACAGTTGAAAATCAAGGAAATTGTGCAAGCAAAAAATAATTTAAAAAGTTACAATCAGAATAAGCTAAATATTTTAAAATATTAAAGGAGAAAAATAATAAGTTCTATATTTTAAAATATTTGTATTAAGAACATAAAATATAATTCATCAATAAATTATTAAGATATGAATGTAAAAATATATATGTATCTATTAAAACATTTGAAAAAAAAAGGATTTAAACAAAAAAAATTACTACTTTGTATTTTTTTAAAATTATTTCAACTGTGATATTATAACACTATGCGGCGCTGAGTTTGGCGTTCAGCCAACCGAAATATTGCCAAAATAAATCTTTTATTATATATATATATAAATCCAATATATGCCTTTTTATTATCTAATAAACTACAAATGTATAGTGTATTTGTAGTGTATTTGCATACTTGAATATTTGTAGATATGCAAATATCCTCTTTGCATACTCAATTGTTGCTGTAGAAATTGTATATAAATAGAGGCACCACTTTTACTAGACAGTAGGATGTATCAATTGTGATTTTTAAATAAACTATATTCCTTAATTCTTCAAATTAAAGATATTTCGGCCAGTATGCAAAGAGGATATTTGAATTTTTACAAATATTCAAAACATGCTAATACACTACAGTACTTGTATACTAATTCTGTAAAAAATATTTAAAATATCTGTAGTGTGTTGATTTATTAGTCCAGCGATGGCCCAGAAAGTATTTCATAGTGTTTTATTGGTATTACTTATTAGCTACAGTTTTAGAGGAAGACAAAAAAGGACAACACCCTAGAATATCTATTGGGTTCTGATTGGCTTCCGCCGATCTGCCACGCCACACAGCGGTGGCCATCAGTACTATTTACAGGCCCCGCTTGTATGTTTGCCGTGTTATGTCATCCCAGCAGGCTGGAAGGAAGTCTCTTGGCTCCCTACATATCTTTCTTTTCTTTCAAAATTTTGTTTATCTTTAAAGTGCAAGTGTCCCTAAGGGGACATAGCGCTCTAAGTCGAAATAAGGGAAAAAAAAACTACCGTTACTTTAGCAAAATATGCAAATTTTGATTATATAAAACTGCTAGCTGGCCATTAAAAAAAGATTTACTGGCCGAAATATCTTCAATTTGAAGAAATGTGAATGCTGGCCAGGCATCATCTATCTTTACGATATATTCCCCATGTCCGTGGCCTAATCTAACCAACACCTCATCTTGGCTACCCTCTCTATCTAGCGACACAACATTATTTACAACCACAAAAAAAGGTACAGCCGTTTCTGTAGCGTAATTGATGGCAGATATTCCTGATTGCACACCAATAAAATGAATTTTTCACATGTTTTTAAAGCGCTTTACATCCCTAAATTAATCTATATGTTAGATTATAATAAAATATGTATTTATATTGTCATAACCAAAAATGTACATAGCTTGTAACTGTAATACACCGGTAGCTTGACGAATGTTATGTACCTAAGCCCTGATAGGTGGCGCGCGCTGTCAGCTTGGCGAGTGTTATGTACCCAAGCTCCGATAGATGGCAGGCGCGCTAAGCGGGAAGTTTGTAAACAATAGTCGCCATCTTGAGGGGTGTTGCCAATCGCCAGTTGTTTGGGTCTCTGACATTACTTCCTTAATTGGGGGTCGGTGGAAGGCTGGTTAAACCGTTTGGTTTTCGACCACTACGACCCGGGTTCGATTCCCGCATTGGACACTTTTTTCTGTTTAAAAAAAAAAAAAAATTCTCCAATGGCCCCCCCGATTCTTGCAAAAGTCCAACCCCACCAGCGAGTGCAAGTAACCAAACGGGGCTCTGGCACATTTGTAAGTGCAAAGTCGAACTGCTTTTCACATATGTAGACATATGGTGCGCTTACAATAAAAAGCAATCCTAACTACCCAGTGGAGATAAGAAAGAAGAAGAAGACCTTCTTAATTTATAATTATTTTTATCCATTTAACTTAGTTTATCTCTATTTATTTTTATCCCTCAAACTTTTTATCCCTTAAAGTTAGAAATAATCGCTATTTCTCTTTAAAATAAATTTCAATTTTTCGTTAAAAGAAACATTCGCGGTATAATTGCAATTTTCGTTTTACAATCAGAAGCCGCGTTATATTGTATTTTAAATTTACTTTATATAATATTTACGAACGGAAAAATATGTCCAGGGTAGCCTAGTAGACATGGCATCTACCCGGTAAGCGGAACACTGTGGGTTCTATTCCCATCCCTGGACACTTTTATTTTTCCGTTTATCATTACTCTTCACAATTCATCCTATCATACTTCATCCTTAAAGTTAGAAATAATCGCTATTTCTCTTTAAAATAAATTTCGATTTTTCGTTTAAAAGAAACATTCGCGGTATAATTGCAACTTTCGTTTTACAATCAGAAGCCGCGTTATATTGTATTTTATATTTAAAGTCATCTAATAAATTATTATTATATTCTACCTAAACGTCACCTTCATTACTATGAGAATATTATAATAGTATAATACATTATTGCGCGCCATCTGTTATCAGAATTCGGTACTATAATAGACACGTATGATTCTTTTTTAAATTAATCAATTTTCTACTGCCCTTACTGCAATGAAAAATTAATAGGAGGGCTTGTCTCATTAGTGGTGAACCCTCCCATCGGTTTCACCAGTTTAATCTACCATACCGTTGTTATATTGCATTTTTCGGTTTTCCTTTTATAGTAATAATGATCCTAGACTCTTGGAATGGGTATTTTAAATGAACTATAGACATAATCTGGTAGGGTTCACCGCTGATAAACCAAGTCCTCCCATTAATTTTTCATTGCAGTATTTCACAGTCGAAAATTAACTCCGCCTTTGCCGGTCCCAAGCCCGGATGAAAAAGGAAAAGGGGGAGCAGTAACAAGCTTGCTTAAAAACCTGGGTTCAGCTGGCCCGGCTGATAGTACTCTGTAAGTACTCCTAATCCAGGGATACAGATGAGCAACGTTTGTACTCCATGTTAGGAGCAGCTGCACATGGCGTCTGTTCCTCAAGTCAGAGGCGACCATTTCTTTTGGAGCTAAATCAGCCTGCCACTGAGTAGTACTCCCAGTCTTAATGACAAAGGCAGACACATTCTACTTCACCCAATCATGATGGTTGTCAAACAGACACCATCAAGGGTCACAACTTGATACCCTAATATGATTGAGTGGAGATAAGAAAGAAGACAGTCGAAAATTTTTTTTTTTTTAAAGAATCATACACGTCTGTTATAGATTCGAATTATGATATTAGAATAGAATAGAAATATGTACCTACCGGGAATATTGGCGGAGCTGAATTATTGGTAAGCTGGCTTGAAATCTGGATGTGTTCCATTACTTACTTTCTTTCTTCGGTTTATAGTTATGAGAAAAACAGTGCAAATTGTGTTTATAATTCTTTAAAACGGCGATAAACACCTAGAAAAAAAAAGAAGCCACTGGGACCTAATCCAGATAATTCCAAAACCTTTTGCTCTAGAGGCTTCTTGAGAAATCAAGAAATGTGTAGTTAAGGCCAAACTTGCATAAATACGCTCTTAACATGCAAAAAAAATAATAAAAATAATATAAAAGGTTAGGTGTTGTTATTAAAAACAAATTAGGTATTTCCTGACCACTAATATGAACGTTTTTTAAATGGAAAATAGCGCCATCTGGTGGAATAGAAATCAACTAAGCGTTGATTTAACCTGTTCCCTGATATTTGACCAACCCATTTTCTTGATAAATCAAGAGTCATAAATATATCTCTATATATATATAAATGAATGTTTGTATGTTTGTCTGTCTGTATGTCCGGTATACAAATTCGCAGTAGTTCACTAATTCGAACCAAAATTTCCATACATAGGTAAAAGAATACGGGGAAGACGATAGGCTATTTTAAAAAATATATAAATCAATTATTAAAACTATATATTTTTAGTCAGAAAATGATGATAACGATATTGCTGTATCATGTTTGATTATCAGATACAAAATTATATCGGGAAAAATTCCAAAAAGCAGAGACCACGGGTGAAACCAGTTCATTATTTTGTATGCAGGAACAAAATTCTAACAGAAAAACATTCATTCGAGCAGAAAACAAAAGCCAGATCATCTTTCTATAAAAATATCGCTTCTCAGACACAAAGTTTGGTGCGGGACGTTTCACAAGAGTGACATCCACAGCGCCAATTTATAATTGTAACGAATAGTATTTGAATAAGGTACATTTAATAGGGTAAAACCCGGGCGTTGCCCGGGTCATTCGGCTAGTATTAGATAATAAAAAGGCATATATTGGATTTAATAAAATATTTATTTTGCCAATATTTCAGCTGACTGAACGCCAACCTTTATCGAGGTATTACATTTTTGTATAAACAAGTATACACAATGTAATGCCTTGATAAAGGTTGGCGTTCAGCCAGCCGAAATATTGACAAAATAAATATTTTATTAAATACAATATATGCCTTTTTATTATCTAATAAATTAAATATACAACAACAACAACAAAAGGATTCGCCAGTTTACAGAGTAATTGAAGAGAAGAGAACTAAGAATACAGAGATATATGTAGTAGGTATAGTATAGTATTTTCTACACTGTGACTATATACAACAGCAGCAACAAGCCTTTTACTGGAATCAAAGTGCCATACAGGATTCGTCATTCTAATCCTGAAAAAGATTATTTACATATAATTATTTACATCAATTAGATCATGTATATAGCTTTCCCTTCTCTTCAGCCGTCTTCCAAAATTTGAACAACGCAAACGCTCCAGCTCTGTTTCTCACCACCTCATTCAACAGGAACTTAATGAATTAAATATGGATTGTTCTATTTTCAAAACAAAATAAAAATATATATATTTATGAAAAATAAGAGATAAATATATAAATTGTCAGGAGTTGATATTAAAAACACAAAAATGGCATTTCCCGTCCACTCATATGAACATTTCAGATAGCAGAGCGTCATCTTGTGGAACAAAATATTGGTTTGACCAAATATCTTTGGAACAAGTTAAATCAACGTTTAGTTTATTTTTGTTCTACTAGATGGCGCTCTCTCTACTTTCTACAGTTAAACCTGTCTATAACGCCCCCTCTTGGGACTCACCAAAATAGGATGCTATAGAGAGGGGGTGGTATAAACAGGTCACTTTTAATGTAAAAAAGTTTACATTTTAATGTTTAAAATCGGGCGCTATAAAGAGGAAGGCGCTATTTAGAGGGGGCGTTATAGAGAGGTTTAACTGTAATATACACCTATCCCCTGATTTAAACGGTAGATACGTTCCTGAGAAAAACGTGTAAATCGGGGGATAGGTGTACACAGAAATAAAAATAAAATGCATTGACAGGTTAAAATATGTAGTCAGCACATATAAGCTCGGGATTCCTCGTGAGATGTGTACACAGCGCATGTGTTCAATCACAGTAGCATTTAGTATAGTGCGATAAAAACAACAACAAAAAAAAACTTATTTGGAAAACCGTGTAAAAGCGAAAACGTGTAAAACAAGTACCGTGTAAATCGGGGGATAGGTGTACTCATATGAGCGTCAGGAAATCCCATGTTTTTTTTTTATTTTTTTATTTTTTATATATATATAGCTACGCAAAAATTATTTGGAAAAGGAAAAATAGAATTCAGATAAAAAGTTGCTTTTAATTTAGGTCTTGAAAACTTTCGAGCAAATTTTCTGCTCTTCGACGGTCAATTACTTTTATGTACAATATCTAAATATATGCTATTTCTGCAAAAATAATTGAAAAAATTGTTATTAGCATGTGCGGGCGTGCATCAGACTGTTTACAGGTAAAATAAATAAAATTACAGTAACCTCAACATTAACAGATAATTAACAACAACAATTTCAAGAATCAGGATATTTTAAAGGAATGAAGATAAACCCAGACATGACTAGATCCTACAGTAACTGCAATAACTGTTACAACACCTAACTCACTCCGGACCATATATACCTGGCCATCCTTGCAGCTCTCTATATGGCAGACATCAATCCAGAAGAAGACATCCATACGGCACCTCAGTTGGCTGGTATTGTGATCAGGGTGCATGGATCGATCTGATCTGCTCCATGGACAAGACACCTCAGTTGGCCGGTATTGTGATCAGGGTGCATGGATCGATCTGATCTGTTCCATGGACAAGACACCTCAGTTGGCCGGTATTGTGATCAGGGTGCATGGATCGATCTGATCTGCTCCATGGACAAGACACCTCAGTTGGCTGGTATTGTGATCAGGGTGCATGGATCGATCTGATCTGTTCCATGGACAAGACACCACCACCTCAGTTGGCCGGTATTGTGATCAGGGTGCATGGATCGATCTGATCTGTTCCATGGACAAGACACCACCACCTCAGTTGGCCGGTATTGTGATCAGGGTGCATGGACCAATCTGATCTGCTCCATGAATAAGACACCTCAGTTGGCCGGTATTGTGATCAGGATGCATAGATCGATCTGATCTGTTCCATGGACAAGACACCACCACCTCAGTTGGCTGGTATTGTGATCAGGGTGCATGGATCGATCTGATCTGTTCCGTGGACAAGACACCACCACCTCAGTTGGCAGGTATTGTGATTAAGGTGCATGGATCGATCTGATCTGTTCCACGGACAAGACACCACCACCTCAGTTGGCCGGTATTGTGATCAGGGTGCATGGATCGATCTGATCTGTTCCATGGACAAGACACCACCACCTCAGTTGGCCGGTATTGTGATCAGGGTGCATGGACCGATCTGATCTGCTCCATGGACAAGACACCTCAGTTGGCCGGTATTGTGATCAGGGTGCATGGACCGATCTGATCTGTTCCATGGACAAGACACCACCACCTCAGTTGGCCGGTATTGTGATCAGAGTGCATGGACCAATCTGATCTGCTCCATGAATAAGACACCTCAGTTGGTCGGTATTGTGATCAGGGTGCATGGACCAATCTGATCTGCTCCATGAATAAGACACCTCAGTTGGTCGGTATTGTGATCAGGGTGCATGGACCGATCTCATCTGATCCATGGACAAGACACCTCAGTTGGTCGGTATTGTGATCAGGGTGCATGGACCGATCTCATCTGATCCATGGACAAGACATCACCACCAAAAATATTATAATTGGATGAAATATATATACACAAACAGGAATATTGTTATATTGAGTTGGGAGGTCAATTTTTCTATTAATGATATTTAATTTTTGATGATTCCAGTTCTTCCAGGAATAATGGTTGTTGCTTGCTTTTTATGTCGTGGTAATGGGCTCAGTGATGAAACCTCTCAGCGGTTTCACCATAAGAAAGGCAGCTTAGGAATGTTTAATGAATCCGCTGAGAGAGTTCATTACTGATGGGCCAAGTCCTCTTTTTCAATAATTTGAATCATTGCAGTAAGATCTGTAGAGATAATATTTAATCATATATGTACAAAAAGAAACACATTGCCAAAAATTTAATTTGTATTGAAAACTAGCGGATGTACCCGGTTTCGCCCGGGTTTTACCCGAGTAAGGGTTTGGCTAACGAATCTCTCGATAAAGTGAACATTTTTTCCCGGTCCCTTGAAAAATACTCGATAAGTTGAATAAAATCAATATTAATTGGTTCCCTCGGTAATTGGAAGTTAAAGGAATAGTATCTTGCCTTGGAATTGTGTCATTATTCTTGTCTCAAATAAATTGCCGTGTCATCCTGAATTTTGTCTTTCCTAATTTTCTACATTACAAAATCATCGTATCATCATGATAATATTTAGAGCAGATTGTTGAATTATAACAGATAAATTAGAATATTTATCTTGATTATTTTTAGGCGAAAAGTTATTTCAAAAATTTTATTTGCTAGAAACCTTCCCATTACTATACTAAATAACTTCCCAAAGTTTCATGGCGTTCCAATGAGTGGTTTGGTCAGGCATAAAGGACAGACACACACATACATTCATTTTTATATATAGAGATAAAGATACTTCAGCCAGTAAATCTTTATACCTCGACGTTTCGACAAAAATATTTTGTTTGCTCCTGACGAGGACAAAATATTTTTGTCGAAACGTCGAGGTAATAAAAAGATTTATACTGGCCGAAGTATCTTTATTTTCAAGAACTATGAATTCCGGCCAGGCAGCCTCTATATTTACGATTTAAAAAAATAATTGTTACAAATTTTAAAGATAGGCAATTAAATTTATAAATGATGTTTAGTGTCCACCGAGACTGGCAAAATAACCACTGTAATTTATCATTCTCCCATGAAAATTTCACTTGGTCAAATTTGTTTCATCTTTAGGTTTTTCCTTTATTTAATCTTTATTACATTTTTTCTTTGTTCTTATTACAAAAATGGTTTTAAAAATCATCCTCATCATTTCAATAGAGTAAAAAAATTACTTTTTATAGAAAAAACATCGATATAGATCTTTTTAAATCTATAGAAATGATTTGAAACATCATCATCGTGAGAAATCAATACGATTTCGATAGATGAAGAAAGATTTTTTTTCGAAAAACGAATGATTTCGTTAAATGAAGATCTGAGAATGTATCTGAACTTGAAATAGGATTCATTTATGAAAGGGAAGAAAAAAATACCAATAAAATTCTTATAAAAGATTGTTAGCGGGGTATTAATAGAAAATGTACCAAATTGGGTTTTATGGTCCTCATTGTTTGAAATCACAAATAGCCACATATTTAATTTTAAAAATGTTAATATTTTTTAGCTTATTGCTAATACCAATATGGGAATTATCAGAAGGTTCCTGGACTGGGAAAACTCAAATATTGCCACCCCTCAAATACCATCAGCCATTTCAGAAACATATAGGAAGACATTATTCGCCTGTACATCAGGACTTGGTATTCCAAAGAAGAAGTCCTGTAAACCTCTATCATAGAAATTGGCCAGAACGTTTCCTCTATAGGTATCAGATTAATGGAAAGCTTCCTGGCCATTCATTGGAAAGGTCAAAATTTCCTTTTCTTTGGTCAAGAACGAGAGCAAAATCTAATGCTCCCTATTATCCAGAAAATTATTCAACGTTGATTGAATTTTCAACGAAATCTGTAACCATTGAAGAAACTACGTTATCCTGTACAACACCAGATGTAAGACTAGACAAAGAGATTCGAAGAAAAAGTTTTTTATTCCCTAAACTAAGAACATGGACCTTTTTTGTCATAACTATCTGTTTCATGCTGATTGCAACAGCATTGGGACATTTATACGTTCATAGATGGCGTGATAAAAAAGATGTGGATAGGACGATGTTAAAGATATCGTCTGCTAATGGTCCACAGTCAGAATCACCTCAACAGAATGTATCTTCTGTACCAAACCCACCACCTCCTCCTCCAGCATTGTTCCCTCCAAGACTGTCGGAAGATCAGAACCCAACAGCTAAAGGATGGAATAACCAATTAATAGAAGATGATAATTCAGATTTTCCTCCTAACCTCAATCAAGTTATTGAAATGTCAGCAAAAGAAATCAGTAAGCATTTCTCAGCAAATCCATATCAAACATAATGAAGATTTCTTAGCACCATCTGCAGAAATGGAAAAAAAAAGAATTTTATTCCATCTTTATATTTAAAAAAAGGCGCAATACCCACACCCCCAGGAACCAATTAAATATGCATTCAACATAAAGATATTTGCGTTATTTATCTTATTTTCTAACACAAAGTAAAGATAAAATACATCTTTGTTAAATTGGAAATCATTAAGTCTAAAGGGAAAAGTTTCTTTTAAAATATTTTTATTTAAAAATCTTTCAAGCTTTCGAGTAAGAAAGCCATTCTACTGGAGAAAATACTCTACATTAAAACGTGTTGGATCGTTTTTGAAGACAACTTTCAAAATTATAAAATTAATTTATTAAACTTTAAACATTTTAGATATAGAGAGAGTTAATTACCTCGTATTTAAGGCAACAAAAGAATCATCTAATTTACATACATTGTTCTAACCAGATTCAACTTGTACAAAACAGACGACAAAGAAAAATAAACAAATTAAATGGTAGAGGATAAGTTCCTATTTTTACAAGCTTTCACACTCAAAGAATAATCATTTTCTTGCTTCAAAACGCTAATAAGATTTAAAATTAAATAAAATGCTTTGGATGTCTTATTGGCGTTTTAATGTAAAATATTTTCTCCTGTAGAAGGGCTTCCTTGCCTGAAAGCCTGAGAGATTTTTAAATAAAAATTATTTAATTAATAGAATCTCACTACTGCATCCATCGCCCTCATAGCCATACCCTTATAGTTCAAGGCAACTTGGGTAAAAGAAATTGAAGGAGTAAGCGGGTATCCTAAATATGTATTTGATTCGATATTAAAAACACGCTGGCTCCATTCATAAGAATGCGTCACCTTTCCACCATTGCTTTACAGCGCTTTCAAATTTCTCTCCACTGCAAACTTGAATTTTCTACTACATCAGATATGACAAATTTGGGAAGAACATACTTAATTAACACAGAGTATCGAGTTAAGAACCTTATCAATTCAGGATAGTTTCAAATTCGTGAAGACTTCAAAAGAATTCTTGGAATCTCATTTGCAAAGAAAATCTTTCTTTAGTTTAAAAAAAAAAACAATTTTCACGAAGACATAACTGGAAATAGTTGCAAGGAAGAATGTCATTAGAATAAAAACACATTCCCATGTCATAAAATATAGACACAAAAACAATTTACTTTCAACCATATCTGCAATAATGTAATTCTTCAGATAGGTAAATTCACCGTAACAACAGACATGACAAATTTGGAAAGTCCCCATTTGACATTTCCAATTATCAATAGGCCTACAAAGAAAGACACATTGTCCTTGACATTGTAAGAAAAAAATTCTGGAAGATTTGCCATGGGAAAGGTTAGCATGTCTTTAGCAAATTAGACATTAGAGTTGTCATTATGGCTATTGCAAGTTTGTCGAAGTTCTGTTGATAATCCTTTGTCTCTTTGCTACTGTTTTCGGCCTGGGATTAGAAGATGTTTGTTTTATGTTTAAAAGAAACATCCATTCTTTAATGATTCCATTTCTTATATATTTATATGTAATTCTACTGTCCTAAAAGCTTATGTCCATAGTTTTCTTGAATAATTTCTAAGATTCCACTCTTCAGTGTAGCATATATAAGCAGAATCGTCCAATACAGTAAGGACAGTAGATGTCTGTTTTATGTTTAAAAGAAACATTCATTCTTTAATGCTTTCATGTCTTATAAACAGCGGCAGACCAATCTATACAAAACGACCTTACAAGAATGGATAAATCTAAGCTATACTCTCACTACAAAGACATTCACATATCTTTCATGACGGAGGGATACCTTTTAGGGGATTTTCCTTTCCCGGTTGTAAGACTACTCGCACAAGTTAGAATACTTTCAAGTTTTTTTAGAGAAAACCACACCAAGATGCTCTGCGGTGAGGACCCGACTTGTACCTTCTGTAATTCAAAACTACAAAATGAAATCACTCACTATATTTTTGATTGCTCTGCTCTGAAAGAAGAAAGAAGAACCCTTATGCTCAAAACTGGGCAACTCTGTGCTTCACTTCCATCAATAATTGACAATATGACCCAGAATAAGTATATTGCTACGGCGTTTTATGGTTTCCACAAGTCCATATCTCAGAAGAAGGCCAAGTGATACTCACTCCTCACTTTCTTACTGCTACTCTTTTTGTGTTGATTTCTTGCTTCCCTCTTTCTTATTATTATTATTTTTTTCCTTTTCTTATTTTTTTTTTCTTTCTCTTTTTACTCTGTATATATCGCTATTTCCGTTGTCTCACTGCTTTGTTCTTATGCATACCTCTGGTGAATCCTGTATAGGGTCAGTGACCCTAAATAAAGGCTTTTTTGTTGTTTTGTTGTTTTGCTTTCATGTCTTATATATTTATATGTAATTCTACTGTCCTAAAAGCTTATGTTCATAGTTTACTTAAATACCATTTCTGAGATTCCACTCTTCAGTGTATCATATATAAGCAGAATCGTCCAATACAGTAAGGACAGTAGAAGTTTGTTTTATGTTTAAAATAAACATCCGTTCTTTAATGCTTTCATTTCTTATTAGAGGATATGTTTGAATTATTCATAAGATTTATTACAAAAAAGCATAAAAACGCCGCAATTCTTTTTATTAACATTCATGGATCAAACTTAAGGAAGTGGAAATATATCGGTCGTCTTTATTTATTTTATTTTTTTGAAGGGGACAAAGACAATTTTAATACATAGAAATAACACGCCATCTATATAATACAAATGAAAACACCAAAACGCGAATGTTTCTTTTCACAAATATATCAAACTTCTACTGTCCTTACTGTGATGAAAAAATATTGGGAAGGCTTGGCTCATCAGTGGTGAACCCTCCCACCGGTTTCGCCAATTTTTAATCTACCAGACCGCTTCTTTAGAGTTCTAATACTGTATTGGATCATTCTGCTTATATATGCAACACTGAAGGGTAGAATCTTAGAAATAGTATTTAAGCAAACTATGGACATACGTTTTTAGGACAGTAGAATTACATATAAATATTTACATCGAGCAATGCTCTTCCGCAAACAATAAGGACAAGGGCAGTTAGGCAATTTTGTTCACACTTGGTTATCTTTGATGGTGGATCGGCCTGTTTTTCGTGGAATACGTAATGATAGCTTTAAATATATGGTATGTGGATATATTGAGAAGAAATGGAGATATATTTAGGCTTAATGTCTGAATTAGTCAATTATGTATCATTATCAATCTGGAAATATATCCCTAATTCTAGAATGTTCCATGCAACAGGCCAGTTAACCATTCCTCAAGAAGTTCATAGTATTTTGCCATGCATATCTCTTCAGTATATTCCATGCATAAGACAGCTCATTACTCCCTATCTAAATGATAACTCGGACACCCTTCTCCGGGCACAACGTGGCAGTGAAGCTAGCTCTGCATGCCTTGCCCCATCCAGCCCACCCGGCATCGGTCAAACAGTCCTACGTTGCCTGTGGGTCCGGCGACCTGTCGCTGGTTCACCGTTACTGGTCCTGCCGCTACATCAGGCTTCTCATCTGGGAAGCCTTCACCATCATCCAGCGGCCCCCTGACCATCAGGACTGGTTCTTCGGGCGAAGCCTGGATAATGACACCCTGACCATCCTGACGTCTACCAAGACACACATCTATAAGTACTTCCTCGGTGTGGAACTGAGGAGTGTTCAAGAAGACCCTCTCTGAAGGAGGACTCTCTCAAGGTGGGGAAGCCTCTCTTGCTAAAGAAAATTGTACATACAGTTAAACCTGTCTATAACGCCCCCTCTAAATAGCGCCTCCCTCTCTATAGCGCCCGATTTTAAATACGTAGTACGATGCGATTTACATTAAAAGTGACCTGTCTATAGCGCCCCCTCTCTACAGCACACTATTTTGGTGAGTCCCAAGAGGGGGTGCTATAGACAGGTTTAACTGTAAATATATACAGTTAAACCTGTATATAGCGCCCCCTCTAAATAGCGCCCGGTTTTAAATACGTAGTACGATGTGATTTACATTAAAAGTGACCTGTCTATAGCACCCCATCTCTATAGCATCCTATTTTGGTGAGTCCCAAGAGGGGGCGCTATAGACAGATTTAACTGTATATACAACTCTATATTTTCCCCTACATTCTATCTACTCTTCATTTAATACTTTATTTTTTGTTTCTGTAACAATTAGCTAGAAGAATCAATAAAATATGAATTTTTTTATCGGAAATATCGTTAAGTTCATAAACAACTAGTTCATTCTATAATCTTGAAATGCTGGGCATTCGATCAGTAGATGTCTTGAGGTTTGTTCCTCAATACCGCAAAAACTGATAATTATGATTTGCATAATGAAATTATTAACTTGTATTTTGACCATAATCGCCAATTTGAGGGGATGGTAAAATCCAAACACATTACTTATAACGGATTATAAGTTAATATATAGCAATAACACACGCCATCTATATATAAGAATTAAAAATATTCAAAGCACGAATGTTTATTTTTTTCTCACAAATGTATATAGAATATATTTCCACGTGGAAAATTAGGAAAGACAAACTCCAGAATGACACACAAATTTATTTAAGGCAAGAAAAAACTATGAATGAGAGAGATATTTATAACCCAGGGAGCACAGAACACCAACTACCCGGGGAGTCCAGCTCACCAGTATGGACTAGTGTTGAGTACTTTTACTCGCGTCCTGTTTTGATTGCTGAGTTGAACCAGTTGACCAGAAATTCTCAATGCTGAGGTTGAGTCTGGGAGACTGGCCATAGATGTAGGGTTGAGGTGGGTCAGTCCAAACAGAACCAGTTGACCAGGAAGTTCCATGCTGAGGTTAAGTCTGGGAGACTGGCCATAGATGTAGGGTTGAGGTGGGTCAGTCCAAACAGAACCAGTTGACCAGGAAGTTCCATGCTGAGGTTAAGTCTGGGAGACTGGCCATAGATGTAGGGTTGAGGTGGGTCAGTCCAAACAGAACCAGTTGACCAGGAAGTTCCATGCTGAGGTTAAGTCTGGGAGACTGGCCATAGATGTAGGGTTGAGGTGGGTCAGTCCAAACAGAACCAATTGACCAGGAAGTTCCATGATGAGGTTGAGTCTGGGAGACTGGCCATAGATGTAGAATTGAGGTGGGTCAGTCCAAGCAGGATAGCAGTTTGTATCCTATGTCTCAGGAATGCTGGACAGCTGAAGAGAAGATGATCAACTGTCTGTGGTTCTTCGGAACAGTGGATGCAGGTAGGTCTGTTTCAGGATGTTCACGTGTAATGTCTGCCAGTACATGATCTTGGCCCGTGAGGATGGTGGTTGCGGCCTCTCCATGGCGGATTTTTGGTAGAAATTTGAGGAGATGGCTTGGAGTGGCAACAATTCTCCTGAGGGAACTATGCATGATAAAAAAAAAACGCTTTTGTATTTGTCTTTTGTATCTTAAATAAAAATAAGGGTTGTATGGTGGCAGAGATATCATCATATATTTTGAGAATATATAAAATAATTATATGAATCATTAAAATTTGGTAATCGGCTTTTACCATTTTACTTTACAATAGGTAGAGTTGAATCTATTAGTGAAACAAATAGACTCACGCATACATTATTTTAAGCTCTTTTTTAAGAAAAAAAAATTAATATAAAGCTTATAAATGGCCGTTGTTATAGACCCTTCGTAGAATAGGCCAATGTTCTAGTTTTATTAAAATGAGTCATATGGTCCTATTATTTAAAAAATATATATTCCACACAATTAAAAAAAAAAACGTTCAAAATAATTGAATTTTCATATATATATATATGATAATTTAAACCAATAACCCTATATTATGTAATACGTATAACAAGCTTGTCATGTTGTATATAGAACTAATTATAAACTACAACTAATTATACGCATAATTGACATGTCTCCTTGCATCACCAAATGTAATGTACTGAGGATGAATAAATAAAAAACTATATAATAGATTAAAAGCTGAGTTAAGAGCCAGAGAGAGATTTACAAAGTAACTTCTAAAGATAGATTGTTAGCCGCCAGTCTGTCGCCAGTGTCCAGTGTCCATCGACACGTGCATGACCCAATTCTCTTAGTCAGAGCGGTCGTATAAAAAGGCCGCGTAGCAACAGCCAGTTCAGTTGTTCCAGTAAGTTCCCCATCTGCGTGTCGCCGGTTGTCACCAACTCATCGACGATGTAAAACAGTAAGAAAACTTCTCAATCTCCATCTTTGCTTTTGGCTCGCTTTTTATCTATTCAAGGAACTTTCTTTCAACTGTGTCTCTTCGTTTTTTGTGTGTGGACATTCCCCAGTTTTCCACTCTGCCTCGACCACGACTGCCTGTACCCTGTGAGAACTGTTAAAGATCCTACAAGGTGCAGAGAGGTACGGGAAAACTCTCCACCCCTGACTGTCCCTCGCGGTTACTACAGGTTTGACCCTCGGTTGCCACAACTTATAGCGAGAGTCGACGAGGTTCTACAACAGGCTTACCAAACACCAACCTATAATTACAGAGAGTCGTCAGGATCTCAACGCATTATTACAGCTAGTCGACAGGATCCCTAATCACAGACAGGATCTCACAACATATTATTACAGAGAGTCGACAGGATTACCACAACGAAGGAGACCACAACGAAGAAGGTAAAGACTGTCCAGATAGAAAAGAGCCAAGAAGCAAGATGGAGGAGCAAACCAACCCGTCCAACGATACAGCCGAACAAACTATCCCCAAACAAGAAACGACATTGGAAGAGGAGGAAACGGCGCCGCCCCAAGATACCTCCGCAGACCCACTGACACAGATCGCCGATGCCCTGAGTAAGTTACTAGTAGCCCGATCTCCTAGGGAGATAGACGTAAGTCCATACGATGGTACTTTTGAAGCCCAAAGCTTTTTCGACAACTTCGATGCCCAAGCAGACCGAACTGAACTGACCTACACAGATCGCCTACGCAAATTACCCTGCTACCTACAAGGTAAGCCCCTCCAATATTTCCGAAGCCTACGGTTAGATAGGTTATATTATATTGAAGCCCGCCAGAGATTGATAGACTTATTCCCAGCAACGACAGAAGCGTCGTTTGCACGCTTTTTGGCAATCAAAATGACACCCCAAATGTCCCTAGAAAACTACTACCAAAACAAAACTGTTATGGGTATGAAACTCGACCTACCCGCCGACATTTTAATTGAATCTCTGACCGACGGACTACCCGTCGCAGACCAGCGATTAGTCGCAACTGTGCAGCCAAACACCATTAAGGAATGGTTCGACCTAGTGTCAAGAATAACTCAGTGTGCCACCAGTGCAGTGAACCAGCGCCAAGTAGACAAGGCTCCACACCCCACCTACCACAACCCACCACCGCGGTACAACAGCCAGCGGCCATCACGTGTAACATACCCAGTTACACCTCCCCCCTCGCCTTGCAAGTATTGCAATGCCATGCACTGGCACTCCCAGTGTGTACAACGGTTCCCACGGGACCAAACACGCCCAGTCTACAGCGCCCGACCACACACAACCACTGTACCAAAACGTGGTACCCACACCCAGCCCAAGGTCCAACCTCCGAGCCATGTTCCCCAAGTCCAAGCTGCAAGCCAAGACGACTCTGCAAGCCCCGCGAGCAGCTCAACGGTAGGAAAACCTGAAACTTATTTTCGTTGAACAATTAATAATATGGACTGAATTGTCACCAAATGTATACTTGCCCTTTTTAATAGACACGGGAGCATCTATAAACCTACTTAACTTAGATATTTTAAGAACCATAGAAAATAGATTACCATATAAAATTATTATCCATCAGTACAGTTTAACTATAAATGCAATAGCCCACAATGTAAATACCCTTGGATATATTTTTTTAAAACTTAAAATCGGTAACCTCACCCAAAAACTAAAATTTTTTATAGTAGAAGCTTCACTACCTTTTGGTATTTTATCTATTAATACCCTTAAAATATTTAAATTAATTATAGATTTTAATAATCTCCAAATTTATCAAAATAATGATGCTCTCCCAACGAATGTCTATAAGTTCACCAAGTGCAAACAGGATTTATGTCCCACTCAACCGAGGGAAACTGATATGTTTACCACTTTCCCCGCGCACCAGTCCTGTTTACACGTGGCGAACCCTACCCCAATTATATGTTCCCCCACTATTGTATCACCCACTATTTCTCCTACCCATGATATTGAGATTTCTATACCTTCTAATGCGGCACCTCAGTTAGAACATTGTCCACACGAACTCCACCGAATTCTATATGAATTCTCACAAGTGTTCTCTACTAATAAATACAATGTGCCCAAATTGAACATACCACCGGTAAAAATCAATACCACCACAGATAAAATAATAGCATTACGCCCATATAGAGTGCCACTACACGACCAACAAGAAATACAAACCCAAATAGAACAAATGCTCCAATATGGAATCATTGCCCCGTCAGTTTCACCTTATGCCAGTCCCATAACGCTTGTTACCAAACGTGACCAAACGAAACGTTTCTGTATTGATTACAGAAAACTTAATGAAATCATCGCTCCAGACGTACATCCTTTACCCTTAATAGAAACCATTCTTGACAAATTGTCAAAAGCCAAATATTACTCTTCTGTAGATATAGCATCCGCATATTGGCAAGTGGAAATAGAACCTAACTCACGTAATCTACTAGCTTTCGTGACGTTAGATAGTCAGTACGAATTTTGTAGACTTCCTTACGGATTTAAAAATTCACCACAGATATACCATCGTGCCATAAACCAGGTCATGCAAAAATATAAACTAAATTTTGTTACCCATTACTTCGACGATTTCATTATTTTTTCTGACACCCTAGAGGATCATCTACAACACCTACAACAATTTCTAACAGTGTGTCAACACGAAAACATCAAACTTAATTATAATAAATGTTCATTTTTAAAACAAAAATAGATTTCTTAGGATACACTGTTACCGCAGGTACTTATGCACCGCAGACGCGCAACCTTGATACTATAAATGCAATAAAACCACCTAACAATCAAAAAACACTACAATCATTTTTAGGAGCAGTAAACGTTTATAATAAGTTTATAGCAGATTATGCCCGCTTACGAGCACCTTTAAATAAACTACTTAAAAAGGATGTAAAATGGAATTGGAACACAGACTGTCAACAAGCTTTCACCACTCTCAAAGAGAGTTTAACCAGTAAACCAGTACTACACTTGTATCAAGTCGGTTTACCATGCCGCCTTTATTGCGACGCATCCACCCAAGGGATTGCCGGCATACTCAAACAGGTACACCCAGATGGACAAATACATCCTGTGCAATATTTTAGCCGCGCCCTTAGGGCACATGAGAGAAACTACACCGTTTCCGAACTTGAGTGCCTTGCCATCGTCGAAAGTGTAGACAAATTCCGAATATACCTCACCGGTATAAAATTCACCATATACACAGACCACCAAGCTTTACAATGGCTTAAAACTATAAAAAATCCGTCAGGCCGACTATTTAGATGGAGCCTGAGACTATCTACCTATAATTACGAAATACACTACATCAAAGGCAGTCAACAGTATGAGGCAGATTTACTCTCAAGAAACCCCTTTGTAGGATTTATCAGTACTGATATTATAAAACAGCATCAACCAACAGCATCCCCCTTCAACATTGATACAAACGGCTTACATACCATTACCCGAAAAGGTGTAACTAAAATAATAATTCCCGAAACCCTGCAACATACTCTCATGAACAAAGTTCACCAAGAATATAACCACCCAGGCATCTCTCAGATGACCCGCATAATTACTACCCAGTACTACTGGAAAGGTATCTCTAAATCTATAGAAAAATTTGTCAGGTCGTGTCACACCTGCCAAATCATTAAAAGGCCCAAAGGTAAACCCTATGGTGCCCTCGGACAAATTCCACCACCTCAACAACCATTCGACTTAATCTCTATAGATACCATAGCTGGATTTTCGAAATATGGACACTCCAAGACCTATCTACACGTAATAGTGGATCATTTAACGCGATATGCTTGGACCTTTCCATCGAAGTCCACCAGTACCCTAACGTACATTCAAACCCTCAAGACTGTACTACAGCAAGGATCTCCAAAACGTCTGTTATCTGACAGAGCGCCCGCTTTTACCTCAGAAAAATTCCGTAAATTTCTAATAATGCATGGTATACAACCTCTTCTAACTACCAGCAATAATCCACAAGCAAACGGTTTAATAGAACGCTTAAATGCGACCATTACAGGCAAGCTCAGACTAGCTTATCTAGAAAATCCGAAAGCTTCCTGGACTCAACTAGTTAAACGCGTCACTCAGACGTACAATAACACACCCCATTCTGTCACAAGTTTTCCACCTACCTACTTAATGTTCAATGTTATCCCCCCAGATCTAAGAACTCATCTTAACCCATATCCCGAGATAAATATAGCTCGAGAGATAGCAAGCTCTCGTACTCAAAATAAACATAAAAAAGATAAAGAAACATTTGATAAGCAGCACAGAACACCACATTTCGAAGAGAATGATCTTGTTTTGGTAAAAAATTACAGACACCCCGACACAGGTAAATTAGCACCATATTTTACTGGACCCCACAAAATAATTGAAATAATTTCACCAAATGTCGTTCGAATTGATCGCCCAAATCAGCCACTGAATAGAGATAGTGACACCATACATGTCAATAAATTAAAATATTACACAGAGGATGTGTTGTACATAACACCTCCACAGCCCCGATTCGTTCAACACCCACAGCGATTGCCTCAAGATGTATATTTCATTGAATTCAATCATTTGACTCCAGATATCTTTGAAACACAATATTTCCGAATTATACCGCCTACAAGCTCACAGCCTTTTTTACATTTAAACCCCAGTATTTTCAATTAGGTCAGGAAACCAGTGGAAGGCAGGGAGATTTTCCCATAGCCAGCAGGGTGACTCACAAACATCAATAAACAGTTGCAGCGGCGTCAGGAACATGACACCTCCAATTTATTAGGCCGTACCTTGGCACAGCAGAATGCTAGATTGTCGTGTCCACCAAATAACCTGTCAATTATCAACTGATTGACTTACCAATAATTACCCAATTCACTTATTAATTTGAATTTTAATATTGAAAAATATCATTAAACTTTATATCTTTAATTATCATCGTGTGTTTTACAACTTTTACAGTGTTTGCACGCCCAGTGTGGAATTTTTTTTTGACGCAAAAGAACAATCATTCAATTATATGACTTTTGGGTACGCTTTTAATATGAACAAACACAACATTACCGGCTCATTCGTTAGGAATAAAAAAGAATTTAACCTCTCATTTCTCCATAGGTAACGCAATGTTACATGGAAAAAGGATCTGTTAAATTAATAGTTTAAATGATTTTTTCCCAAGCGTAACAAGCCGGCGTTTGGGTAGGCTCACCTAAAAATTTTGCAGACCAAACAGCATAAAACGTTCTGCAATCTTTTTAGCGCCTAAGACATGCATTACACACTTCATGTATCCAAAGTCCCCATCTTCCACTACACTACATCATTTTTAGGGATCAAGATCGCTCCCCGTCTGGTCTCACATAATATAATCGGGAAGATCTGGCAAAGACCAACTTCTCAGACCGGACCAAAGCGACATAGGGCCACATTGCCTCCCCATAGGTCAAACTAAAGACACCAATAATCTTGGACCTACACCTAGACATTGTGTGAATATGTTCCTTTCTTTTTTTTTCAGGAACGAATATTTTTTGTTTTCTTTTAAATTTTCTTCAAAAGAGACATTTTTTGCTCCATTTGTTTATCTAATCATTAATAACCTTTAATTATATTATATATTTTTTTGTATAAAATCTTGAATAATTATTTTTTTTTATTTTTTTTTACTTTTCAATTATAATCAAATTTTTATTCCAACATTATTTTAACAACTTTATTTTAACAATGGCAAAACAGTTAATTCTTTCAATAATCATTTTTAATTCATTATTATATCTTTTATATATTGCTAATTCATTATTATATCTTTTATATATTACTAATTCTAATTATTATATCTTTTATATTTTGCTAATTCATTATTATGTCTTTTGTATACTACATGTTTGATTTTATCCCCTTATACTGTTGTTATCCGCAATCATATTTCTATCTTTTTATTCACTATATTTTTGTTTAAATAACTTTATTATATGACAATGTTTATCATCAACTATCGGGCATCTACAACAATCGTTTTCAACAATCATATTCTTTAACTAATTCCCTATACTTTCTCGCTACCTATTTCAGCCATTGCTAGAAACGACAGTACTGCTTGACAATTTTTCTTTTGATTTCGTAAATCAACAAACTCTTTGAAAACACCGTTCCCCAGAAGTACAAGTCTCAACTTTTTGGTCTGAACACGTTTCAAAAGTTTATTTCAATCATCCGCAGAGCACATCACCAACGCATGCACAAAGCGTTCACATTTTTCAATTTTCAATTTTTTTCAGCTCTAGCGGACCACAATCAACCTTTGATTTCAAGTCAAGTCAGACAACTTACTGTCGCTACAACAATTCTACTTATCGCATGGCTCTACCACCCCTTTCAATCATATTAATTCTTTTCTTCAACATCTTTTCAACCAATAACCTTACAATTGTGACAAAGCACTGTAACCTTATACAGGATCACAGGTGAAACATTGCCTAGGAAGACGCACAAGTCTATATCCTCGCTTTGCACCTGGATCTCAGTATTTGATTGTCTGTGCAACACTTACAATTGCATATTCTTCAACCCCTAACCCTTTCCAACGCCCGCCAACAATCTCTTAGAACATCATCATTATTTTTTAGCAAACAAAGGTTTTATCTACAGTTCTCTTTTATAATGAATATCATAACTTTTAAATTAAACATAAGTTTTATTTTTATAATTTTCAGATATAGCCAAATAAACATCTTGTATAGCCCTTTACCCTCACAGTTTTAATTAATTAAAAGAAATTTTAATTACTTACCTGTGTTAGAGAGGCTTTACCCGCTTAAACCCGGATAAACCCTTTCACTCACGGGGCCCATCTATGATAATTTAAACCAATAACCCTATATTATGTAATACGTATAACAAGCTTGTCATGTTGTATATAGAACTAATTATAAACTACAACTAATTATACGCATAATTGACATGTCTCCTTGCATCACCAAATGTAATGTACTGAGGATGAATAAATAAAAAACTATATAATAGATTAAAAGCTGAGTTAAGAGCCAGAGAGAGATTTACAAAGTAACTTCTAAAGATAGATTGTTAGCCGCCAGTCTGTCGCCAGTGTCCAGTGTCCATCGACACGTGCATGACCCAATTCTCTTAGTCAGAGCGGTCGTATAAAAAGGCCGCGTAGCAACAGCCAGTTCAGTTGTTCCCGTAAGTTCCCCATCTGCGTGTCGCCGGTTGTCACCAACTCATCGACGATGTAAAACAGTAAGAAAACTTCTCAATCTCCATCTTTGCTTTTGGCTCGCTTTTTATCTATTCAAGGAACTTTCTTTCAACTGTGTCTCTTCGTTTTTTGTGTGTGGACATTCCCCAGTTTTCCACTCTGCCTCGACCACGACTGCCTGTACCCTGTGAGAACTGTTAAAGATCCTACAAGGTGCAGAGAGGTACGGGAAAACTCTCCACCCCTGACTGTCCCTCGCGGTTACTACAGGTTTGACCCTCGGTTGCCACAACTTATAGCGAGAGTCGACGAGGTTCTACAACAGGCTTACCAAACACCAACCTATAATTACAGAGAGTCGTCAGGATCTCAACGCATTATTACAGCTAGTCGACAGGATCCCTAATCACAGACAGGATCTCACAACATATTATTACATATATTTGTTCTGAAAATAGAGCATGCCTCGATAAAGGTTGGCGTTCAGTCAACCGAAATATTGGCAATAAGTATTTTATTCTCAATCCAATATATGCCTTTTTACTATCTAATGTATATATATTAGATAATAAAAAGGCATATATTTATTTATTTATTTCAATTTAAAGCGCTATGTCCCCCTAGGGACACTTGCGCTGTCATAGATGTATGCCTTTACATTTGTCTATACATATTTATACAATAATTTTAGGCCGTGAATAGAATAGTCATATGATGTTAACAATGAAAAAGAGAGAAAAAAAACGAGAACAGAGAACTTTGTACAAAAGAAATGAATGTCTGGCAATATATCTACAATTAACATAATAAATTAGCAGTTTCTTAAAATATATTTGTTGCTATATAATTTGAAATATATCTATAAAAGGTATTAAATTTAATATACATCTATTTACTGGAAATAAAAATACTTGGATTTGTTACTATTAAATTATTGTTGATTCTATAGTCTTGAAAAACAGAACAATCTAGTAAAATATGTATTGAGGTTTGTTCTTCATGTCCACAAAAAAAAAAAAAAAAACTCGAATCTTCGACTGCTTTAACTCTTTTTAGAAAACTTTTGAAATTTCCATGATTAGAAATAATTTGAGAATTATGAAAGTTTGGCCGGAAATATTTGGGTATGTTGTTATGGAAGAAGCTTTGAAAAGGCATATATTGGATTGAATAAAAGATTTATTTGCCAATATTTCGGTTGGCTGAACGCCAACCTTTAACCTATATATATATGGTAATAAGAGGTGGGGAAAATAAATAAGGACATCAGAAGTTGAAAGTGGAACCCAGGCAACCAGAGAGAGAGAGAGACAGGACCGGCACAGCCGGGCGGCCGTTCGTGTCCCACACAATCCCCAACTGTCTTAATAGTCCCGAGGTGTTAACTAACGTGTGGTCGCCCCTTGGAATGTCGCTGGTGTCTCAAGTGGCCGGACTTTACCCTCCCGTCTCTCTCTGGGTTGTCTCTAGGTTGGCTTTATTATTCCTGGAAGAATATATATTATGACATATTTATATTGTGACGGGGTGTTTTGACCCACCGCCATTTTTGAACAGCCCTTTCAACCGCCACCACCTCGGCCGGCCGTGACGCCAAGTCGGCGCATGCGCGGCGGTGGTGACGTGGTAAGCACGTGGGAGGATACCATTGTTTTTGACGGCCACCACGAGCCAACTTCCATTTTCATCAAACCTTTTTCAACTCTTCTTTACTAGATTTTAATTTGTAACAATAATAATTAACATTGATATTTATTTTTATATTATATCTGTAATAATTAAAATAACTTAGAATGAATAATTGAATCATTTCTTCAAAACCAGACGAACCACCACAATATAAACTCTTTTATATGATTTTATTTAAAATTTAAAATGTGTAGAGTGTATAGCAGATCACATTTTAGAATAAAGAGTGAATAGATAAAGAATTAAGTCTAAAATCATATCTTGAATATTCATTTTTATCATTTTTTTACATTAGTAAAGTTCAAACACAATTTATAAAACATATTGTTTTGTACAACATTTCTTTATTAAAATAAAGGTAAGATGTTCTTTCTTTCTCTCTAAACCCGTTTGTTAACCGGCCATTCTTCTAGAGTTTATGAGTTATCATTTTGTCTTGAAATATAATAAATTTCCATATCAACAACAAAACCTTTTATTAGGGACACTCTTCCTATACAGGATTCTCCTGTTGTTGTTGTCGTGTCCAAAGAAGAGTCTCAGATGTCTCCATGCATCTCCATCACAGCAGCATTCATTTTCCAATGAAGAGCAAAAAAAAAAAAAAAAACCGTCCTATACAGGATTCTCCTGTTGTTGTTGTTGTTGTCGTGTCCAAAGAAGAGTCTCAGATGTCTCCATGCATCTCCATCACAGCAGCATTCATTTTCCAATGAAGAGCAAAAAAAAAAAAACCGTCCTATACAGGATTCTCCTGTTGTTGTTGTTGTTGTCGTGTCCAAAGAAGAGTCTCAGATGTCTCCATGCATCTCCATCACAGCAGCATTCATTTTCCAATGAAGAGCAAAAAAAAAAAACCGTCCTATACAGGATTCTCCTGTTGTTGTTGTTGTTGTCGTGTCCAAAGAAGAGTCTCAGATGTCTCCATGCATCTCCATCACAGCAGCCTTCATTTTCCAATGAAGAGCAAAAAAACTCGTCCTATACAGGATTCTCCTGTTGTTGTTGTTGTTGTCGTGTCCAAAGAAGAGTCTCAGATGTCTCCATGCATCTCCATCACAACAGCATTCATTTTCCAATGAAGAGCAAAAAAAAAAACCCGTCCTATACAGGATTCTCCTGTTGTTGTTGTTGTTGTCGTGTCCAAAGAAGAGTCTCAGATGTCTCCATGCATCTCCATCACAGCAGCCTTCATTTTCCAATGAAGAGCAAAAAAAAACCCCGTCCTATACAGGATTCTCCTGTTGTTGTTGTTGTTGTTGTCGTGTCCAAAGAAGAGTCTCAGATGTCTCCATGCATCTCCATCACAGCAGCATTCATTTTCCAATGAAGAGCAAAAAAAAAACTCGTCCTATACAGGATTCTCCTGTTGTTGTTGTTGTTGTCGTGTCCAAAGAAGAGTCTCAGATGTCTCCATGCATCTCCATCACAGCAGCATTCATTTTCCAATGAAGAGCAAAACAAAACTCAGTCCTATACAGGATTCTCCTATATGGATAAATATAAGTAAATATAGCAGATAGAAGAAGTTCCTTTTGAGTTTATAATCTTACAATATATTTATGCAATCGAAAGTTGATATCTACACAAACATAACAGTTATCTACAGATAATTGTCATAGCAACAACAAAAAACCTTTATTAGGGGCTCTCGTCCTATACAGGATTCTCATAGATGGGTAAACATAGCAGATAGAAGAAGCTCCTTTTGAGTTTATGTTGACTTTGCTTAGAATTATTAATAAAACTGATTCCAATAATTATTAATTAAACATTATATTTATTGATTTACAAGAGAGAGAACAAAATATAAAAGGGAAACTAATATTGAACAAAGAAACCTTTTTCTGTTTCGGTTAGCGCCTATTTACCTGTGAGCTTACACACACTCTGTGGAACAATTAATTAATATATATATACAACAGTTTATAATTGTAATATCTATATATATAAAAATCAATGTTTGTATGTTTGTTTGTTTGTTTGTTTGTATGTTTGTTTGTTTGTATGTCCGGTATACAAATTAGCAGTAGTTCACTAATTCAAACCAAAATTTCCATACATAGGTAAAAAAAATACGGGGAAGACGATAGGCTATTTCAAAAATATATATAAATCAACTAGCCGAGTGACCCGGGCAACGCCCCGGGTTTACCCGAAGGACCCGCAGGTGAGAAACTATAGAAGAAAAATTTTAACAAATCAGAAAATGAAATTGCAAACAACAGAACTACACTTCTTTAAGGACATGAGAGCACATGCACTGTATCACCATACGTGTACCATTTTCAAAGACCCTGCTTAGGATTAAAACTTCTCAGAAGCATAACAATAGTACCAACCTAGAGGTTAACTGGTGTGGATGCATTCCTCTGGGAGTAAGACTATTGAGAAATTCAGTAGGGAGTTATTTTGCTTCTCCGCATTCTAACACTCCAACTGTTAACACTGTGGAAACACTGACTCATGTTTGGTAAGCAATTTCAGGGAAGAAACTATAGACATTGGATTAAATAAATTATTAATTAAATTGCATTAAATAAAAATTATTAGATTTAAATAAATATTATTAGAGTGAAAAAAAAAAAGAAAAATTAACAAATTAGAAAATAAAATTTTGAAAAATACAACTATATTGCAGATAAGATAAGAGGACCTTATTAAAAAATAAATAAACAAACTGTAATTCGACACTATCGATAATTCGACACTTTCGATAATTCGACACTTTCGATAATTCGACCATTTTAAAAATCAAATTTACAAGGTTGATTGTTGTTTAAATACAACTTTGATTTTGCATGCATAAACACAGGCTCTTGTAGCAAGAACCCAAATATTATTTATAGTCATAGCAAAAGCCAACTTTAGTGAAAACTGATGCCTCTTCAGAATGAATGGAAGACTGAAATCTGAAGGAGCAGAAGATATGGGTCATCTTTACATGTATGCTATCCAATGTTCGCACACTTGAAAAAGCCACATATAAAGTTGTCCGTGCGTAAACACAGGCTCTTGTAGCCAAGGTTTGGCCTTGAGCCTTATTTATAGTCATAGCAAAAGCCAACCTTAGTGAAAACTAACGCCTCTCTAGAATGAAGCGAAGGTTGGTATCCGAAGGGGCCAAAGATATTTCAGACACTATACAGTGTGTTCAACTTTGGGCACTGTCAGTATATGTGCTTCAAGGACATGAGAGCACATGCGCTGAAACACCATACGCGTTCCATCGCAAAGATCCTAAAGGCATTGGTGAAAGTATAAATGACCCATATCTTCTGCTCCTTCAGATTTCAGTCTTCCATTCATTCTGAAGAGGCATCAGTTTTCACTAAAGTTGGCTTTTGCTATGACTATAAATAATATTTGGGTTCTTGCTACAAGAGCCTGTGTTTATGCATGCAAAAGCAAAGTTGTATTTAAACAACAATCAACCTTGTAAATTTGATTTTTAAAATGGTCGAATTATCGAAAGTGTCGAATTATCGAAAGTGTCGAATTATCGAGTGTCGAATTACAGTTTGTTTATGTATTTTTTAATAAGGTCCTCTTATCTTATCTGCAATATAGTTGTATTTTTCGAAATTTTATTTTCTAATTTGTTAATTTCTTTCTTTTTTTTTTCACTCTAATAATATTTAATTAAATCTAATAATTTTTATTTAATGCAATTTAATTAATAATTTATTTAATCCAATGTCTATAGTTTCTTCCCTGAAATTGCTTACCAAACATGAGTCAGTGTTTCCACAGTGTTAACAGTTGGAGTGTTAGAATGCGGAGAAGCAAAATAACTCCCTACTGAATTTCTCAATAGTCTCACTCCCAGAGGAATGCATCCACACCAGTTAACCTCTAGGTTGGTACTATTGTTATGCTTCTGAGAAGTTTTAATCCTAAGCAGGGTCTTTGAAAATGGTACACGTATGGTGATACAGTGCATGTGCTCTCATGTCCTTAAAGTAGTGTAGTTCTGTTGTTTGCAATTTCATTTTCTGATTTGTTAAAATTTTTCTTCTATAGTTTCTCACCTGCGGGTCCTTCGGGTAAACCCGGGGCGTTGCCCGGGTCACTCGGCTAGTATGTATATAAAAAAGCAAAGCCCAATTCTAAACCCAAATATTTTTTTTATGAGAAGAACATCAACATATTGCATGATTACGGCAGTCCATAGCTTCCCTGACAAAAATTCACCAAGAAAGTAAAATATTCCAAAGTTTTTCTGTGTGTAAATTGCTAAATATGTAAAAAACATGTATACAAAAAAGCAAAGCCCAATTCCAAACCCAAATATTTTTTTTATGAGAAGAACATCAACATAATGCATGATTACGGCAGTCCATAGCTTCCCTGACAAAAATTCACCAAAAAAGTTAAATATTCCAAAAATATTTCTGTGTATATATTGCTAAATGTGTAAATAACATGTATATAAAAAAGAAAAGCTTAATTTTAAATTTCATTATCCTTTTTACAGGAAAAGCATCAAAATACTGCATAAGTACGGCACTTTTGCAGCCGCATGATTACGGCAGTCCATAGCTTCCCTGACAAAAATTCACCAAGAAAGTTAAATATTCCAAAATTTTTCTGTGTGTAAATTGCTAAATATGTGAAAAACATGTATACAAAAAAGCAAAGCCCAATTCCAAACCCAAATATTTTTTTTATGAGAAGAACATCAACATAATGCATGATTACGGCAGTCCATAGCTTCCCTGACAAAAATTCACCAAAAAAGTTAAATATTCCAAAAATATTTCTGTGTATATATTGCTAAATGTGTAAATAACATGTATATAAAAAA
>CP092869.1:89250494-89383952 GCA_030710605.1 Cordylochernes scorpioides
TAAATTTCATTATCCTTTTTACAGGAAAAGCATCAAAATACTGCATAAGTACGGCACTTTTGCAGCCGCATGATTACGGCAGTCCATAGCTTCCCTGACAAAAATTCACCAAGAAAGTTAAATATTCCAAAATTTTTCTGTGTGTAAATTGCTAAATATGTGAAAAACATGTATACAAAAAAGCAAAGCCCAATTCCAAACCCAAATATTTTTTTTATGAGAAGAACATCAACATAATGCATGATTACGGCAGTCCATAGCTTCCCTGACAAAAATTCACCAAAAAAGTTAAATATTCCAAAAATATTTCTGTGTATATATTGCTAAATGTGTAAATAACATGTATATAAAAAAGCAAAGCTTAATTTTAAATTTCATTATCCTTTTCACAGGAAAAGCATCAAAATACTGCATAAGTACGGCACATTTGCAGCCGCATGATTACGGCAAGTCCATAGCTTCCCTGACAAAAATTCACCAAGAAAGTTAAATATTCCAAAAATATTTCTGTGTATATATTGCTAAATGTGTAAATAACATGTATATAAAAAAGCAAAGCTTAATTTTAAATTTCATTATCCTTTTCACAGGAAAAGCATCAAAATACTGCATAAGTACGGCACTTTTGCAGCCGCATGATTACGGCAGTCCATAGCTTCCCTGACAAAAATTCACCAAGAAAGTTAAATATTCCAAAATTTTTCTGTGTGTAAATTGCTAAATATGTGAAAAACATGTATACAAAAAAGCAAAGCCCAATTCCAAACCCAAATATTTTTTTTATGAGAAGAACATCAACATAATGCATGATTACGGCAGTCCATAGCTTCCCTGACAAAAATTCATCAAAAAAGTTAAATATTCCAAAAATATTTCTGTGTATATATTGCTAAATGTGTAAATAACATGTATATAAAAAAGCAAAGCTTAATTTTAAATTTCATTATCCTTTTCACAGGAAAAGCATCAAAATACTGCATAAGTACGGCACTTTTGCAGCCGCATGATTACGGCAGTCCATAGCTTCCCTGACAAAAATTCACCAAGAAAGTTAAATATTCCAAAAATATTTCTGTGTATATATTGCTAAATGTGTAAATAACATGTATATAAAAAAGCAAAGCTTAATTTTAAATTTCATTATCCTTTTTACAGGAAAAGCATCAAAATACTGCATAAGTACGGCACTTTTGCAGCCGCATGATTACGGCAGTCCATAGCTTCCCTGACAAAAATTCACCAAGAAAGTTAAATATTCCAAAATTTTTCTGTGTGTAAATTGCTAAATATGTGAAAAACATGTATACAAAAAAGCAAAGCCCAATTCCAAACCCAAATATTTTTTTTATGAGAAGAACATCAACATAATGCATGATTACGGCAGTCCATAGCTTCCCTGACAAAAATTCACCAAAAAAGTTAAATATTCCAAAAATATTTCTGTGTATATATTGCTAAATGTGTAAATAACATGTATATAAAAAAGCAAAGCTTAATTTTAAATTTCATTATCCTTTTCACAGGAAAAGCATCAAAATACTGCATAAGTACGGCACATTTGCAGCCGCATGATTACGGCAATCCATAGCTTCCCTGACAAAAATTCACCAAGAAAGTTAAATATTCCAAAAATATTTCTGTGTATATATTGCTAAATGTGTAAATAACATGTATATAAAAAAGCAAAGCTTAATTTTAAATTTCATTATCCTTTTCACAGGAAAAGCATCAAAATACTGCATAAGTACGGCACTTTTGCAGCCGCATGATTACGGCAGTCCATAGCTTCCCTGACAAAAATTCACCAAGAAAGTTAAATATTCCAAAATTTTTCTGTGTGTAAATTGCTAAATATGTAAAAAATATGTATACAAAAAGCAAAGCCCAATTCCAAACCTAAATATTTTTTTTATGAGAAGAACATCAACATAATGCATGATTACGGCAGTCCATAGCTTCCCTGACAAAAATTCACCAAAAAAGTTAAATATTCCAAAAATATTTCTGTGTATATATTGCTAAATGTGTAAATAACATGTATATAAAAAAGCAAAGCTTAATTTTAAATTTCATTATCCTTTTCACAGGAAAAGCATCAAAATACTGCATAAGTACGGCACATTTGCAGCCGCATGATTACGGCAATCCATAGCTTCCCTGACAAAAATTCACCAAGAAAGTTAAATATTCCAAAAATATTTCTGTGTATATATTGCTAAATGTGTAAATAACATGTATATAAAAAAGCAAAGCTTAATTTTAAATTTCATTATCCTTTTCACAGGAAAAGCATCAAAATACTGCATAAGTACGGCACTTTTGCAGCCGCATGATTACGGCAGTCCATAGCTTCCCTGACAAAAATTCACCAAGAAAGTTAAATATTCCAAAATTTTTCTGTGTGTAAATTGCTAAATATGTAAAAAATATGTATACAAAAAGCAAAGCCCAATTCCAAACCTAAATATTTTTTTTATGAGAAGAACATCAACATAATGCATGATTACGGCAGTCCATAGCTTCCCTGACAAAAATTCACCAAAAAAGTTAAATATTCCAAAAATATTTCTGTGTATATATTGCTAAATGTGTAAATAACATGTATATAAAAAAGCAAAGCTTAATTTTAAATTTCATTATCCTTTTTACAGGAAAAGCATCAAAATACTGCATAAGTACGGCACTTTTGCAGCCGCATGATTACGGCAGTCCATAGCTTCCCTGACAAAAATTCACCAAGAAAGTTAAATATTCCAAAATTTTTCTGTGTGTAAATTGCTAAATATGTGAAAAACATGTATACAAAAAAGCAAAGCCCAATTCCAAACCCAAATATTTTTTTTATGAGAAGAACATCAACATAATGCATGATTACGGCAGTCCATAGCTTCCCTGACAAAAATTCACCAAAAAAGTTAAATATTCCAAAAATATTTCTGTGTATATATTGCTAAATGTGTAAATAACATGTATATAAAAAAGCAAAGCTTAATTTTAAATTTCATTATCCTTTTCACAGGAAAAGCATCAAAATACTGCATAAGTACGGCACATTTGCAGCCGCATGATTACGGCAATCCATAGCTTCCCTGACAAAAATTCACCAAGAAAGTTAAATATTCCAAAAATATTTCTGTGTATATATTGCTAAATGTGTAAATAACATGTATATAAAAAAGCAAAGCTTAATTTTAAATTTCATTATCCTTTTCACAGGAAAAGCATCAAAATACTGCATAAGTAAGGCACTTTTGCAGCCGCATGATTACGGCAGTCCATAGCTTCCCTGACAAAAATTCACCAAGAAAGTTAAATATTCCAAAATTTTTCTGTGTGTAAATTGCTAAATATGTAAAAAATATGTATACAAAAAGCAAAGCCCAATTCCAAACCTAAATATTTTTTTTATGAGAAGAACATCAACATAATGCATGATTACGGCAGTCCATAGCTTCCCTGACAAAAATTCACCAAAAAAGTTAAATATTCCAAAAATATTTCTGTGTATATATTGCTAAATGTGTAAATAACATGTATATAAAAAAGCAAAGCTTAATTTTAAATTTCATTATCCTTTTCACAGGAAAAGCATCAAAATACTGCATAAGTACGGCACTTTTGCAGCCGCATGATTACGGCAGTCCATAGCTTCCCTGACAAAAATTCACCAAGAAAGTTAAATATTCCAAAAATATTTCTGTGTATATATTGCTAAATGTGTAAATAACATGTATATAAAAAAGCAAAGCTTAATTTTAAATTTCATTATCCTTTTTACAGGAAAAGCATCAAAATACTGCATAAGTACGGCACTTTTGCAGCCGCATGATTACGGCAGTCCATAGCTTCCCTGACAAAAATTCACCAAGAAAGTTAAATATTCCAAAATTTTTCTGTGTGTAAATTGCTAAATATGTGAAAAACATGTATACAAAAAAGCAAAGCCCAATTCCAAACCCAAATATTTTTTTTATGAGAAGAACATCAACATAATGCATGATTACGGCAGTCCATAGCTTCCCTGACAAAAATTCACCAAAAAAGTTAAATATTCCAAAAATATTTCTGTGTATATATTGCTAAATGTGTAAATAACATGTATATAAAAAAGCAAAGCTTAATTTTAAATTTCATTATCCTTTTCACAGGAAAAGCATCAAAATACTGCATAAGTACGGCACATTTGCAGCCGCATGATTACGGCAATCCATAGCTTCCCTGACAAAAATTCACCAAGAAAGTTAAATATTCCAAAAATATTTCTGTGTATATATTGCTAAATGTGTAAATAACATGTATATAAAAAAGCAAAGCTTAATTTTAAATTTCATTATCCTTTTCACAGGAAAAGCATCAAAATACTGCATAAGTACGGCACTTTTGCAGCCGCATGATTACGGCAGTCCATAGCTTCCCTGACAAAAATTCACCAAGAAAGTTAAATATTCTAAAATTTTTCTGTGTGTAAATTGCTAAATATGTAAAAAATATGTATACAAAAAGCAAAGCCCAATTCCAAACCTAAATATTTTTTTTATGAGAAGAACATCAACATAATGCATGATTACGGCAGTCCATAGCTTCCCTGACAAAAATTCACCAAAAAAGTTAAATATTCCAAAAATATTTCTGTGTATATATTGCTAAATGTGTAAATAACATGTATATAAAAAAGCAAAGCTTAATTTTAAATTTCATTATCCTTTTCACAGGAAAAGCATCAAAATACTGCATAAGTACGGCACTTTTGCAGCCGCATGATTACGGCAGTCCATAGCTTCCCTGACAAAAATTCACCAAGAAAGTTAAATATTCCAAAAATATTTCTGTGTATATATTGCTAAATGTGTAAATAACATGTATATAAAAAAGCAAAGCTTAATTTTAAATTTCATTATCCTTTTCACAGGAAAAGCATCAAAATACTGCATAAGTACGGCACTTTTGCAGCCGCATGATTACGGCAGTCCATAGCTTCCCTGACAAAAATTCACCAAGAAAGTTAAATATTCCAAAATTTTTCTGTGTGTAAATTGCTAAATATGTAAAAAATATGTATACAAAAAGCAAAGCCCAATTCCAAACCCAAATATTTTTTTTATGAGAAGAACATCAACATAATGCATGATTACGGCAGTCCATAGCTTCCCTGACAAAAATTCACCAAAAAAGTTAAATATTCCAAAAATATTTCTGTGTATATATTGCTAAATGTGTAAATAACATGTATATAAAAAAGCAAAGCTTAATTTTAAATTTCATTATCCTTTTCACAGGAAAAGCATCAAAATACTGCATAAGTACGGCACTTTTGCAGCCGCATGATTACGGCAGTCCATAGCTTCCCTGACAAAAATTCACCAAGAAAGTTAAATATTCCAAAAATATTTCTGTGTATATATTGCTAAATGTGTAAATAACATGTATATAAAAAAGCAAAGCTTAATTTTAAATTTCATTATCCTTTTTACAGGAAAAGCATCAAAATACTGCATAAGTACGGCACTTTTGCAGCCGCATGATTACGGCAGTCCATAGCTTCCCTGACAAAAATTCACCAAGAAAGTTAAATATTCCAAAATTTTTCTGTGTGTAAATTGCTAAATATGTGAAAAACATGTATACAAAAAAGCAAAGCCCAATTCCAAACCCAAATATTTTTTTTATGAGAAGAACATCAACATAATGCATGATTACGGCAGTCCATAGCTTCCCTGACAAAAATTCACCAAAAAAGTTAAATATTCCAAAAATATTTCTGTGTATATATTGCTAAATGTGTAAATAACATGTATATAAAAAAGCAAAGCTTAATTTTAAATTTCATTATCCTTTTCACAGGAAAAGCATCAAAATACTGCATAAGTACGGCACATTTGCAGCCGCATGATTACGGCAATCCATAGCTTCCCTGACAAAAATTCACCAAGAAAGTTAAATATTCCAAAAATATTTCTGTGTATATATTGCTAAATGTGTAAATAACATGTATATAAAAAAGCAAAGCTTAATTTTAAATTTCATTATCCTTTTCACAGGAAAAGCATCAAAATACTGCATAAGTACGGCACTTTTGCAGCCGCATGATTACGGCAGTCCATAGCTTCCCTGACAAAAATTCACCAAGAAAGTTAAATATTCCAAAATTTTTCTGTGTGTAAATTGCTAAATATGTAAAAAATATGTATACAAAAAGCAAAGCCCAATTCCAAACCTAAATATTTTTTTTATGAGAAGAACATCAACATAATGCATGATTACGGCAGTCCATAGCTTCCCTGACAAAAATTCACCAAAAAAGTTAAATATTCCAAAAATATTTCTGTGTATATATTGCTAAATGTGTAAATAACATGTATATAAAAAAGCAAAGCTTAATTTTAAATTTCATTATCCTTTTCACAGGAAAAGCATCAAAATACTGCATAAGTACGGCACTTTTGCAGCCGCATGATTACGGCAGTCCATAGCTTCCCTGACAAAAATTCACCAAGAAAGTTAAATATTCCAAAAATATTTCTGTGTATATATTGCTAAATGTGTAAATAACATGTATATAAAAAAGCAAAGCTTAATTTTAAATTTCATTATCCTTTTTACAGGAAAAGCATCAAAATACTGCATAAGTACGGCACTTTTGCAGCCGCATGATTACGGCAGTCCATAGCTTCCCTGACAAAAATTCACCAAGAAAGTTAAATATTCCAAAATTTTTCTGTGTGTAAATTGCTAAATATGTGAAAAACATGTATACAAAAAAGCAAAGCCCAATTCCAAACCCAAATATTTTTTTTATGAGAAGAACATCAACATAATGCATGATTACGGCAGTCCATAGCTTCCCTGACAAAAATTCACCAAAAAAGTTAAATATTCCAAAAATATTTCTGTGTATATATTGCTAAATGTGTAAATAACATGTATATAAAAAAGCAAAGCTTAATTTTAAATTTCATTATCCTTTTCACAGGAAAAGCATCAAAATACTGCATAAGTACGGCACATTTGCAGCCGCATGATTACGGCAATCCATAGCTTCCCTGACAAAAATTCACCAAAAAAGTTAAATATTCCAAAAATATTTCTGTGTATATATTGCTAAATGTGTAAATAACATGTATATAAAAAAGCAAAGCTTAATTTTAAATTTCATTATCCCTTTCACAGGAAAAGCATCAAAATACTGCATAAGTACGGCACTTTTGCAGCCGCATGATTACGGCAGTCCATAGCTTCCCTGACAAAAATTCACCAAGAAAGTTAAATATTCCAAAATTTTTCTGTGTGTAAATTGCTAAATATGTAAAAAATATGTATACAAAAAGCAAAGCCCAATTCCAAACCTAAATATTTTTTTTATGAGAAGAACATCAACATAATGCATGATTACGGCAGTCCATAGCTTCCCTGACAAAAATTCACCAAAAAAGTTAAATATTCCAAAAATATTTCTGTGTATATATTGCTAAATGTGTAAATAACATGTATATAAAAAAGCAAAGCTTAATTTTAAATTTCATTATCCTTTTCACAGGAAAAGCATCAAAATACTGCATAAGTACGGCACTTTTGCAGCCGCATGATTACGGCAGTCCATAGCTTCCCTGACAAAAATTCACCAAGAAAGTTAAATATTCCAAAAATATTTCTGTGTATATATTGCTAAATGTGTAAATAACATGTATATAAAAAAGCAAAGCTTAATTTTAAATTTCATTATCCTTTTTACAGGAAAAGCATCAAAATACTGCATAAGTACGGCACTTTTGCAGCCGCATGATTACGGCAGTCCATAGCTTCCCTGACAAAAATTCACCAAGAAAGTTAAATATTCCAAAATTTTTCTGTGTGTAAATTGCTAAATATGTGAAAAACATGTATACAAAAAAGCAAAGCCCAATTCCAAACCCAAATATTTTTTTTATGAGAAGAACATCAACATAATGCATGATTACGGCAGTCCATAGCTTCCCTGACAAAAATTCACCAAAAAAGTTAAATATTCCAAAAATATTTCTGTGTATATATTGCTAAATGTGTAAATAACATGTATATAAAAAAGCAAAGCTTAATTTTAAATTTCATTATCCTTTTCACAGGAAAAGCATCAAAATACTGCATAAGTACGGCACATTTGCAGCCGCATGATTACGGCAATCCATAGCTTCCCTGACAAAAATTCACCAAGAAAGTTAAATATTCCAAAAATATTTCTGTGTATATATTGCTAAATGTGTAAATAACATGTATATAAAAAAGCAAAGCTTAATTTTAAATTTCATTATCCTTTTCACAGGAAAAGCATCAAAATACTGCATAAGTACGGCACTTTTGCAGCCGCATGATTACGGCAGTCCATAGCTTCCCTGACAAAAATTCACCAAGAAAGTTAAATATTCCAAAATTTTTCTGTGTGTAAATTGCTAAATATGTAAAAAATATGTATACAAAAAGCAAAGCCCAATTCCAAACCTAAATATTTTTTTTATGAGAAGAACATCAACATAATGCATGATTACGGCAGTCCATAGCTTCCCTGACAAAAATTCACCAAAAAAGTTAAATATTCCAAAAATATTTCTGTGTATATATTGCTAAATGTGTAAATAACATGTATATAAAAAGCAAAGCTTAATTTTAAATTTCATTATCCTTTTCACAGGAAAAGCATCAAAATACTGCATAAGTACGGCACTTTTGCAGCCGCATGATTACGGCAGTCCATAGCTTCCCTGACAAAAATTCACCAAGAAAGTTAAATATTCCAAAAATATTTCTGTGTATATATTGCTAAATGTGTAAATAACATGTATATAAAAAAGCAAAGCTTAATTTTAAATTTCATTATCCTTTTCACAGGAAAAGCATCAAAATACTGCATAAGTACGGCACTTTTGCAGCCGCATGATTACGGCAGTCCATAGCTTCCCTGACAAAAATTCACCAAGAAAGTTAAATATTCCAAAATTTTTCTGTGTGTAAATTGCTAAATATGTAAAAAATATGTATACAAAAAGCAAAGACCAATTCCAAACCCAAATATTTTTTTTATGAGAAGAACATCAACATAATGCATGATTACGGCAGTCCATAGCTTCCCTGACAAAAATTCACCAAAAAAGTTAAATATTCCAAAAATATTTCTGTGTATATATTGCTAAATGTGTAAATAACATGTATATAAAAAAGCAAAGCTTAATTTTAAATTTCATTATCCTTTTCACAGGAAAAGCATCAAAATACTGCATAAGTACGGCACTTTTGCAGCCCCCCTGACAAAAATTCACTAAAAGAGGTAAGTATTCAAAAAAATATTTTGGTATATATATTGCTAAATGTGTAACAAACATGTATATAAAAGAGCAAAGCTTAATTCTAAGTTCTAATATTTTTTTATAAGAAAAGCTACAAAAGCAAATAGGGAGAAGTGAAGCCATTTAGCCATTTTCAAAATCTGATTGTGAAAGAGTAAAAAAATGAGTAAATAAGAGCAAATATAAAGAAAAAGTATTGCTAAATGTGTAATAAACATGTATATAAAAAAGCAAAGCTTAATTCTAAGTTTTAATATAAAGAAGAAATAAGACACAAAAATGGAGCTAAATTCAAATGAAAAACTATAACAAATTAATAAAAAAAAAAGACCTAATCCAAATGCCACCATCATCAGACAAAAGAAAAAATGAGATTTTATTCTTTAGTTCATTTATTCTTCTGTCTGATGCTGTTGTTGAAACGTCACACACTATTAAATTATTTGGATTAGGTCTTATTAATGAGAAAAAAAAGATGCCAAAGAGAGATGAAAAGATGCCAAAAAAGATAACCAGATACAAAAATTGTGCTAAATTCAAATGAAAAACTATAACAAACACTTATAAAAGATAATTATTATAGAATAAAAGTAATAATTCAATCTACAATTCGAAAAATTTATATATTTAAATGAAAAACTATAACAAAGTACTTACATAATCAAATGAATCAGAAATATATATTATTTCAAAACACATTTTTACGCATTTCAAAACAAATGAATTGATGATGATAAATGCAAAAAATCTACGATTGTAAAATAGATTAATTTAAAAAATAAAAATAACTGTTAACATTAGGAAAATAAAAACAGGCCTATCATACGAAGAAAAAAATAACGAAAATTTTGGTATATAGATTGTTATGTGTAGTTCAGAATCTTCGGAGGAGATAGCTCAGGACTTTACAATGGAAAACTCTGTTACGGTATTATCTATATAGATTATTAAAACTATATATTCAAATTATTCTACTTAGCTCACGAACTGCACCCTCTATCAAAGATTAGATTAAATTATGCTGATGCAAACAAATAGATAATGCTAATAGCAACCAATTATATAAAAAAAATCTTATCTAAATATATATCACTAGGGTAGATATGCACACGGGTCAATCCCGGGGCGAAGCCCGGGTCACCCGTCTAGTATCTTATAATAATACTATAATATACTCTGTTTAATTAATTTATTTTTGAATGTTTGGATTTGGCAGTAATATAATTGTTGTTGTGATGAATATATTAAAAAGTATATATATAGCATTAGAAAGATAATTAAAATTTGTTTCGTAATTTGGTAAAACATATTTATATATTTAATTGAAGGAACATTACAATAATCTTATTTATGGTAATCGAAAGTTGATATCTACACAAAAATTTGTTTTTAACAGACAAAGAATGTAATATATTTTTCTCTCCCTCTCAATTATATAAATATTTAAAATATGCAAATAATAATTTGTGTATATAAAAATAGTATATATCATAAATTTATCATCGTGATAATCATGTTGAAGAGGACTGATAAGTACGAAAACTTGAAAATAAAAAGTTGAACAAGAAACCTAGCCCTGGAAGCTTTATTTATTTTATAGTATCTAGCAATGTTTCTTACATCAAATTATATAGATTTTTGAAATACTTATCTGACAATTTAATTAATCTTAATTTTTAACTATAATATTGATTGCAAAAATATGTCCAATATATAATATTATTCTGGTTTAAGTTTAAATTAAAAAAAAAATTAGTATACAGATATATTAGTATATTAGAAAAATCCTATTTTTAAACATAATTTAATTGCCTGTGTATATTATGTTTGGATATATATATATATATATACTAGCGGATGTGTACCCGGCTTCGCCCGAGTGAAAGTTTGCCTAACGAATATTATATATTATGAAGTATAATAAACAATGCTAAAGATTAGTTTTAATTATTAATCAAGATTGTGTGTGAATATGTGAGAAAGATGTAATATCGTTGTTGTTTTCTTGGCCGACTGTTTTACATATGGTGTTATCTTAAAATTGCTTGTTTTGAATATTTTTTTAGATTGAGTTGAATGAATTGCTGATTTTTTTTTGTATTTATATATAAATAAAATTAACTCTGTTGAATTTTTTTGTATTTTATCGATAACAGCAAAGTTATGTATTTTAAAGTTAGGAAAAATATTTTGATGTTAAGCAAAACCTGCTCCATCTCGTTTTACATAAATGTTGAAAATTTGGTCGAAATTGATGCATTGTAACGAAAGTTTTTAGCGAACACCACTTATGAAATTTCCATTTATATAGAAGATATAATAATAATATTGTCACGGTAGTGATAACGAGTATAACAAAAGTTAAAGTAAAAATAATTTATTTATAAAATGCAAACTATTGCTAAGAATTTATTTACAAGTAATAATATACAAGAATGGTAAGGGGTGATGACCTTGCAAATATTAATGATGATATACCACAGAATATTTAAAATAATTATTCAGTGATATTGCCCCCCTCCTAGATGAACAGCGTCCCGCTGTAATTATCACTTGAACAGATCAGCTTGGTCCTCAGGGTCATGGTAGGGTTTCATTCTCAGTACATGGACAAGGTCTCTTGTTTGGCGTCTTCTGGTTGGTTGGTCCACAGGTTCAACTTCGAAGGTCACGTCAGAGAGTTTCCGAGTAACCCTGTATGGCCCGAAGTACCTTTTCATCAGTTTTTCTGAGAGTCCCACCTTTCTTATCGGGATGAAAATCCATACCAGTTCACCAACGTTGTAATCCATTGCCTCGTGCTTTGAGTCATATCTGGCCTTGTCCTTCTCTTGGGCTTTCAAGGTTTCTAATCTTGCTAGCTGCCTAGTCTCTTCGACTCGCGAGGCAATCTTCTGACTGTAATCCTCTTGGAGATCTTCATGCGGATTTGGGAAAAGAGTGTCTACAGTTGTTTCGGCTTCGCGTCCATGAATCAGTTTAAAAGGGGTAAAACCTGTTGTATCTTGTTTTGCCGTGTTGTAGGCGAACGTGACGTAGGGCAGGATTACGTCCCAGTCCTTCTGTTCAACACTTACATACATAGCAATCATGTTGGCTAAGGTTTTGTTTAACCTCTCCGTCAGTCCATTCGTCTGGGGATGATACGCTGTAGTGAACCGATGTATCGACGAGCATTGATTGGTGAGTTCCGCAATCAATTTGGATTGGAATACTCGTCCTCGGTCCGTGATGATTTCTCTGGGGGCTCCATGCTTGAGAACAACATCTTCCATTAAGAACTTGGCTGCTTCTTTTGCTTCCCCTGTGGGTAAGGCTTTAGTAACGGCAAATCGAGTAAGATAGTCGGTACAGACTATGATCCATTTATTACCAGTATCAGACTTGGGAAATCTTCCAAGGAGGTCCATTCCAACTCTCTGAAAAGGGGAGGATGCAGGAGGTATGGCCTTAAGTAGTCCGGGTGGCTTTTGAGTTGATTGTTTCTTTCTTTGGCACTCCTTACAATGAGCGACATACTTCCGTATGTCCCGGAGAAGTCCTGGCCAGAAATATTTGTTTTTAACTCTCTCATATGTCTTCGAAAATCCAAGATGACCTGCTGTGGGAGCATCGTGTAAACTTTTCAGTAGTTCTAAGCGTAAGTGCTTGGGAATAACTAAAAGGTGTTGGTTTCCCAGGGGGTCGAAATTCTTTTTGTATAAGGTTCCTTTTAACATTTCATATCCTTTTGATTCGGCACCAAATATTTCTGTTTCATCTATCAATTTATTAATTTTAGGGTCTTTTCTTTGTTCAGCTTCGAAGCACGTTAGAGCAGTTATTGAGGGTATATCATCATCCTCATCATTGTATGCTTCTTCCGATTCAAGTTGGAGAGGATTTCGAGAAAGACAGTCGGCATCTTGGTGTTTGCGTCCACTTTTATAAACAACTGTTACATTGTATTCTTGGAGTTTTAAAGCCCATCTTGCTAGTCTTCCTGTCGGGTCCTTCAGGTTAGATAACCAGCAAAGAGCGTGGTGGTCAGTGACGATGACAAACTCACGACCAAAAAGGTACGGTCGAAATTTGTTGATGGCCCATATTGCGGCCAAGCATTCTCTTTCCGTTGTTGAGTAATTCTTCTCCGCCTTAGATAAAGTTCTTGAAGCATAACCAACTGGTCGCTCTTTCCCATCGTTGATCTGTACGAGGACAGCTCCAATTCCATAACCGCTGGCGTCAGTATGAAGCTCGGTTGGCAGTTGTTCTTCGAAATAGGCAAGAACAGGTTCAGACATCAATGTTTTTTTCAAGGAATCAAAAGCATCCTGTTGGTCAGAGTTCCAAGTGAATTTATTATCTTTTTTGAGGACTTCGTGTAAAGGAGCAGCTTTCTCAGCAAAATTTTCGATAAATCTACGATAATAGGAACATAGGCCAATGAAGCTTCTCACATCTGTTATAGATTTTGGGGTAGGAAACTTGGCGATAGCTTCAATCTTTTCTGGATCGGGATAAATACCTTTACTATCGACGAGGTGTCCAAACACTCTTATTCTTTTGGTTCCGAAAAGGCACTTTTTTGGGTTGAGGCGTAGCTCGGCTTTGTCGAGACATTGTAGTATGATTTCAAGCCGGTGTAAATGTTCGTTGAACGATTTGGAATACACCACGATGTCGTCTAAATAACAAAGGGCCATCGTCCATTTCAGGCCTTTCAATATCTTGTCCATCATGCGCTCGAATGTTGCAGGGGCATTGCACAGGCCAAAGGGCATAACTAGGAATTCGTAGAGTCCGTCAGGGGTAATAAAGGCAGTTTTTTCTCTATCTGCTTCGTCGACTTCTATTTGCCAATATCCTGAACGAAGGTCCATTGATGAATAAAATTTGGCTCCTTTCAGGGAGTCAAGTGTATCATCGATTCGGGGTAGTGGGTAAACGTCTTTTTTAGTAACTTTGTTTAGTCGTCTGTAATCCACACAGAAACGCCAGTTACCATCCTTCTTCTTCACTAAAATAACCGGCGATGACCATGGACTTTCTGAGTGACGTATAATCCCGGCGTCTAGCATTTTGTCCACTTCCGTTTGGATTGCTTGGCGTTCTGTAGGGGAGACTCGATATGGTCTATGCTTAATAGGCTGATGGTTTCCAGTTTCAATTTTATGTTTGGTTACTGAAGTTTGCTTTACAGGTTCATTATTTTTATCAAATATTTTTTCATATCGTTTTAAAATTGATAAGATTTGAGACTGCTGCTCTTCTGATAAATCATCACTAATTAAATTTTGTAAAAATTTAAAGTCACTTTTATCAGCATGACTGGCATGATTCGCATTTTTCGCCTCCTTATTAAATTCAGAACATTCTGAAATAGCCGTCAAGTTATTTTCTTCAACCCTTTGAATTTTTCCTAGGCACATTCCCTTAGGGACTATTTGAGCTGTGGTGCTAGAATTTACGATCCAAAGTTTTCCTTTATTATGGGAAAGCCTGAATAATGCACAGGGAAGTGTTAACCCTTTTCCTATCAATACCTTTTTCGAAGGTTCAAAAAGTACCTGATTTTGCCCATTAAGCTCTTCACTCATAACATTTATTAGTTTGGTAGATTCGGCTGGGATTACGACGCTTCTGCTAGCCACAACCTTCCCCATGGAAGCAGGTGAATTTAGTACATCTTTGGCCTCTTCCAATCTGATTTCGGCGCGTCCACAATCAATCACGGCATTTGATGCCTCTAGGAAATCCCATCCGAGGATAATACTTGGGTTACTATTAGGGAGGACGATAAACTCAAGCGGCTGTTCCAATCCATTGATGCTCAAGCTGATTGTGCATCGGCCGATCGATGTAACATTCTTGCCATCAGCAACTTTCAGAGTCATTCCGCTATCCTTGAACATGGTCTTTTTTAATTGTCGTCTTAATCCATCAGAGATAACTGAATGCAATGTCATCAATGATGATTTCGACATAATTTTGTTGTAATTTAGCGGCTGTCGACGATGGAGGGTTTTTCACACCCGCGGCTTCCCCCTCGAAAGAAGACGCGACGCTTAGTTTTTTTCTAGATTGTAGCGGCGTGGGGATTGGCTTGTATGGCGGCCTGGGGAAATGGACTGGCGTCTTGGGGATCTTCCTCTGTTTGGATACGGTGATTGTCTGCGGTAGATTTGGCTTCTTATGGCTTGGTGGTTACCAATTTGAGGTTCTTGGGTGCTTGGTGCGTGTCCTTCGGGTCTCTGCATCCATTGTCGTCTTTCTCTACAATATCGCTTAACATGACCTGGGCGGCCGCAATTAAAACATATTGGGATGTTGTCATGCGTCCTCCATTCATCCGTTCTTCGTTGTGGTGGCGTCTGGTTATATATGGGTGTTTGGGTAGGGTACTGACGTCGTGGAACCTGGCTGAATGTACGTGTTTGGTTGGGGTACGACTGTCGTGGCGGAGGCCTTTGAATAGGCTTCGAAATTGAAGCTACGTTTTTTTCAATCTCTTCTCGGATAATTTCTTTCAGAGAAGATGGTTCAGGGGTAGTTGACTCGGGATTTAGTGCGCGATGAACTTCTTCACGCACGATGCGTCGGATTAAGTCTTCCATTGATTCAGAGTCTGCTGAATCGATGGCGGCAACATTCGGTAGTCTGTCGAATACTACACGTTTATTTACACGTTTTTTATTTGAAGCCTCGATTTTTCGGCACCATTTGATGAACTCATCGATACTTGCAATGTCTAAAATGATGATTGACTGATATATCTCCTCCGATATTCCTTTCGTCAGGTGTGCAACTATTTCATTTTCCATCATAGCCGGATTCACTTCTCTGCACAGATGGAGAACATCTTGAATGTAAGAATCACTGGTCTCCTCCTTCCCCTGAGCTCGAGTTTTGAGGTTCTCTGCGAGTTGATCTTTTTGGGTGACATGATGTCCGAAATTCTGGGAAAACATTTTCACAAAAATATCCCATGAATTAATTTTCTCTTCAACATTTTCGTACCATCTGTGCGCTGTTCCTTGGAGGAAAAAATAAACATTTGCGAGGCACATTGAATCATCCCAGCAGTTGTAACGAGCGACGCGATGGAATTCTTTCAGCCATTTTTCTGGATTCTGGTTGCGTTCTCCAGTAAAAATAGAAGGGTTTCTAAAAGGTTGAAAATGGTACTCACCCATTTTTTTCTGTATCTCTTGCTTGATCATAGCGATGTTTTCTTGAGGTTCTAGTCCTTGTAGTCTTCGGCTTCTTCTAACGGCTTGGGCGGCGAGGGAATATTCCAGCTTCTCCACCAGTTGTCACGGTAGTGATAACGAGTATAACAAAAGTTTAAGTAAAAATAATTTATTTATAAAATGCAAACTATTGCTAAGAATTTATTTACAAGTAATAATATACAAGAATGGTAAGGGGTGATGACCTTGCAAATATTAATGATGATATACCACAGAATATTTAAAATAATTATTCAGTGATAATATAAATGAGTTTTAAAAATTGTTTTAAAAAATGCATCGGCCGGGAATCGAACCCTGGCCGCCCGCGTGGCAGGCGAGCATTCTACCACTGAACCACCGATGCTTTAAAAAAATCAAATTCATTTATCGTCGCGACCAGTGCTGCGCCCTAGCGGTAAAAGACTGGAACTAACGCTTTTTGGTTTTTTATTTTTTAAAAAAGCACATTAACTTTTTTAGTTTTTTGAATAGCCTATATGTTAAACGAAATCTTCAGCTACCTACATGCGAAATTCCATAATGATTGAGTCAGTAGATTTTGCGTGATGCGATAACAAACATCGATTTCGCATTTCATTTTTATATATATAAGGAAGGATACTAGCCGAATGGCCCGGGCAACGCCCGGGTTTTACCCGACTGGACCCGGCTTCGCCTGGGTAGTGTTCGAGCGAGGTTTACTCATGAATGAATAGAGGCCCCAACTGTTTGTAAACTCAATGTAATGAATTTTCTTTCAGCAAAATGGAGATAAATTGCAAACAGCAATATCGAAAATGCTTGTAAAAAAATCTGAAATATAGGATCCATTTCACAAACACATCTAATGAATAGAGTGCTGTTTGGAGGAGTGGTCTAAACTGTTAATTTTTAAAAACCATGACCCGGAGTCATCGAATGCAGATTCAGACACTTTGTTCTGAAAAAAAAATTGCCCCAATGGTTCCTGATTCTTGAAAAAGTCCAACCCCTCCAGTGAGTGCAAGTAACCAAACTGGGCTTTTATTCTTAAAAATTAAAAAAAAAATCTAATGATTAGTGTGAATAAAGGAAAATGGTCGGCACAACCTGAAAATTTCACTTTGTCCACTTCAATCTCGGCTGTCCAAGAAGAAACAGCCAGAGCAAACATTTTAAAGGGCACCTAATCCGGCATTTACATATCTAAATAGTTAAGCAACTTTTATAAATGTAATATATTTCTGCAATATTGAAATACCTGGACTTGGAAGAATTTTGTATTAGTTATTGTTGCAGTTTTAGAAAAGTGTGGGAAATTGGATATTTTAACAAAAGAATAATTTTTAAAATGGTATATAAAATAAAAAGGAAATTTGCATAATTTTCTAATAGTCAAGGGCAATTTTAAAAATACCAAAAAAGCAAGACCAAATAAAAGAAATATATATATGTGTGATGTTTCAGTAACAGCATTGTTGCCATATAAAGACAAAATTACTGAATGTATTCAGTACCTTTGTCTGAAGGTAGCCAAAATGTAACTGAAACCACACATAATGTAATTATTTGTATTCGGTCTTGCTTCCTTTTTTTTTTAAATTATCCCTAGTACGCGTGGTACAGGCCATGATAACCATGGTGGGTAGGCAGCGACTGCTTTTACTGTAAGCGCACCACATGTCTACAAATGTGATACATTGCTACCAGCTAAATGCATTTTCACTATGGTGTGATTTCCACATGATGGATCTGTAGACACATTATAATCTCTCCAGAGCTTAAGGTAGCAAACAGTACTTTCACATTATATAAATATCAATGCCAAAAGCCAGAGTTATGATAGCATGTTGCAGTGTAATGTAGACCTGCAGGATGGGAAAAAGCAATATTATTTCCGGCTTCAATTTGAAAAGTATTATGAAACGTTAAAAATATAATCCTAACTTTTGAAGCATGAAAAAATGCTAACTTGATGTGTATCAATTTAGTCTAAAAACAAACAGCATGTAAAAGTAAGCACCAATCGAAAGCATTTATTAGCTCTAACAGTGCTGCCCCCAGCGGTAAAAGACTGGAGCTAACGCTTCACGGGTTGGTAAAGTTTCTGTTAATATTACATTAACTTAACAATATTCCATGTCTTGCTAACACAAATTTTTAAAAATAATATGCATAAAAATAATGCAATTCTAAAAATCATAAATGAAGCATCATTAAATTAAATGGGAGAGAAATGGTGTTTCAAATTTTTTTTTTGTTGTAAAACTTTGACCTTTATATTTTTACAAATTCTTAATGTACACATAACCCAAACCAAATTGTCTATAAAATTCTGCAAACAAATATAATATTATAGAGGCATGAAAATACTAATGGTGTAAAAATCAAAACAGCAAAGTTATCCTGATAAATGCAATGAGCTATGATAAGGTGTGTTGCAGGCTAACAAAAACCTTAATTGAACCAGAAATGTTGATACCATAAAAAAAAACAATTTTCAAGAATAGAGTTATGTAAATGAATAAAATGTGAAAAAATTAAAATAAAATAAAGTAAAAAAAGCTTTATTGATGAAACTACAGTAGAGCAATAATGATAACAAATTATTCACAAATTATGTATTTACAAAAGTCAAGCTTCCCAAAATCATTATTCGAAGAAAATTCTTTCAAAATTGTCAAAATCTAGATCAAAGCCCCCTGATAAACAATATTGCGTGTCTTGCTAAAAGTAGAACTAAAGACAAATAAATTTTTAGGGCTGGAAACACGGGAGCATGCTACATAGAGTTGCCCATGCGAGAAACAGGGAGACTCAAGATGCACACCAACTACTTGCAATGTTTGACCCTGAGATTTATTAATTGTCATAGCAAAGGCAACCATAACTGGGAATTGCAAGCGTCTAAACTTAAAAGGCAGATCATTTGGAATAATAGGTATTCTAGGAATAAGGACCTCTTCCCCTCGAAAAGAGCCAGTTAAAATTCGAGCCTTGATTGAAATATATCCGTTCTCCATTCTCAAGATGCACAGCTAAATGGATAATAGCTGGATGGCGTTGGTGTAAAGGGAAGCTGAGAAGACGCCAAACAGCTTCATTGCTGCTTATGTATCTGGCACACTGATACATTCGCACCTCATTTTGAGGGTCAGGACCTCTACCTTCTCTGCATAAATTAATAATAGCTTGATCACTGCCCTTATTGACATATTTGCAAATATATTTTATTGCCTTAACAGAACTACAGTTCTCAACATTGATATGTGCACAAAACATCTTCGATAGCAATGGAGAATAAGGCACCACCCAACGATTGTCAATTGTGACCTCTTCGCGTCCACGTATTTTAACCTTTGCAGTAAAGCCACCTGCTTCAGGTGCGCGTCTCCTATATAAAGGATAACCATTCTCATTAGTCTGGGTTTCCAGCAAAAACTGTTTTGGATATTTTTTAGAACAGCTACTATTCTTCATACAGGGGGACACAGGGTTGTACTCACCGCAAGGCCCATGTATCATATTCTTAACCACAATGTTATACAATAGCGGGTCTTGAATAGGATCTGGAAACTCAGCACATATAACAGAGTCTATCTGAGTGGGACGGAGCTTATTTGCTAGCCAAACTAATATGTGAGCATGAGGAAGTCCCCTTTTCTGCCATTCAACAGAATACATCCACGCAACTGTTGCTCCATACAATTGGCCTTTTGTTAGAGCCCCAATAAATTTAACTAATTTTTGCCGAAAAACCCGAGCTGTGATATCATGTCTATCCAGCTGTTTTTGTCCTGGTAGCAACGCTGCAGATAGCTCTTCCCAAGAGGGGTTACTTGTAAAAGTAATAAAAAGATCTGGACGCCAAAATTTCCGAACATAACAAAAAGCATCCTGCGTATATTCTGCCAAATACCTGGGACTATTGACAAAACTTGATGGTAAAATGATCCTTTTACCCAAGCTATTAGGGTTAATATTTGCATCAGTTGACAGGGCATCGCGCAAATGAATATAACTCTCTGCACGCAAGTTTCTCTGGTGCAGCGTAATATAGCGCAAACGTTCACTTTCTACCTTAGCATACATATCGACCAGGAATTGATGAAAGAGCTGGCCAAATTGAACAATGACATTTGGAATATTTCGGCGAACCATAATAAAATAGCCAAAAATATCCATAGAAGACACTTTACTTGACAAAGGCTGTCTAGTGTTTGGGTCGATCTGAGGAATATGAAAAGAATATCCTTCTTGGCCTTTCCAGAAAATTAAAGGATATTGAAGGGCATCATAAAAGCGATATGTGTCACTAACATGTTGCAGCAAATTATCTCGCTGATGTAAAACAATGTCACGTGTGCCAAACTGATTACCAGCTAAGACAACCGCAACCTCATTAGCTGTAGGAGCATTATACCGTCTAGGATGTTGACCAGGAGGTGTCCGATCAGCATTTACAACAACTCTGTATGCATCACTGGGGAGATTTTCAAGTGCAGTTTTAAACTGTTGAACCAGTAGATTGTGTTGGTGCAACATGCGCTGCAAACGCTGTACAATATTACGACGTACTCCCTGTATTTGCTGGCATCTTCGATCAGTCTGAATATCATCATCATCATCATCATTGCCCATAAAATAGATCTGAAGAAATCTACTTGGCTGGTTCTCAGATGGCATAAGTGAACCTATTCTGTGGTAGACCTGGCCTTGGATAGAAAATGTGGTTGGAAAAGTAACAGAGTGGGTTTGGTTTTCAGCTCCAAATGATGTCATTTGAAAGCAGAAATTATATTTGCGAATATTACGCAAAAAATGGACTGAATCAGAATTCTCTCCAGATAATAGGCTGCGAAGTGGCTCGGGAGGTAAGTCAATTAATGGCAAACGGACTTTCCCGTTTGAACAGCACATTCCAGAAGACTCATCTTTCCATCTTAAGGCCCCACAAAACCTGCATGTAGTGTCCATCATCCCAAGGGAAATTAAAGGGTGCTTAAAGTATTCAACAGCAACAGAATAATTAAAACCTGCATTTTCCATAGAAGACCAAACGCTGCTGAAAAAATTATTTGTTCTAGTATTCCTCCGAGTAGAAGAATATATTTCTGAATGCGCCTGTAAGCGAGAATGGATGGGATCAGGTGTCTCTAACGACCGCACAGCGGCTTGACGCGCGGACTGTTCACGCAATCTTCGAATATTCTGTCCTCTGGTTTCGCGCAGTCTGTAAGCATGCTGAACCCTAGAGCTATTGGAACGCTGAGAAAGATTGCTTCTCCTATGGCTTGGCATACCTACAAACACAAAGCATTAGTAAAAATAAAAATAAGGATAACTGAAAAATGTAAAACATCAAGGGCTGAGAATGAAGAAAAAAATTAAAAAATAGTGTATTAAAATAAGCTCGACTCATGACTGTAAGCAGGTGTGTAGTATATTTGCATGTTTGCTCTTTGCATATTTGCTCGTGGCATGTTTGGCACGATTTGCATAGTTGTTATGACCTATTTGTGCCAGCTATATATAGAGCGTGTGTGCCAGTCCAGCCAGAGGAGAATAGGGATAGTCTTGTTACCTAAAACGACTTTTGCTTATATAGTTTTATCTGGACAAATAAAGAGCATTTGTATAAAACATGGTGGCAGCGGTGACTGGATAAAATACGAACCCGTATATTGCAAAGTAGCGTTTTGGTGTACCTTGGAAGATAATTCAACATGGCTCTGATTCAACCTCCAGAAACTTTCGACTTCTCGACTCCTAACGAATGGCCAAAATGGAGGAAGCGATTCGAACGATACCTCGTGGTCAGTGGAATGAAGAAGAAAGAGGAGGCGTACAAGATCGATTTGCTGATGTACTTGATAGGAGACCGCGCGGATGATATATTCAGGACCTTTAGGTTCGAAAAGGAGGAAGAGGCAACGAAATTTGATTCCGTCCTCAAGGCGTTCGACAGCCACTTCTGTGTGGGAAAGAATATTATCTACGAACGTGCGAAATTTAACTCAAGAGTACAAGAGGATCGAGAGCCAGTGGATGAATTTATCACTTCATTGTACAAATTGGCTGATAGTTGCGAATTCGAGAGTCTTCATGAGCAGTTGATCTGTGACCGAATAGTGGTTGGAGTGAGGGACAGGGCATTATCTGAAAGAATGCAGTTGGACAGCGAACTGACTTTGGAAAAGGCTGTGAAAATGGTTCGGCAGCAAGAAGCCGTTCGACAGCAGCAAGTCGACCTGCAGCGTCCCTCAACAAGTCAAATGGTCAACCAGGTGAGGTTCAACTCGAAAAAACTTTTACCGAAGCAACAACAGCAGCCTTCGGGGAAGAAGGAAAAGTCAGCCAAAACAAGAACAAGATGTCCAAAGTGCGGAGGTTTCACCCACAGGGAAGGACAGGCTTGCCGTGCTGAAGGAAAAAGATGTAACCTGTGTTCGAAAACTGGCCATTTTGCAAATAGCTGCCCAGATAAGCAGGCGAAGACTGCGAAAGTCAAAGCTGTTTCTGAACTGGATGAAGAAATTGGTTTTCTCCTGGGTGTCTCAGCTGTAGAGGATTCATCTAATCTCGATGATGATGAAGGCAAGTGCAGGAGGCGATGGACAGCAGAAATCCAGGTGAACGGGAAACAGGTGAAGTTCAAGCTCGACTCCCAGGCGGATGTTACATGTGTTCCTCTGTGTCTCTTCAAGACGATAGTGGGACAGCAACGACTGGTAGAGAGTAACATCAACCTTAGAGCTGCTGAATTTTCCGAACTTCAGACTGTGGGTATGTTTGTGTCAACGCTGCGAAATGGCAGTTATGAAATCAAGGAGAGGATTTATGTCATTCGTCGTTTGAGTGAACCTCTTCTGAGTCGCCGGGCATGTGAGCTCTTGAACCTGGCGAGGCGAATTGAAGTGGTTGCGACTAAAATTGACCCGATCAAGGAATTCCCCGAAGTATTCGAAGGGCTGGGACAGATCGGAGGCCCTTACGAAATCAAATTGAAACCTGGAGCAAACCCATATGCTGTGCATACTCCTCGACGGGTACCAAATTTCGCAGGGCAGTACGGATTCACACATGTTGCTTCAAGTCCTAGATTCCCGCAGAGCAATGGGATGGCAGAAGCAGGTGTGAAAATTGCTAAGTTGTTCCTCAAGAAAAATCAAGACCCATCGCTTGGACTCCTGGAGTGTCGATCGACCCCTTTGGAGAACGGTTGCAGCCCTGCTGAGCTTCTCATGGGACGTAAACTCCGAACGACCTTGCCAATTGCACCAGAGAATCTTAATCCAAGGTTGGTGGACTCTCAGACCCTGAAAAGAAAGGAGGAGAGGAGGAGAAGGGATATGAAATCCAGATATGATCGACGCTGCGGAGCTGGGGACATGGAGGAACTGGTTAAAAATGAAAAGACCCCAGCTGTGGATTATCCCTCTGGCGACTCAGATGACGGCCAGATAAGAACACGGAGTGGACGAATTGTTAAACCCGTGGATCGCCTTCATTGTTGATTATACTGTGCATTTAAAGTTTGTTATGTATATGTATATGTTTCAGATCTTGAAAAGGGGGATGTAAGCAGGTGTGTAGTATATTTGCATGTTTGCTCTTTGCATATTTGCTCGTGGCATGTTTGGCACGATTTGCATAGTTGTTATGACCTATTTGTGCCAGCTATATATAGAGCGTGTGTGCCAGTCCAGCAGAGGAGAATAGGGATAGTCTTGTTAACTAAAACGACTTTTGCTTATATAGTTTTATCCGGACAAATAAAGAGCATTTGTATAAAACAATATAAGGCCAAAATAAAAAAATGCATAGAAATAATCTGAAAGGAGGGGGAAAATGCATAAAATTCAGTGAAAACGTAAAACAACTGATTAAAAAAAATCAAATGGAAGAAGACGTAAAAAAAAAAGTATAATTTGCTGAAAAAATATGCACAATAAATATGAGTAGAACATATATAGATATATATGAGCAGCTACATATTATGAAGCAGATAAATATAAATACTACCTAAAAAAATGACAGCAAAAAAAAAGACAATGGAAGAAGGCCTAAAAAAAAAAGTCTAATTTGGTTGAAAAAACTGCCCAATAAATTGAGCCTACCCCTAAAAAAAGCAGTTATTAAAAATGCATAGAAGCTGCTGATATAGGCTTAGCAAAATACGGTTATTCTTTTTGAGGATTTCTGGTTGTTTTTGTACTCACGTATGTTGTAGTCACGAGGACATCCCTTTAGATAAAAACAAATATATATTTATTTAAGGAACGACTTGTTCCATTACATATATTGTTAAGACAAGTTAGCGGTAAACAATAACAGTAAGGTTGAAGGGTAGAAGTTTGAAGTAGTGACGTCATAGTAGTTACGTCAGCATCTATGATGATTAAAGTCAAAGTCTGCGTAACAATTCCCTCCTTACTTTGTCTTTATTCCCACGATGCTGAGGCTCTCCAGGTGTTTCTTCATCTGGTCTCGGGATAGGTCCTTTGTGAAGATATCCGCCTCCAGGTCCTGGGATGGCTTGTACAGAAGGCAGATGTCTCTGGATTCATAACAGTCTCTCAAGAAGTGGTACTTTCTGTTGATATGTCTACAGCGACTGCTTTGTTTAGGGCTGGAGATCCAGTTGATCAATGACTGACTGTCTGTATAGATCGCAGTTGGTTTTTCCATGAAATTCCATTCTTCCAGCACTCGTAACAGGTTTATTATCCACTTGATTTGACAGCAGCTTTCACAAGCAGCTATCATTTCCGCTTCCATTGTGGAGAGGGCAACGAGTGGTTGTTTACTACTTTTCCAGTCTATGGTTGCTTCGCCGAGCTTCAATACATATCCGCCGTAGGATTTTCCATCATGAGTGGTCGACCAGCTGGCATCTGTGTAGGACTTCAGGATTCCAGTCTTCCCTCTTTCAAATTTCACTCCTAGGTCAATTGTTCCTCGTAGGTATCTCATCACTCTTTTGATTGCTGTCCAGTGCATCTGTTTTGGTTGTCTGGAGTACTGTGAAAGTTTGCTAGTGATGTAAGCGATGTCGGGTCTGGTTTTAACAGCTAGAAACATTAGCATTCCAAGGGCTTCTTGGTAAGTGTGCTGATCGCAATTGTCATCTTCAATATGATTGTCCAAATTGATTTCTTTGGAACCTGGTGTTGGAACTTCCTTACAATTTTCCAGTCCATATTTCTGCAATATTTGTTGTACATAGTGGCTTTGCTGTAGCGAAATTCCCTCCTTGTCTTGTATGATCTTGATTCCCAAAAACATGCCTTTACATGTTACATCCTTTATTTCCAGGTGATGTCTCAATTTATTGATGAATCTGTTTGAGGTATCTTCAGAATCTGAGACAGCGATAAAGTCATCAACATATATCCCTACATAGAAGTATTTGTCTTCATTCTTCCATTTAAATAGGCAAGGATCAGATTTAAGTTTTTTCAGTCCACAGTCATGAAGTACTTGACTGAATTTCTCATACCACGATCTTCCGGATTGAGGTAGACCGTAAATACTTTTGTTGAGTTTGCAAACTTTGTTTCTGTCTTGGACAAATCCAGCAGGTTGTTCCATGAATATTGTATTTTCAATGTTTCCATTTAGATAGGCTGCTTTCACATCAAATAGTTTAATGACTGAATCTTTTGTTGCTGCCATTGACAAAATAGTCCTGAGGGTGGCATTTTTATTTACAGGGCTGAAACTTTCGTTGTAATCTCTCCCTGGGATTTGGTTGTATCCCATTGCAACAAGTCTAGCTTTGTAAGTTTTGTTTTCTTGGTCTTTAGATATTTTGAACACCCATTTACTTTTGACAACTTTAGCGTTTACAGGTCTAGGTACCAGTTCCCATACTTGATGCGAGTACATGTTCTGTATTTCCTCAAGCATTGCGTTCTCCCAATGTTTCTTGTCTTCGCATGCGATGGCTTCATCATAGTCTTTCGGAATGGTTTCATTCGTAGTAGCCAGAACGTAGTCATCGAATCTTTTAGGTATTGTTCGAGTTCTTTGTGGTCTGTCTGATCCACTTAACTCTGTCTGTCTGTTGATCATGGTATCTGGTGCTGGCTCTTCAATATCAACATCTGATAGAACATGATTGTTCAGTTGTTCATCCTCCTGAATGAAGAAATATGTGTCAGTGTCCGTATTATTATCATTTTGTTTTTCTTCCGAGATGACATTATTGTTCTCTCTGAAGTGAATGTCTGCGGTTTCAAGAATGACTCTCGCTGTGATATCAAATACTCGATAAGCTCTTCTGCATCTTGAATAGCCCACAAATATTCCTCTCTTAGATTTAGCTTCTAGTTTGTGTCTTTGATGATTCTCGAGTTTATAGAAGACTTCACAACCAAATCTCATGATGTGAGAGACGGATGGCTTTTTACCTTTCCATTTTTCCATAGGGGTAGTGTCTGGGTCATTGGTTGTGGGAGTTAGATTGTACAGATATGCAGCTGTATTCACAGCTTCTGCCCAGAAGTGTAGGGGTAATTGGGAGTCTGCCAGAAGTGTTCGGCCTTTGTCTAATAGTGTTCTGTTAGCTCTTTCAACTCTCTCATTGCTTCTTGGGGTGTACGGTGTAGTTAGTTCATGTTTAATTCCTTTGGATTCTATGAAGGTTTCAAGGTTTTTATTGATAAATTCTGTTCCGTTATCTGTTCTAAGTCGTTTTAGTTTTGAGTTTAGCTCGTTTTCTCTCATTACAATAAACTTCTTCAAAACTTCTGCTGCTGAGAGTTTATCTTTGAGAAATTCTACAAATATTCTCCTAGAAAATCCATCTACGATGTTCAAGAAATATTTACTTCCGCCCAAGGAGTTTATTCTCATTGGACCACAGAGATCGACATAAATGGCTTCAAAGGGGTAGCTTTCCTGATTGCTATCTGTGTGAACATAGGGTACTTTGGTCATTTTTCCTAATGAGCAAGCATCACATTGATCAAGGGTACCATTTATAGAGTCCAAGCCTTTTAGAAGATTGTTCTTCAAAATCAGGTCTAGTTTGTTGTCACTAGGATGCCCTAACCTTCTGTGCCATGCAGTCCTAGAATTGTCCTTTGAAAACAAACAATGTTCATTTGGAACATGAGTTGCTTCAGGTAAACGTGATAGGTTCAATGTGTACATGTTACCATCAAAGTTTCCTGTTCCTATTAGCTTGTCATCAGAAGAGTATATGTATGCTCCTTCAGAATTCAAAAGAACAGAGTTCCCTCTTCTTACCACGCTTGGAATGGACATTAGATTTCCTTTCAGGTGTGGTACATGGAGGACATTATGCAGGGTTACAGCGTTTTTAAGTTTGTCCTTACCTTGTACAGTAGCTTGGATTGATCCTGATGAGGCAGATTCGATGTGTCTCCCTTCTTCCGCCACTTGTATGCTTCTTCTATCCTCCGTTTTGTGCTCGATCCATTCACCATGGGAAGTCATGTGGCTTGTGCACGCAGAATCAATTATCCACACGTCCTGAGTCGTCGGGCGTTCCTCCCTTGTGCTTGCATGTAGTGCGTATTCTGAAGTGGAGTCTCTTCGTTGGAATGGTTCCTCCGTTCGTTCTTGGATTGCTGATCTGGCTGTGTCTTTGTTTTGTTTTGGTCCTTTATGGTAGTTCCTTGTACTGGCCATGTTATTTTTGTTTGTTGTATTCTTTTGATTTCCTTTGTTGTCAGGGTTGAACCAACAGTCTTTCTTGAAATGTCCTTTTCTTTTGCAAATGAAGCATGATTTTTCTTTGAATTGGTTGCCTGATGATCTGAAAGCATTTTCAGGATTTTTGCTTCTGTCCTGTCTTTTCTTCTCGAAATCCAGTAGAGTTTGTCTCAAGTCTGGTAAGGAGATTTCTCTGTTTATTGACAGTGCTGCTGCGATCGTGTCAAAGTTAGGTGTGAGTCCTTCAACAATGTATCGTACAAGTTCTCTTTCTGTTACAGTCTTTCCTAGCTGGGTGATCTCTTGTGCCAGTTTCTGTGCTCGTACAATATACATGTTAACATTTTCATTTGGGTTCAATTTTAGTCTGGCTAGATCCAACATTAGGTCTATCCTTTTATTTTCTAGAGATCCTTCAAACCTTTTCTTTATGTCGTACCAAATTCTTTTGGCTCTTTTATCGCCTCGAAAGATGATTGTTAAGTCATCCGAAAGTGACAATATTATTAGGCTGTATGCTTCCCGATTCTTTTTCTTCCAAATATCATATTCTAGTTTATTTTTTGTAAAGTCTGGCTCGTCATTAACAATTACGTCCTCGAAGAGATCTTTTGAATCTAGAATTGCTTCCATTTTCATGGACCACGTGGTATAGTTGTTTTCTGTTAACTGTTCGATTTTTGCTAAGTTATATGTATCCATTTTTATTCAACTTTTTCTTTCTAAATTGGCGGTTAGTCCAATTATTTAATTTCCTTTTAATTTAAATGGATCAATTGGCGGTTAGTCCAATTCGCGCGCCCAAACAACGCACTGCTACCAAATTGATATAGGCTTAGCAAAATACGGTTATTCTTTTTGAGGATTTCTGGTTGTTTTTGTACTCACGTATGTTGTAGTCACGAGGACATCCCTTTAGATAAAAACAAATATATATTTATTTAAGGAACGACTTGTTCCATTACATATATTGTTAAGACAAGTTAGCGGTAAACAATAACAGTAAGGTTGAAGGGTAGAAGTTTGAAGTAGTGACGTCATAGTAGTTACGTCAGCATCTATGATGATTAAAGTCAAAGTCTGCGTAACAGCTGCTTACAATATAAATGCTAATAAGTATAAAACTATTGCATGGAACAAACATATATAGTAAAATATACGTAGCAAGCTATATAGAAAAAAACATAATTAGAAATTAGAAAAATATTTCTAAACAATAATCTAAATCGTAAATGATTATATGAATATATAATATAAAATGAATATTCCTTATGAGAATCAAACAGTATACCTTATCTAAAAAAACGTAGTAGCAATTAAATTAGAAAAATATTTCTAAACAATAATATTTCCAAAGAGTTTAAATAATATAAATATATATAATCTTACCTTTCTAAAAATGCAGCGTGTAAAATAACAAAATAAGTGTAAAGCTATTAACCAATCAAGTTCGTCGCGACCAGTGCGGCGCCAAGCGGCAAAAGGCGGGAACTAATCCATTTCAGTTAAATAATTTTAAAAAAAAGTACATTAACCTTTGTAGTTTTTTGAATAGCCTATATGTTAAACGAAATCTTCAGCTACCTACATGCGAAATTCCATAATGATTGAGTCAGTAGATTTTGCGTGATGCGATAACAAACATCGATTTCGCATTTCATTTTTATAGATATAAGGATAGATATAAGGAAGGAAGGAAGGATATATATATAATATATATAATTTTCTCTTTCATTTGGTGCCAGGGTCCTTAGTGGAAAAGCGAGTTTTGTTGTTATAGTTGAATCACACTTTCAAATTCCTTACACAGACATAGCAGTTATCTACAGAAATTTGAGAATAACATCAATCTTTCCTCAAGTTGGATCCCATCTTCCGTGTTACGCCTTTTGACTGCTGCTGTTCTCCAGAATTTGTGAAAATTCAGTATATTTTGGTCTTACTTTTCAGTACTTTTGTTAATAAAATAACTACAAAGCCTTTATTAGGAGCACACTCATCCCATACAGGAATAGTTCTATACAGAAATTGGAGAATAACATTGATCTTTTCTTTAAGTTGGGTTCTTCTTCTATGTTACGCTTTTTGACTGCTGTTCTCCAGAATTTGTGAAAAGTCAGTATATTTTGGTCTTACTTTTCACTACTTTTGTTAATAAAATAACTACAAAGCCTTTATTAGGAGCACACTCCTCCCATACAGGAATAGTTCTATACAGAAATTGGAGAATAACATTGATCTTTCCTTAAGTTAGGTTATTCTTCTGTGTTACGTCTTTTTGACTGCTGCTGTTCTCCAGAATTTGTGAAAATTCAGTATATTTTGGTCTTACTTTTCACTACTTTTGTTAATATAACAACAACAAAGCCTTTATTAAGGACACATTCGTCTCATACAGGATTCTCCTAGATGGTAAACAGAACTAAACATAACAGTTATCTATAGAAAGTGCAGAATAACATCGACCTTTCTTCAAGTTGGATCGCTCTTCTGTGTTACGTCTTTTGACTGCTGCTGTTCTTCAGAATTTGTGAAAAGTCAATGCATTGATCTTGCTTTTCACTACTTTTGCCCAATAAAACATATGGCGAATTGTGTTTTCATAAGCAATCTTTTAGCGGAGAATTGCTATCTCATTCTCCAAAACCGGACAGTTAAACGTGAAATGTGGAAATTTCTATCTAAATTCACTATTGTACAGAGCGCACTTTAATTTCTTTGATTTCAATAATAAAAAGTGATTATATATATGTCGTAATTTGCTTAATATACAAGAGGTGTAATTTTTTTTTCAAAAAAAAAAATATATATATGTTAAACTGTAAATATGTTAAGCTTGTGTTAAATTATAAATACAAATTCATCCATTTATAAATACCATTGTACAAAATAAACGTGGGAGCCAGCTCGGGCGAATGCTACGGCACGCCACGTGCGCGCGCTCACTTGGCTGGAATTCTTTTCGAAGTTTACATGTATGACTGTTGCACCCTTCCATTCGATCACGACAGATATATATATATATCGGACCGTCGGACTACCACCTTTTCACATCTTTAGGACACGCCCTAAAAAAACAAGAATTTTCGAACTCAGACATACTCCGAAAATGGCTTGTTGACTGGTTCGACTCGAAAGGAATAGAATTTTTCAGACAAGGAATTCGAAAATTGCCTGAAAGGTGGTCCGAGTGTATAGCTAATCAGGGCAATTACTTTGAATACAAAATATTTTGTTGTATGGAATTGGTGAACTTTTGAATTCACTGAAAATTTTCGCGTTTCATACTAATAGACCTGGTATATATATTTAAAAAATAAGGCTTATTTTGGATTGTAATAAGATTATTTATTAATCCAATATTTCGGTGGACCAATCGTCCATCTTTTACGAGGTTTTTGTTATGAAGCATACAGCAGTTTGGGTGTTTCAGGTGAGCCACGGACGTCTTGCAAACTTATATATATTTAAATAGTTTAAAAAAAGATCTGACGATGTGGAAAATATTGAATTTTAGTTAGATTGTCGAAAGCTTTTTTTTTTTTTAAGCTTTATTTTTCAAAATATTAAAACAGGGTTTATATCTTTATTTAAAATAGGTAAAGAGATATTTATAACCCACACACACAACACACACACAAGGTTTCTGGAGCACAGAGCGCCAACTACCTGGGGAGTACAGCTCACTATTAGAGACTAGTGTTAAGCGCTTTTAATCGTGTACTTATTTGATTGCTGAGTTGAACCAGTTGACCAGAAATTTCCATGTTGAGGTTGAGTCTGGAAGTCTGGCCATAGATCTAGGATTGAGGTGGGTCAGTCCAAGCAGGATAGCTGTTTGTATCCTATGTCTTAGGAATACTGGATAGCTGAATAAAATAGGTATATTAAAAATATATATTTTATAAAAATAAATTCTATGAAAAATTCAAAAAATATTGTTTAATTTAAAGAACAGATTTATAATTTTTAAATGATTATAATGAATTTGTAAATATTTTAATTCTTTTTTTTTGTGTGTGTATTTGGCGACATTCAAACGTTCAAGAAACTTGTATAAAATAAATTTTTATACCTATTAGTTAGAAATCTACATTCCAGAAAAATCAAGTTATCTCTAAATAGTTTAAAATATAGTTAATTTGTGTTAGTAAGAGAAAGAAATTTCATAGTAATTCTAATATTCAAGAAAAATTTAATATTATTAATAGATAATAAAAGAATGGCAGGTTCTTTAATGGAATTTTTGCATAGCAAAGAGTTAGTTTTGACCGATGTTGAGCTTCAAAATAGGGATACTGCTCTAAACAGGCTACGACAGATTATTGCCCAATGGAAATCTGTAGTTTTTCAGCGTTTAATCCCTTTTGGATCTTATATCATTCGATCATCCTTTTCTAAGTCTGATATTGATGTAGTTCTGTTGACCACCAAGTCGATCACACGTGACATCTTCGAAAAAGATCTGATAAATCACATACGACATCAACCAGACGTCAAAAATCTTATTTACGTCCAGAATGCTCACGTTCCTGTCTTAAAATTCGATCTAAATGGAATCAATTTTGATATGTTATTATCCATAACGAAATATAAAGAACTTTCATCACATATTGATATCCAAAATGAAGAATTTCTTAGTAAAATTAACGATCCTCTTTCTGCTCGAAGTTTAAATGGACCAAGAGCTGTAGCCAAAATTTTAGAATTGGTTCCCAATCTTGAAACATACAGTCAATGTGTATTAGCCATCAAAATCTGGGCAGATCAACGTGGTCTGTATTCATCTGTTTTAGGATATATTGGAGGTATTTCTTGGGCCATTCTGGTAGCTAAGATATGTATTCAGCTTCCTGCTAACTCAACTACAGAAATAATATTCACAGAATTCTTCAAATTCTACAATAGCTATGATTGGAAAATCCCAATTTCATTATGTCTATTAAATCCTCCTATAACCAGCAATCCAGCATGGCATTTCAATTCAAATGTTTCGGCTAAGACAATCTGCATTCTTAATCCAACATACCCAAGTCACAATACTGCTTGGAGTCTTACCTATTCGGGTTTTAACCTTTTCACAAACGAACTTCAAAGAGCAGCATTTATTCTTGGGAAAACGCCATCTTACTCAGCACTTTATAAAAAAATCGATTTTTTCTTAAAATTTGATAATTTCTTAGTAATTGTATGTAGAGGAACTAATTCATCATATATTCAACAAGGTAAAGGACTTATTCAAAGCAAAATTCATTTCTTGATTACAAATTTAGAAGAGAATTCAGCTATATCTTCTGTTTTACCTTGTAATGAACAATTTCAACTGACAAATGAAGTGTTTTTCTTCATCGGGCTTCGTGTAGATGAAGATGTTCTTAATTTCCCATTGGGAAAGCACACAGCCGTTTTTAGTACCAAGGTAGAATGCAATATGAACACCAGACAAAAATCAAACATAGCTTTCAGAATATATATAAAAAACAGGGAAGAAATACATAAACATATAAGCAACAAGTTCCCTAACAAATCCTACCGTTTTACTCAATAACATAATTCTGATTAATAAAGCTGCAATAATTTAAACAAAAACATGTAAATATGACCCTAGAACAATCTTTTCTAAAAGATATAGATATAATATAGGCTAAAAGAAAATATCATTTAAATATTCACCAAAATTGGATTTTTATATGTATGTATAGATATTTTTTTAAATGGAGCGCAATCCATAAATAAATCTTTAAATAAAAAGGCATATATTGGATCAAAATATAATTTATTTTACCAATATTTCAGTTGGCTGAACGCCAACCTTATATCAAGGTATATAACATTTGTTAACAATGATATAAAACCATCATAAAGGTTGGCGTTTGCGGTTGCATTGTTAGCAAATGTTATAATACCTTGATAAAGGTTGGCGTTCAGCCAACTGAAATATTGGTAAAATAAATGATATTTTGATCCAATATATGTCTTTTTATTTAAAGTATAGATATATATTCTCTTATATAAATATTTTGTATATAGATCAATAAACATATAATTATATTTTAATATTTCGAGAGATTGTTCCTTTTTGTCTCAATATGTATCTTATATATTAACCCTTTAAAAGCAGTATATATCACTTTTATCTGAAATCACATTTTGGGCTACTACTTCTGGCCAATATCGTTGAATTTTGACTAAAACTTTTTGTAATTATTCAAATAATGAATTAAAAATTGAAAATATCACTATATTTTCTTTTGAAATAATACAAACATTTATATTGTTATGTAGAAAATGATGGAAGATAAATGTAGGAATGACAAGCAATATTTTAATCAAAGCATTTGTCAACTTATATTAACTATCTTTCTCTCTTGATATAACCCTGGGTTCCTGGAGTGTACAGCTTATTAAAACTCCGTCTTTGCCGGTCCCAAGCCCTGATGAGAAAGGAGAAGGGGAAACAGTAACAAGTTCGCTAAAAAAAACCTGGGCTCAGCTGGCCCGATTGATAGAGCCCTGTAAAGGCTCCTGATCCAGTGATACAGGATGAGCAGTGTCTGTACTCCATGTTAGGAACGGCTTCACATGGCGTCTGTTCCTCATTTTAGAGGCGGCATTTCATATTGGAGATAGGTCGGCCTGCCACTGAGTAGTGCTCCCAGTCTTAATGACAAAGGCAGACGCATTCTACTCCACCCAATTATGAGTCTCAAGCTTGATACCCTAATATGAATGATTGGAGATAAGAAAGAATAAGACAGACTATTAAAATCAAATATTGGCGAAACAATAAGAGAAATATGCTAAGAATATAAAATTAATACACAGTTGTTTTTTAATACAAATATTATTACAAAATATTATTAAACTCTATAAAAGGTGACTCGCTATTTGTCTTGAGATGTCAATCTAATCATCATCATTCTGTGTATAACCCAGTCTCCTGGAGCGTAAGAAAGTCGGCAACTGTCCGGGTTTGTCTTCTGACTTATTGTCTATTTGTTGTAGTTAACATCCAACTGATTGAATGTCGCCAGGCTGTTTTGTTTTTGGGAAGGTTCTCCAATGTTTCTTGGTTGAATGTGTTGGTGTTAAGTAGAGTTGCAGTCTGGAATCTCTGAAGATGGTAGGATAGGCATCTGAAAAGGAGGTGGCTGACTGTTTGATTCTCTTGATGACAATGCTGGCAGACGTTGTTTTTGGAGATTCTGGCGATGTGAGCGTGAACGAAGCCATGTCCTGTTAGGATTGTGGAAGTGGTGTCGCTATGTTTTAGTTTTAGGGTAATTGAGATTAGAAGACATAGGGATGCGGCCACTCTTCAGAGGTTTCTTGTGGCGTGGTCTATGGAATAAAGGTCCGTCCATAGTTAGAGGGCCAACTGTTTGCTTTGGGAGTGGACGTACTCCCTGGAAGGGTTGCGAAGTGTAGAGGCATGTTCGAATGAGTTGCGGCTTTGGCGACTTGATCAGCCTATTCATTTCCTTCGATGCCGCAATCACCCAGCAGGGTTGAAAATTGTCCAAAGTGTATTGATATTCCTGACTATCTCTGCAGTTCTTGGGGTTCTTGAGATATCGGGTGACAGATGGCATGCAGAGCTGCCTGGAATTCGAAACTAATGACAAAGTCTTGTCGCGGCATGATCATATAGTTCCGCTTGGAAGGAGGTACACTTGTTGTGGAGTTTATGTTTAAGTGATAAATAGGGTGGTAGAAGTATCACTGCTGCGCCAACACCATTGGAGGTCTGAGAGCCATCTGTATAAACAATAGTGGCTTGTTCTGACAGTGTCTTGGAGAATTGGAGGAATCTTTTGAGAGGTGGGTAGGGTACCAAAGAGGGTCTGGGACGCTACTCAAAAGGGTCTTCTCTTAGCGCTTCCAAGTATGCTAGATGGGATTTGAGAGATATGTGGGATGGTTGCGTGCGTGTTAGTGTGGCTTGTGGAAAGGCCGCTGATAATATTATAATTATTTTTATAAAATAAATTAATTTATTTAAAGCCTCGAAATATATAGAGAGGAAAGAAATAACTGCCGCTGGAAGCAAGCCTTGTTGTTCAAACGACGCGCGTGCTAAGAGTCCCGGATGCCGCCCGCGCATGCGTAGTGAGGCCGCCACACTACTTCCCGTATGTGTAGTGAAGCTTTGTCCCAGTTCGCGCTCGCTGAAGCAAAGTGTGATAGCCACAGATATATCCAATGGAGGACAGCCTGTGACTGAGATTTCTGAGGATATAAATCTATATTTTAAGTATTTATGCATAAATATTTATGCACATTGAATTCTAGTTGAAATGATATTTTTTGATATATGAAAATGGGTATATATTTATTAGAGAATCAGGTGTGATGTCATCACTGGTCATAAAGCGATTAGACAGCCCACTATCATTTTACATATTTTTATATTTTGTCTGTTGGCGATGCACAATTTTAATTTATAATCCCAATTGGAAGTTAAAATTTTATTTTTAATAGAAGAATTGTATAGGACTTCTCTCTCTCAAAGGGGAAAATAAATTCTAGGTTTTTATCTCGAACCCCTTGGAGTTTTGATTCAAAAACCTATCATGATAGTATACTTAAAACCGCTGGGAGGGTTCACCACTGATGAGCCAGGCCCTCCCATTAATTTTTCCATTGCAGTAAGGGCAGTATAAATTGTTTATTTTTAAAAAGAATCATACGCGTCTATAATAGTGTCCAATTTTGATAACAGATGGCGTGCTAATGCATCATAATATAATTAAAATGTTTGAAATATCCATATTATCAGAGAGAAAATTAGAAAATACAAACTTCAGGATGACACAGCATTTTATTTATAACAAAATAAAATTTATAAAAACAGGAGAGAGATATTTATAACCCAGGTTCCTGGAGCGGAGCACGCCAACTACCTGGGCTGTTCAGCTCACTAGCAAGGATTAGTTCAAAGTGCTTTTATTCTCGCGTCCTGAATGGATTGCTGAACTGAACCAGTTTACCAGGAAGTTCCATTGATGAGATTAATAAAATTGAGCGAAAGCCACTGGAATATGGTAGATAACTAAACATTTTCAACTTGTTGGGGTACGTTTTTGTAATAATACCCCAACAGGGGATGTATGGTCAACATCAACTGGATACATGGCTTCCCTCCCACATAGACTTATAGACTACCTTTTTGCCCAGAAACCTAGACACTTGATGACACCAGACTTCCATGCCGAAAGCTGATGCCTGGTGGAGAAGAAAACACCAGTGACATCCAGAGACATCCGTGCTGGAAGCTGCTGTACCATATGTACATATATGCCCCTCATTTTAGATAGAGGTGACCAAAAGAAAATAATTTGTCATATAAACATCTAAATCAATAATTTTTTTAATACTCGGAATATATATATTATTTAATTTCCTAAAGGAATTAATTCTTTTTCAATCTACAATTTTTTTTTCTCTCTCGCGGCAACACGGTAAATTGGAGGCGTGGTCATGATCACGTGCGTGTTCTCTTTCGACGAATGAAAATGCCAACCAATAGAAACTTTGGCGCGAGTAGCGAATAAAAATGGAGAGAGGCAAGGATAAAAGAGGGTTTTTTTTGTCAAAAAAGGGGCAGATTCAGGGGGATTCAACCAGAGTCGCTCATTCAGAAGGACAGTCGACAGTCGGGCTCGAGACGCAGAAAGGAGGAGACCAGACCTTGCCGGCGCTTTCGAGAGAAGGTAAGCCTCTTTGCCATTATGGCTTAGCACCCCCCTTTTCGAGCAGAAACTAACTTAGATTTCGCATGGGCCCTAAAGGGCTTTAAGTAACTTAAAAGGAATGATAGGGTTCTTATATTTTGTCCCGCCAGAATAGATGGAGATCTAGGCTTTCCCCTTTATAAAGGCAAATTTGTAACTTCAAGTCACCTCTATCTAGATCACTATGTAAATAGCATATCTCGCCAGTATAGAAATGTTCCCAAATTTTATTTAATTTGAATAAATATCTAGTATATAACTTATATGGAGAATTTTGTTTCCTCTCATACATACTTCATTCTTTTGTTTTATGGTACTACCCCCACATCTTATTATTGTTACAGATTGTATTGGAATATAGAACTACCGATTCTGATGGAATGGAGTTGTGTACTGTACCTTTGCTGTGATATTTTAATACAGCAATAGATGCAAATATGACTTTATTAGGGCTACCTTGAGGGTATTTCTTTGTCAGATTTTAGTAATATTTGTATTTCCATATGAGGGATTTGCCCTTCTTTCACTGTTTAAATGAAATGTTGTATGATTCTTACCTACTTGGAGGGAATACTACTAAAAATCAAGTCTTCTAATAATTCCTGACCAACATGCATTGTCGAAAGTGCCTGTCATACCCACTGTGATCAAAATAGCCAGTTCTCCTGTCTGTGTTTCAGTATGTTTTCCATCATATCTACCATTATACCATTCGTTGATTAAAATTTAATAAGGCCCATGTTGCCTTATACTCATTAGATTGTTCTCTTTATGATTTTATTGAAAACCTTTTTTGTTTTAAATATATTACAAATGTCAATGTCAATAGTATAAGTCTATAGATTTTGCTTGTCTCATAGCTTATTTTGCTAGGTTTTAGTATAATCTTTATAAATAGGGTTCCTTCCATACATCCAGATAGTAACCTAATTCAACGCATTTTGTTGAATCTTTGTTATAAGAATCGGGATTAAAAGTGTACCTGCATGTTTAATCAGATTTTATTACTAATAAAATCTGAACCTGGTGCTTCCTCGACATCTAATTTTGAAATAATATTTTCAATATATTATACTTCTATAAAAAAAATGTTAATTTTGTCTTATATTCGGGTTTATAGTTTCTAATAATAACATGCTCATCTTTATCTGAGATCCCTTAAAGTTGTTGGATGATCCCAGAGAATTTGAAACTATATGGGCTTGTCACTGACCCGAGTCTGTTAGTCTGTAGAGACGGCAAATAGACGGCGATCAATTCCAGCGTCTATTTTGATGGGAGAGCCGACCACTATTTTATAGATTATTTAATTTATTGTAGGAACAAAAATAATTCAACATTTCCCTCCTTTTTCCCAAGTACACGTGAGCCCTAGTTTAATGAGGAATCTCTTTACACATCTGTCCTAAACTTTCCTCACTATACCTTTTGTGTATGAATCTATTTACAATTGATCTGTAGAAATATAGAGATCTATTGCTATAATTTCCCTCTCTGAAATAGTTCCCAGCGTCTTCAATGGGTTGCTAAATCTCCAGAAGGTGTCTTTATAGATTATCTAATTTAATAATGATTTCATGGATGTGTGTGTGTGTTACACAGTATATGCTACAAAATGACTATGGATAATTCTAGAAGAGATCGGTGCCAGACAAGTGTATTGAGGGAGAATAGTAAAAGAATAAAGTCGTACTAGATTTCGCGGATAAAGACAAGAAAGGACATTATTCCAGAAGTCTCTTAAAAAAATAGTTGAAACCCGAGGGGGGGCCCACCATTATCTCTCTTTCGTAGAAAGGGGGGGGGGGGGGGGGGTGGACGTTGGAACTTCACATTCCAGAGACCTTGTTAGTGCGGATACCCGACGCTCTATACATTCCAGGAAGGGATCTGTCAACAGCCCCCCCATGTCTGCACCTCTCAGGGACTACTCACACGCCTGGCATGGAAGAAAGTTTTACTTGGAGTTACGTAATCCTCAAATCCTTCTGTACCCTATATATTATTTGATACTCTATCTCCTCAAGTATAACCTTAGCTGCTTAAGTCCTATATTTGTCTATTTCTATGTCACACGCTATTCCGAAGTTGGTAACGACGTTGTTACCAAAATGTCACACTTGAATATTTTAATAAGGAAGTTTTTCTAAGTCACTTCTTACATTCTCCATTCCCATTTGTCTAAAAACGGGAATACAACAAACTGTCCATCTTTTCTGTGACGCATATTACAAATAGCTCTGTTACTTGTATTATAGCACCTTAACTCCACATTACCGGTCCTCTTCCTAGCTTGGAACCGCAGCAATCTTCTTTCCTCACGACTAGAACTTACTTATAGACTAAAGTGAAGTCAAGGTTTTTGCTCCGGGAACCTGGGCTAACTCTATTTATCCCTATACCTTGGTTTCAAACTATGACAGCGAGAGAGATATAGATAATCCAGTTTTCTAGAGCAAAAAAAAAAAAAAAAGGCGCTATACACCTTATATAACCGACTATTCATACACAGTGACTCCTTCCAGGCATAATTCTCCTACCAGTTATAAAAAATTGCAAAATGTGTGTCACAGTTCTCATAAGAGAAGGATATTGGTAACAGAACATTTATTATTTCATCTACAGAATTTTAATTTTGATATTTCATTACTAGTCAAATTTCACCCTCTCTTTATTTCATGTAAAGGAAGTTTTACTGTTCTCGCGCTCTCTCTCCAGAAGCCTGGATTAAATAAATAAATGATGAGGTTGTATTGTTTTAATAAAAATAAATGTCCTATCACATTCTAACGTTTGTCTTTCCTAATTTTTCAAAGTGATAATATTTATCATTCAAAAATATTTTAAAATTTCAAAAGGAATATTCAATTATAATTTTCTCTCTATTATAAATACAATAAAAGTAAGCATATTGATAAAATAAAACATAATTCACAATATTAAAAAATGATACCATTTTAAATAATTTCAGAATATAATTTTACCCTAATATTAAGAATTTGACCCTAGCACCCAATAGTTATTCTTCTTATGTTTTTTTAAATGTTAAAATATTCAATATATTTAAAATAAATAATAAGTAATACAAGATAAAGATATATATAAATATTTTTCTAGTAGAAAAATAAATTTAGAGTAGATTTTTAAACAAAACACATTTTCGTAATGGCGCATCAAAATTACTTCAATAGTAAGTGCGGCCAAGACTAAAAATTCAAAAAATCCATTAAATAGAATATAGAAATTAATAAATAAGTGATAATTTTAACCAGATAAAATTGTATATCAATTAAAAATTCGTTGATTATTAAGATATAAATGTTTATTAAATTTTAACAAAATCGTTCAAATTAAATTTTATTAACTTGTAAAAGCATCGAATGTCAAAAATATTTAAACATCGTAGTAAATTTCTAGTGCTAGATATATTAATTCGAAAAAAATTGATATAAATATTTGGCAAACATTGGTTTTGGTTTCCCCTCTGCATACCATTCTTTGTCCATATTGCTAATAATTTTTGTCTTTATCATTAGATTAAGATCAATTTTGTTAAATGTTAATATCATTATATAATTTTAAAATGTATTAATTTATCAAAGAAACATACTTAGAGCCTAAAGTACCTGTACAGTAACAATAAAGTATAGTTAGAAAAGAAGGGTGTTAACATTTGATTACATAGGTTAATTTAGGCAATGAAAATTCGAAAGTATTATAGACGCGTATGATTATTTTAAAAATAACACAATTTCTACTGTCCTTTACTGCAATGGAAAAATTAATGGGAGGGCTTGGCTCATTAGTGGTGAACCCTCCCAGCGGTTTCGCCAGTTTAATCTACCATACCACTGTTATAATGCATTTTTATGTGATGGACTGTATTTGCTCATCCATTGATAAGCTCTACTCTTCCCCAGCAGACACCATCAAAAGTCTCAAGCTTTACAAGCTTGATACCTTAATATGATTGAGTGGAGATAAGAAAGAAGAAGAAGAAGATGCATCTTTCAATTTTCCTTTTATAGTGATACTGATGCTAGACTCTTGGAATGGGTATTTTAGATGAACTATGGACATAAGCTTTGAGGACGGTAGAATTACATATAATTTTAAATATATAATATGCTTCTAGCAATCTCTTTCCCGCAAACATCAAATTGAGTCTTTTATTAGAACAATTACAGTTAAACCTATCTATAGCACCCCCTCTTGGGACTCACCAAAATAGGGTGCTATAGAGAGGGGGTACTATAGACAGGTCACTTTTAATGTAAAATGTTTACATTTTAATGTTTAAAATCGGGTGCTATAGAGAGGAAGGCGCTATTTAGAGGGGGCGCTATAGACAGGTCACTTTTAATGTAGAATGTTTACATTTTAATGTTTAAAATCGGGTGCTATAGAGAGGAAGGCGCCATTTAGAGGGGGCGCTATAGACAGGTCACTTTTAATGTAAAATGTTTACATTTTAATGTTTAAAATCGGGTGCTATAGATAGGAAGGCGCTATAGACAGGTTTACCTGTATATGATGATGCATTAGCATTTTAATTTTTAAAATAATTATTCACGTCTATAATAGTTTCGAATTTTCATAACAGATGGCGCTCTAATGCATTATAATATAGTTTAGGTTACTGTACATTTGCACACCATCTGTTATGAAAAATTGAAACTATTATAGACTCGTAAGATTCTTTTAAAAGTTAAACAATTTCTAGTGCCCTTACTGCAATGGAAAAATTAATGGGAGTGCGGGCTCATCAGTGGTGAACCCTCCCAGCGGTAGATTAAACCGGCGAAACCGCTGGGAGGGTTCACCACTGATGAGCCAGGCCCTCCCATTAATTTTTCCATTGAAGTAAGCGCAGTAGAAATTGTTTTAATTTTTAAAATAATTCTCTTCTTCTTTCTTATCTCGTCTCAATCATATTAGGGTATCAAGCTTGTAGAGCTTGACAACCATCATGACTGGGTGAAGTAGAATGCATCTGCCTTTGTCATTAAGACTGGGAGCACTACTCAGTGGCAGGCCGACTTAGCTCCAAAAGAAATGGCCGCCTCTGACATGAGGAACAGACACCATGTGCAGCCGCTCCTAACATGGAGTACAAACGCTGCTCGTCCTGTATCCCTGGATCAGGAGCCCTAACATGGTACTATCAGCCGGGCCAGCTGAACCCAGGTTTTTTAGTGAGCTTGTTACTGCTCCCCCTCCTACTTTTTCATCCAGGCTTGGGACTGGCAAAGGCGGAGTTAGATTTCTATTGTTATTCCCAGATATGCAAATATGCATCTGATTGACCTACATAAGAAAATAATTCCATTTTTAAAACAATCTCTATACTAACTTAACCTAAACTATTAAATAAAAATATTCAGGGAAAGTAGTAAAAAAAGAAAATAGGACCTAATCCAAATAATTGAATAGTTTGACGTTTTGGTAACAATGCTATTACCGAAACGTCATACACTATTTTTTGGATTAGGTCTTATTTTCATTTTTTTTTTATATAATAAATTATAATCTAAGAAAAAAGCATCTCTTTATCGTGCAACTGAAGGTTGCTGATGGCTTGCGCCATCTATCGGAATAAATATCAACTATTCTCGTTGATTTCTAATTATTCCAGAATTGGCCAAATACCCATTCTTGATTAGAATAAAAATAGTATTTGGCCAATTCTGGAATAATTAAAAAATCAACGAGAATCGTTGATATTTATTCCGATAGATGGCGCAAGCCATCAGCAACTTTCAGTTGCACGATAAGGATATGCTTTTTTTCTTAATTTATGCACCTTATCCCAGTACAATATTACATTTGTACTATTTTTTCAAATTATAATCTATAAAAATAAATTCTTATTAAAATCCAAAATAAGCCTTATTTTTAAAATTATAAACTTATGTCAAGAAGGAAAAAAAAAAAGTTTATTTTAGCCAATAGAAGAGCATTGTGTGTTTGAAAACTTGCATCTTCTTCATCATTAAGATTTGTTTCACTTAACAACCTGCTGTCTTTATTTAAGACATATTGAAACACCGCCTTTCCCGGATGAAAAAGGAGGGGGGGGGAGTAGTAACAAACTCACTAAAAAACCTGGGCTCAGCTGGCCCGGCTGATAGTACCCTGTAAGGGCTCCTAATCCAGGGATACAGGATGAGCAGCGTTTGTACTCCATGTTAGGAGCGGCTGTACATGGCGTCTGTTCCTTATGTCAGAGGCGACCATTTCTTTTGGAGCTAAGTCAGCCTGCCACTGAGTAGTGCTCCCAGTCTTAATGACAAAGGTAGACGCATTCTACTTCACCCAGTCATGATGGTTGTCAAACAGACACCATCAAGGGTCACAACTTGATACCCTAATATGATTGAGTGGAGATAAGAAAGAAGAAGACCATAGAAATCTCCTAACATTCCCACAAGTGTTGTCATAAGTTTCCACTGAGTAGTGCTCCCAGTCTTAATGACAAAGGTAGACATATTCTACTTCACCCAGTCATGATGGTTGTCAAACAGACACCATCAAGGATCACAACTTGATACCCTAATATGATTGAGTGGAGATAAGAAAGAAGAAGACCATAGAAATCTCCTAACATTCCCACAAGTGTTGTCATAAGTGTCCACTGAGTAGTGCTCCCAGTCTTAATGACAAAGGTAGACACATTCTACTTCACCCAATCATGATGGTTGTCAAACAGACACCATCAAGGATCACAACTTGATACCCTAATATGATTGAGTGGAGATAAGAAAGAAGAAGACCATAGAAATCTCCTAACATTCCCACAAGTGTTGTCATAAGTTTCTACTGAGTAGTGCTTCCAGTCTTAATGACAAAGGTAGACACATTCTACTTCACCCAGTCATGATGGTTGTCAAACAGACACCATCAAGGATCACAACTTGATACCCTAATATGATTGAGTGGAGATAAGAAAGAAGAAGACCATAGAAATCTCCTAACATTCCCACAAGTGTTGTCATAAGTTTCCACTGAGTAGTGCTCCCAGTCTTAATGACAAAGGTAGACGCATTCTACTTCACCCAGTCATGGTGGTTGTCAAACAGACACCATCAAGGGTCACAACTTGATACCCTAATATGATTGAGTGGAGATAAGAAAGAAGAAGACCATAGAAATCTCCTAACATTCCCACAAGTGTTGTCATAAGTTTCCACTGAGTAGTGCTCCCAGTCTTAATGACAAAGGTAGACGCATTCTACTTCACTCAGTCATGATGGTTGTCAAACAGACACCATCAAGGGTCACAACTTGATACCCTAATATGATTGAGTGGAGATAAGAAAGAAGAAGACCATAGAAATCTCCTAACATTCCCACAAGTGTTGTCATAAGTTTCCACTGAGTAGTGCTCCCAGTCTTAATGACAAAGGTAGACGCATTCTACTTCACTCAGTCATGATGGTTGTCAAACAGACACCATCAAGGGTCACAACTTGATACCCTAATATGATTGAGTGGAGATAAGAAAGAAGAAGACCATAGAAATCTCCTAACATTCCCACAAGTGTTGTCATAAGTTTCCACTGAGTAGTGCTCCCAGTCTTAATGACAAAGGTAGACGCATTCTACTTCACTCAGTCATGATGGTTGTCAAGTCTCAAGCTCTACTAGCTTGATACCCTAGTAGAGCAGAACAAGTACTATTTAAAGAATAGAAACACTTTACCGTTTAACAACAAAAACCGTTATGATACAAAGGAATACAAAAACCGAACAAACTTTCTTTACAACCCAATAAATAGAGCTCTGGGGCATATTTGTAAGTGTAAAAGCTGAATTGCTTTCTATATGTATAGACGAGGTGATGCACTTACAGTAAAAGAAGTTGCCAACTACTACCCACCAGGATTATAATGGGCCTGTACCTCATGTACTAGGCATAATACAGTAGAACCTCCCTGTAAACGACATCTAATTGCAGAACCAAAGTGTCTTTTAGGGAGAGGTGTCTTCTTACTGGAAACTACTAAATAGTAAAAATGGTAATTTTGCATATGAAAACTGTCCTTTATAGAGAGATGTTCTTTAGTGCGAATGTCCTCTCATGGAGGTTCTAATGTAATAATAAAAAAAAAAGATATATTGGGTGATTGTTCTACATCATGTATATGTGTGTGGGGGTCGGTGGGAGGATATTCTAAACTGTTGGTTCTCGACCGCTACGACCCGGGTTCGATTCCCGCATTGGGCACTTTTTTCTGATTAAAAGAAAAAAAAAATGCTCCAATGGCCCCCGATTCTTGCAAAAGTCCAACCCCACCAGCGAGTGAAAGTAACCAAACGGGGCTCTGGCATATTTGTAAGTGTAAAGTCGAACTGCTTTTCACATGTGTAGACATGTGATGCACTTACAGTAAAAGCAGTCGCCAACTACTACCCACCAGGATTATAATGGGCCTGTACCTCATGTACTAGGAATAATACAGTAGAACCTACCTGTAAAGGACATCTAATTGCAGAACCAAAGTGTCCTTTAGGGAGAGGTGTCCTCTTACTGGAAAGCTACTCTTCTTCTTTCTTATCTCCACTCAACCATATTAGGGTCTGGGTGAAGTAAAATGCATCTGCCTTTGTCATTAAGACCTGGAGCACTACTCAGTGGCAGGTCGACTTAGCTCCAAAAGAAATGGCCGCCTCTGACATGAGGAACAGATGCCATGTGCAGCCGCTCCTAACACGGAGTACAAACACTGCTCATCCTGTATCCCTGAATTAGGAGCCCTTACAGGGTACTATCAGCCGGGCCAGCTGAACCCAGTTTTTTTAGTGAGCTTGTTACTGCTCCCCTTCCTCCTTTTTCATCCGGGCTTGGGACCGGCAAAGGCGGAGTTGGAAAGCTACTAAATAGTAAAAATGGTAATTTTGTATATGAAAACTGTCCTTTACAGAGAGGCATTCTTTAATGCGATTGTCCTATCATGGAGGTTCTACTGAAATAATTTAAAAAAAAAAGAGATATTGGGTGATTCTTCTTCTTCTACATCATGTATATGTGTGATCCAGGTTTAACGGATGAAGAGTCCGCTGACGAACAGTCCGATGGCAAGTCCGGAAACGAGACCATGTACAAGTCACTGGGTAAGCCTTATCTTATCCTCTCCGCAAAGAAATTTATCACTCTAGGTACATTAGGTAACACATAGAACAAAACCAACTAATGAAACATGTAAAGTTTCGGTAACAGCTGTTGTTTTACCATCTTCAGACACGATAAGGCACAATTTGGATTATAGATTATAGACACAAAGTAATAAGACCAAATCCAAATAAATAAATAGTGTGTTACGTTTCGGTAACAGCGTTGTTACCATCTTCAGACAAAAGTACTGAAGTAGTACTTTTGTAGTAGTACTTTTGTCTAAAGATGGTAACAACGCTGTTACCGAAACGTCACACACTATTTATTTATTTGGATTTGGTCTTATTACCTTGTATTTATTCACAGACACAATACTTCAAATTTATTCTATAATTAAGTATAGTAGAATCTCCCTGTAAAGGACATCTAGTTGTAGAAACAAAGTGTCCTTTAGAGAGAGGTGTCCTCTTACTGGAGAGTTGCAAAATACTAAAAATGGTAATTTTGTTCAATGAAAACTGTCCTTTATAGAGAGGTGTCCTCTAGCGGAAGTGTCCTCTCACAGAGGTTTTACTGTATATAGAATTAATACAGTAGAATATCTCTCTCTTTAAAAGAAAACACCTCGTTGTAGAGCCAAGGTTTTCTTTAGAGAAAGGTGTCTTCTTATCAGAGAGTTACTAATCAATAAAAATGGTTAAGTTTGGTGATGAAAAGTGTCCTATGTAGAGAGATGTTCTCTAGCATGAGTGTCCTTTCACAGAGGTTTTTCTGTATATAATTAATACAGTAGAACCTCTCTATTTTTAAAGGACAACACCTCATTTTGCAGAGCCAAGGTTTTCTTTAGAGAGAGGTATCCTCTTTTCAGAGAGTTACTAATCAATAAAAATGCTTAATTTTAGTGATGAAAAGTGTCCTTTATAGAGAGGTGTCATTTAGAAGAAGTGTCCTCTCACAGAGGTTTTACTGTATATAGAATTAATACAGTAGAACCTCTCTCTTTAAAAGAAAACACCTCGTTGTAGAGCCAAGGTTTTCTTTACTGAAAGGTGTCTTCTTACCAGAGAGTTACTAATCAATAAAAATGATTAATTTTAGTGATAAAAAGTGTCCTTTGTAGAGAAATGTTCTCTAGCATGAGTGTTCTCTCATGGAGGTTCTATTGTACTAGATTCATCTACAAAAGTCTGGAGCTATTCTGGAATGTGGGATGAATCGACAGGCAGGAACCTGTATTTCCAGCCTCAAAACTGGCCTTACTAGACCGCTCCTCTTCCAGGATGGTGTCTTCCCACAATGTACCATCTGCAGGGCCAAAGAGCCCTCACCAGACCACATCTTAGAATCCATGAATATAATCTCAATGACCTTGTATAATTATACAATAGGATTGATAAGGCACAATTTGGATTATAGATTATAAAAACAAGGTAATAAGACCAAATAAATAAATAGTGTATGACGTTTCGGTAACAGTGTTGTTACCATCTTCAGACAAAAGTACTGAATCAGTATGAGTAAGATGGTAACAATGCTGTTACCGAAACGTCACACACTATTTATTTATTTGTATTTGGTCTTATTACCTTGTTTTATACAATAGGATAATAATAATAATAAAAAAAGATTAATCACTTTTGTTTGAAGAAAGTAACAATGCTGTTTTACTAAATTGTCACATATAAATTACTTAGTTGGATTTGGTCTAGTTATCTTATGTTCCTTATCAATGATCCCAAGAACTGGAGGATCCCACCTAAGCATAGTTGGTACAGTGGAGTGAACCCAGGAGGAGCTCTGAACATCAGAAATAGACAGCATCAAACAACCCTAACAAGATTTAGAACAGGCCATCTCAAGCCATTGAAGATAGAAAAAAATAACAAAATTTATCCCACTGCCCATTGCCCAAAATGTAGTTTGGTACCTGCAGCTTCAGAACACATTTTGGCTTGCATTAGATGCACTAAACAGGACCTTTGGGAGAGGCCGCTGCTCATCATAAAACAGTTCGAGGAGCATGGAATTTGTGTAATCTTTACACAAGGGGATAAGAAACAACAACAACATCAATGATCCCAATTTTAACTTGTATCATGATAGCTGTTTGAAAATCTTGTGATTTATCATCTCTACAGAGACCTTACTGCAATGACAAAAATTTATTAGATAGAGGTCTTGGTTCATCACCTGTGAACCCTTTAAGTGGTTTGGACAAATCAATCTTCAGATTACTCTCTGGCAATGTTTTATTATGATATACATTAGAACCTCCCTGTAAAGGACAACACCTAATTACAGAGCCAAAGTGTCCTTTAGGAAGAAGTGTCCTCTTACTGGAGAGTTGCTAAATAGTAAAAATAGTAATTTTGCAAATGAAAACTGTCCTTTGTAGAGAGGTGTCCTCTAGCGCAAGTATCCTCTCATGGAGGTTCTACGGTATTATCAAATTTGGCGAAACTGCCGAGAGGGTTCACTACTAATAACCAAGCCCTCTCATTGAATAATTTTATCATTGCTGTAAGGTCTGTAAAGATAATATTTATTAATATTACAAGAAACATTGTGAAAATATTACAGATTTTTTTGGTAGATGGCGATAGAATTTAAAATTTTGTGATTTACAAATATAAAAATTATTGTTGAATCTTGTCTTCCTCATCTTGGATCTCCATCATCTTTCCAGCAATACCTTTCTCCACTCCAGGATGTTCTTTGATGCACCGTCCCTCTACTGTGATCTTGAGAAGTGTAATCTTCTTCTTCCTTACCTCCACTCAATCATATTAGGATATCAAGTTGTGACCTTTGATGGTGTCTGTTTGACAACTATCATGACTGGGTGAAGTAGAATGTGTCTGCCTTTGTCATTAAGACTGGGAGCACTACTCAGTGGCAGGCCGACTTAGCTCCAAAAGAAATGGCCGCCTCTGCAGGTGCAGCTGCTCCTAACATGGAGTACAAATGCTGCTCATCCTGTATCCCTGGATTAGGAGCCCTTACAGGGTACTATCAGCCTGGCCAGCTGAACCCAGGTTTTTTAGTAAGCTTGTTACTGCTCCCCTTCCTCCTTTTTCATCCAGGCTTGGGACCGGCAAAGGAGGAGTTAAGAAGTGTAATGATAGAGCACAATGTGGATTATAGCTACAAGTAAATAAGACCCAATCCAAATAAATTAATAGTGTGTGGCATTGTTACAACGCTGTTACAGACACGTCACACTATTAATTTATTTGGATTGGGTCTTATTTACTTGTAACTATGAAGTGTAATGTGATGGTTTCTTCTTGACCTTCCACCATAAAACAATGTATTTATTACAAAAAAGGACATAAGATACAGCAACTCTAGATACAAGAAAATAAAACTTAATCCAATTAATTTTATTAGTGTGTGAACGTTTCAGCAACAGCATTGTTACCATCATCAAACAAAAGAATAAAATCATTCTTTTGTCTGAAGATGGTATCAATGCTGTTGCCGAAACATCACACACTAATAATTTATTTGGATTAGGTCTTATTTTCTTGTATCTTTAATCCAAATTGTGCTTTATCATGCAGTAATTCTTTTTATTTACTAGGTTATAGAGTGGCTTTTTTGTAATTTGTCGAAATCCACAAACCTGTGATAATGTAATTTATGTTAGAGCTAGCCACAAGAAAAGAAGACCTAATCCAAATAAATGAAAAGTGTGCGACATTCCGGTAACAACGTTGTTACCGAAACGTCACATACTATTAATTTATTTGGATTAGGTCTTATTACCTTGTGTTTATAATCTATAATACAAATTGTGCCTTATTATGATTAAATTGTGAATACAGTAGAATCTCCCTGTAAAGGACAACACCTAATTGCGGAGCCAAAGTGTCCTTTAGGGAGAGGTGTCATCTTACTGGAAAGTTGCAAAACAGTAAAAATGATAATTTTGCAAATGAAAAGTGTCCTTTATAGGGAGGTGTCCTCTCTTGGAGGTTCTACTGTACCTTGCTATAACAGCATTACTTGACACCACAAGATAATAAGGCCGAATCCAAATAAATTAATAGTGTGTGATGTTTCGGTAACAACCCTGTTACCGAAATGTCACATGCTATTAATTTATTTGGATCAGATCTTATTTTATTGTAGCTATAATCTATAATCCAAATTGTGATTTATCATATGTTAAAGCTAGAAACTCTGGCCGTCTAAATCCTTCTTTGTGTGATGTTCCCAGATGGATCCACCTATTCCTCCAGCAGTCTAATCAGCCCAGGCTATCACAGCTCAGCCTCACGTGGTAATTTTTCCCGTAAGTTTCCCTTCCCTCTGATGTTGATTCAAAGGATCTGAAAAGCCTATTCTGGCAGTCCAACTTCGCTTCATAGCAGGTCGCACTCCTAGAGTAGAGAATAGACATCTTTGCTGTCAACAGTGTCCTTTAAAAGAGAGGTGTCCTCTTTTTTTTAATTCCTATATCCACTCAATTCTCTAGGTTATCAATTCTGTAGAGCTTGTTGATGGTGTCTTCTTAGGAATGATTAGAGCTCATCAATAATTTATATCAAAAATAGACACTTCGGCCAGTTGGAATTTTTTATTTTCTCAACGTTTCGACAAAAAATCTTTTATCTTCGTCAGGAGAAGTAAATAAAAATAAAACATTTGGCAAGGTGTTAAAAATTGTTCTGAGGTTTGCAAGGGCGTTCTCACATGATTTTTTCGAATTTAGTACAACATCTAAAGCGCGAGTCAAAAACAAATATCAAACCTCATCAATAGGTGAGCCAATACAGTCAATTATGTGGTTTGGGGTTTGCAGGTTGAGAATTGCACAAATTGGATTCAGTTACACCTATTGGTTATACCATAGAACAACCTTCATTAGAGAACTCTCTTGCTAGATAATTTTATTGACATCTTGTCAATACATGCAAAGTGCACAGTCTGTACTATTTAGAAAAAAAGATAATATGCATTATATACACTATGTACAATGAATATGGCATCTCTGCCACCACTGCAGAGTTTGGTGGAGAATCACCAGCGGGTCTCCAGCGACACCATGCATCCCACGATCTACAAAGAATACGTAGAATCGCTAGAGTAATTTGTATATAAATGTGTCTACTGATATCACAGAATGCCAATATTTAGGGGAAGAAAGAGAAAAAAACTCTTAAAAACACCTTCTGGAGATTTAGCAACCCACTGAAGACGCCAAGAACTATTTCAGAAAAGAAAAATTTAGCAATAGAACTCTATAATTTCTACAGATCAATTGTAAATAGATTCATACACAAAAGAGGTAGTGAGGAAAGTTTTAGAACAGATGTCTAAATAAATCCCTTTTCAAACAAAGACTCGCGTACACAAGAGGAAAGGGAGAGGAATTACAGTATTATTTTGTTGTTGTATGGCAAATCCATACAGGGCAATGGGTCCTAATAAAAGCCTTGTTGTTGTTGTTGTTGTCTACTCTACTGTGTATTGCTTCCACCACTACAGAATGGGTTGATGCTGTGTCCAGTTCTCTCAGATGAAGACCTGGACGACCATACAGACTCCAGGCAAACCTCGGGTAAGTCAGTTCCCAGACACAGTGTCTACAACATAAGTTTGTATCTTGAGATAAGACTAGAATTTCTCTCTTTGTGGTATATTACAAAAAAATCATTAATACATAGCTATATAACACACCATCTATATAATACAAATGAAAACATCAAAATTCGAATGTTTCTTTACACTAATAAATCAAACTTCTACTGTCCTAAAAGCTTATGTCCATAGTTTTGCTTAAAAACCATTTCTAAGATTCCACACTTCAGTGATGCATATAAAAGCAGAATCTTCTTCTTTCTTATCTCCACACTGGGTGAAGTAGAATGCGTCTGCCTTTGTCATTAAGACTGGGAGCACTACTCAGTGGCAGGCTGACTTTAGCTCCAAAAGAAATGGCCGCCTCTGACATGTGGAACAGACGCCATGTGCAGCCGCTCCTAACATGGAGTACAAACGCTGCTCATCCTGTATCTCTGGATTAGGAGACCTTACAGGGTACTATCAGCCGGGCCAGCTGAGCCCAGGTTTTTTAGTGAGCTTGTTACTGCTCCCCCTCCTCCTTTTTCATCCGGGCTTGGGACTAGCCAAGGCAGAGTTTCAAGTTAAAAGCAGAATCTTCCAATACAGTATTAGAGCTCTGAAGAAGCGGTCTGGTGGATTAAATTGGCGAAACCGCTGGGAGGGTTCACCACTGATGAGACAAGCCTCCCAATATTTTTTCATCGCAGTAAGGACAGTAGAAGTTTGATTTATTTGTGAAAAGAAACATTCGCATTTTAGTGTTTTCATTTGTAAAAAAATCATTTACCGGTTGGGAGGTATTTCTGTGTTTCTCAGAAAACTATCTTCTTCTTATCTGTTATCTTGTTTACACACTTGAGATAACAGTAGCTATTTAAGCCATGCTGTGGTAATATTTCTCATTCAGTACTTTTGTCTGATGATGGTAACAACGCTGTTACCAAAACGTCACACCATTTATTTACACCTATCCCCCGATTTACACGGTAGATACGTTCCTGAGAAAAACGTATAAATCTGGGGATAGGTGTACACAGAAATAAAAATAAAATGCATTGACAGGTTAAAATATGTAGTCAGCACATAAGCTCGGGATTCCTTGTGAGATGTGTACACAGCGCATGTGTTCAATCACAGTAGCATTTAGTATAGTGCGATAAAAAAAAAAAAAAAAACTTATTTGGAAAACCGTGTAAAAGCGAAAACGTGTAAAACAAGTACCGTGTAAATCGGGGGATAGGTGTATTTAGATATTTGGTGTGATTACCTTGTGTTTTTCCTATCTCAAAATAATATATAACAGTAATCCGACAGATTTGTCATCTGTTTATTTGGTTTAAAATGCCAAAAGCAAAATACCTGATTTTTAAATAGGCAAATCATCAACCAACCCTGTTCATCTCATCTCTCGAAGGTTTGACTGGACTTAACGTTGTGCGATGGTGTTTGGCAGGCAAAGATGGAGGAGGAAAGAGGAGGCCATACCTAGGTAAGTCTACGTCTACATGTGTGGATCAGCACCTAAACTCCATCCACAAGTTATTTCCTCCTCTTTTACTCTTTTTAAAAAGCTTTTATTTAACTTGCTTCCCTGTCTGTCTGTCCACAAATCTTGCAATCGATTTTTAATATACTTTTAGAGCACTTAGGAATCTGAAATTTGCTACACTTCTCAGAACCCGATGACAATGCAAGTTGACAAATTTTCAGACTTCTGGGTTGTGAGGGTGAACGGAAATGGACATATTTCCAAATTACCTTTCAAATTTTGTTAATTAATTCTTATATAATTCCAGATTGCATAGATGTATGAAACGTTTAACAATCACTCAGTCCAATGAACAATGCAATTGTACAAATTTTCAGACTTCTGGGTGGTTGGACCCATCATGGCCTCTACCATGTGTACTAGCGATTAACAAAAGAAAAAATGTCATTCAAGGCAATGAAGCTGTTGATGCACTAGCAAAAAAAGGTCACAAAAGAACTCTTGCCTCTGAATAATAAACTTATATTTAAAGAAATAAGAAACAGTAGCCAAAACAAAAATAAACAAGAACTGGAGGATCTCACCTAAGCACAGTTGGTACATTCTAGGAGCAATAGTTCCCCAGACCTCGAAGGCCCATAAACCGAATACCTTTGCTGCCACCAGGTCACACAGCCAAAAAGAATGATGCATTCTCCATGCACCGAGCGGCCATTGGTAGGCCCCTCGCGCCCGCCATTAAGGTCTACAGTGCACGGTCTACAGTGGAGTGAACACAGGAGGAGCTCTGAACATCAGAAATAGACAGCATCAAACAACACTAACAAGATTTAGAACAGGCCATCTCAAGCCATTGAAGATAGAAAATAATAACAAAATCTACCCCACTTGCCCAAAATATAGCTTTGAACCTGCAACTTCAGAACACATTTTGGCTTGCATTAGATGCACTAAACAGGACCTTTGGGAGAGGCTAATGCTTATCACCAAACAGCTCAAGGAGCATGAACTCATGGAATTTGTGTAATATTTGTACAAGGGGATAAGAAACAACAACTCTTCTGCCATCTGATCAATTGCTGAGTGTTCCATATACACATATATCTTCAGAGAATCCTACTTCACTAGAACAATCTCTCTTTAAAAGGCAACACACCTAGTTGCAGAGTGTCCTCTAGACAATTGATTTATTGACCTCTTATTAATTACATAGGTGTACAGCACGCTCAATTATTAGTACAATGATAAGCACAAGGTAATAATCTATAATCCAAATTGTGCCTTATCATTACAATTATAAGATAATGTGAGAAATTAATGTATATACTCATGGACAAAACTTAAGAAAGTTGCACCTTTTAGCATGTATATCGGGATTCAGACAATAACTCTGAAAGATATTACAGTGACCTTTATTAAAGACACACATATATACACTCATGGACAAAACTTAAGGAAGTTGTACCTTTTAGCATGTATATCAGGATTCAGACAATAACTCTGAAAGATATTACAGTGACCTTTATTGAAGACACACATATATACACTCATGGACAAAACTTAAGGAAGTTGTACCTTTTAGCATGTATATCGGGATTCAGACAATAACTCTGAAAGATATTACAGTGACCTTTATTAAAGACACACATATATACACTCATGGACAAAACTTAAGGAAGTTGTACCTTTTAGCATGTATATCGGGATTCAGACAATAACTCTGAAAGATATTACAGTGACCTTTATTGAAGACGCAAGATAACCAAGTGTGAACAGCTTCTGTCTCCTTAAAAAAAAAAAAATAGACTACCGGCGATATCAAAGATTTTCTGCTTCCTTAATTTTGTCCATAAAGTGTAGTTTTAATTCATATATAGGTCCCTCTTCACTTTAAAAGTATAGCTCACTTTTGATCAGTGTTTATCACAGAGAGTATTTTTATAATACAGTTAAACCTGTCTATAGCACCCCCCTCTTGGGACTCACCAAAATAGGGTGCTATAAAGAGGGGGTGCTATATATAGGGGGCACTATAGACAGGTTTAACTGTATATATTTTTTTGTTTTTTTTATTTTTCCTGCCCCTTTCAAATATTGTCTCACTCCATCCTCACAAGTCTCTTATATATATGTGTGCAGGTTATACAGATGAGGAATCAGACGAACAATCTGACCTAAATATACCTGGAAACAAGAGACACAAGAGTTCAGGTAAGCATATGTTTAATAAAGACATACCTAACCACTACCTTTTGACACACCTAACATGTTCCATAAGGTACAATTTTGGATTATTAAATAATACAGTTATCAGCGTCATAATCAATTCTTTCTTAATCAATTCTGTCACCGTTTGCTTTGTGAATGGAATAAATACACAAATATGGCCATTTCTCATAACCATCGGTGGTTCAGTGGTAGAATGCTCGCCTGCCACGCGGGCGGCCTGGGTTCGATTCCCGGCCGATGCATTTTTTTTTTTTTACAATTTTTAAAACTCATTTATATATTATACAAGAATGACATCCACGGCGCCAATTTATAATTGTAATGAATAGTATTTGAATAAAAGCATTTAATCGGGTAAAACCCGGGCGTTGCCCGGGTCATTCGGCTAGTAGATAATAAACACAAGATAATACAGTAGAACCTCCCTTTAGCAGACATCTCGCTAGCAGATTTCTCTCTATAAAAGACAGTTTTCATTTGCAAAATCACCATTTTTACAATCTTTAAAAATCCTGAGTTCAACTGACCCGGTACTCCAGGGATATGGAAGAGTTGCATCTGTACTCATGTTAGAGATGGCAGCAAAGGCTTCCATGTTAGGAACAGCCTCAAACCACAGACAAAGTCAGACTTTCACCAAAGTGTGCCTGGATCATGGTGCCATGATCAATGAAAGCTGCACCCCTATACCCCATTTCATGAGATCATGAACTCATGGAATTCGTGTAATCTTTACACAAGGGGATAAGAAACAACAACAACACAATTTAGCAACTCTTCGGTAAGAAGACACCTCTCCATAAAGACCACTTTGGCTCTGCAATTAGGTGTTGTCCTTTACAAGGAGGTAGTTCTACTGTATGACTAAATCCAAATAAATGAATAATGTGTTAACACACTATTTATTTGGATTCTTGGTCTTATTACCATGTGTACCTAACATGTTCAGTTACTTGATTGAATGTTTACAAATTTCGCCCCCTAAAATTTTTATATATGAGAAACTCTGTTCTACCAAACATAAGGTAACAAGACAACATCTTTTTTTTTTTTACTTATCCCTAGTACACGTGGTACAGACCATGATAATCATGGTGGGTAGAAGTAGGCGACTGCTTTTACTCTAAGTGCACCACATGTCTACACACGTGAAAAGCAGTTCGACTTTACACTTACAAATAAATATGTCAGAGCCACGTTTGGTTACTTGCACTCGCTGGTGGGGTTGGACTTTTGCAAGAATAGGGGGACATTGGAGCATTTTTTGTTTTTTAATCAGAAAAAAGTGCCCAATGCGGGAATCGAACCCGGGTCATAGCGGTTGTAAACCAACGGTTTAGACCATCCTTCCACTGACCCCACAAGACAACATCTAATTGTTTATTTATTTAAGACAACATCTAAATAAATAAATTGTGACTGACAAATTTTGTTACCCAAACATTATAACACCTTATTTATTTGGATGTGCTTTTGTTAACTTCTGTTTCTAATCTATTATAATCCAATTTAATCCCTTGTCGTTATTTCTATCAATTAAATAGTTAAAAAAAGGAGAATACAGTGGGAAAATTACATTATAAAAGTAACACTTGTGGCTATAACAAATTATTCCCCACAATATATTGATGAGACAAAGGCAGGGATGTAATATTCAGAAGGTTTATTTGGTGCAGGGCTGGACTCGTGGTCCAGTCCAGGAAAGTCATGATGTTCGGGGTCTCGCCGGGCCGGTTGTAGGAGGGGTTGGAACTGTGGCTAGGCACTATGAAATTGCCGGTTAAGATCTGAACAGGACGAAAATTTTGTTATTACCGGCATGTTGTATTTAACACATTGCCGCAAAATGGTGGTTAATGGTCAAATACAATTTATACCTGTCATCTCTGTGGTGCCATTTCTCTTATAAATTAAATAAACAAAATTGAAAATAATTTTTAATGGTCACGTGTACTATTGGTCTGCTACTTGTTGAGACACACAACAAATCAAACTTTTGAGTCCTAATTGTTTTCTTCTGTGGTTGTTTTGCTCTTTTTTTTTCTAATATATATATAGAGAGAGAGATAGGCGCTCCTCTCCCTTCAAATATGCATTAGACCAATGCATTTTTTGTTTATTATTCTAGTAAAAAAAACTTGAAGATGGTGATAAAGAACAAGCAAAAACACCGGTTTTGACAAATTCAGATACAAGTCAACCTGTACACCAGGCTATTGCCCTTATCAGTACAGGAGCGGCTTTGATTTCTTAACATCCTGTGAGAACAGTTATGAAATTGATCAAATTTGACAAAAATGTGTTTAAGCTTATTATTATTATTTTTTTGCTTATCCCTAGTACACGTGGTGGTACAGGCCATGATAATCATGGTGGGTAGAAGTTGGTGACTGCTTTTACTCTAAGTGCACCATATGTCTACACACGTGAAAAGCAGTTCGACTTTGCACTTACAAATGTGCCAGAGCCCCGTTTGGTTACTTGCACTCTCTGGTAGGGTTGGACTTTTGCAAGAATCGGGGGCCATTGGAGCATTTTTTTTTTTTTTTAAACATAAAAAAAAGAGTCCAATGCGGGAATCGAACCCGGGTCGTAGTGGTTGGAAATCAAATGGTTTAACCAGCCTTCCACTGACCCCCTCGTTTAAGCTTATGAAATGGTAGAACCTATTTCAGGTCTTTGTCACCAAAGTTTTTATATTGGGGTAATAAACATAAATGTATTGTTATGAGAAATTTAAACATTTTTTTGACGCTGTATAAACAACCCAATGTAATATTACAAGGGTATGGTAGATTCTTCTTCTTTCTTATCTTCATTCAACAATCATATCAGCCTATCAAGCTGGTAGAGCTTGTTGATGGTGTCTGCTTGGGATAAGTAGAGCTCATCAATGGATCAGTCTTCTTCTTCTTTCTTATTTCCACTCAATCAATCACACTAAGGTATCAAGCTGGTAGATCTTGAGATTTTTGATGGTGTCTGCTGGGGAATAGTAGAGCTCATCAATGGATGAGTCAATACCAAGACTTCTTTCTTATCTCCACTCAACAATCATATCAGCCTATCAAGCTGGTAGATCTTGTTGATGATGTCTGCTGAGGATGAGTAGAGCTCATCAATGGTTGAGTCGATACCAAGACTTCTTTCTTATCTCCACTCAACAATCATATCAGCCTATCAAGCTGGTAGAGCTTGTTGATGATGTCTGCTGGGGATGAGTAGAGCTCATCAATGGATCAGTCTTCTTCTTCTTCTTTCTTATCTCCACTCAATCAATCACACTAAGGTATCAAGTTTGTAAAGCTTGAGACTTTTGATGGTGTCTGCCGGGGAAGAGTAGAGCTCATCAATGGATCAGTCTTCTTCTTCTTCTTTCTTATCTCCACTCAATCAATCACACTAAGGTATCAAGTTTGTAAAGCTTGAGATTTTTGATGGTGTCTGCCTGGGGGAAGACTAGAGCTCATCAATGGATGAGTCAATACAGTCAATAATATGTCTTGGGGTTGCAGGTTGACACTTAGTACATAGTGGGAAAACCTTGCAACCATTCTGGAAAGTCATTGTCCGTAGATGACCAGACTTAAGTCTGGAAATCAAAGACTGTTGTTCTCTTGGGAGGACAGAACTTGTCCCTCCTGCTCTGTACCAGTCATGTGCAACATCAGATTTCCATTCCTGCAGGCATTGGGTTTTGATGGTACGGAGGAGGTCATGGATCAGTCAATACAGTCAATAATGTGGTTTGAAGTTTCAGGTTGAGAATTGCACTTAGTACCTATAGTAGAACCTCCCTTTAGCAGACACCCCACTAGTGGACACCTCTCTACAAAGGACAGTTTTCATTTACAAAATTACCATTTTTACTATTTAGTAACTTTCCGGTAAGAGGACACCTCTCTCTAAAGGACACTTTGGCTCTGCACAGGGAGGTTCTACTGTAGTGTGAAAACCTTGCAACCAGTCTGTAAAGTCATTGTCCGTAGATGACCAGACTTAAGTCTGGAAATCAAAGACTGTTGTTCTCTTGGGAGGACAGAATTGGTGCTTGTCCCTCCTGCTCTGTCATGATGATGGTATGGTAGATACAACTGAGGAAACCGCTTGGAGGGTTCACCACTGATGAGCCAGGCCCTTCCATTAATTTTCCATTGCAGTAAGGACAGTAGAAATTTTTTCATTTTCAAAAAGAATCATACACATTAAAAATAAGCTTATTTTTCTCATAACAGATGGCATGCTAATACATAATATTAAAGCATTGTTCTAATGGATATTTAAAGGGAGAGGTGCCAATTTTGGTACATGAATCCCATCTTTCCAGCAATTTTTTATTGTGTTAATATATGTTGTTGTTAGAGTGTCCATCATTAATAAAAAGTCGGTGGATGAGTGGGTAACACCCTCGATTCCCAACAGTCATGAACCGGGATTGAATCCCGCGTTAACATTTTGTTTAATATGTGAATAACCTTCACATATTATTCACTGTTGTAAATATCATAAACTAGGTTGCTCTTGTTGAGTGGTACCTATTAATGTGATTTTGGAACCGGTGTCCATCAATAATAAAAAGTTGGTGGACGAGTAGGTAACACCCTCGATTCCCGACAGTCATGAACTGGGATTGAATCCCACATTAACATTTTGTTTAATATATGAATAACCTTCACATATTATTCTTTGTTGTAAATATCATAAACTAGGTTGCTCTTGTTGAGTGGTACTTAATAAAGTGATTTTGGAACCGGTGTCCATCAAATATAAAATACGGTGGACGAGTGGGTAACACCCCCGACAGTCATGAACCGGGATTGTATCCCGCGTTAACATTTTGTTTAATATGTGAAATCACATGTTAATGTAGTTGAAATGTAAAGGGTCAAATTCCCCATATTTAGCTGCTACAATATGCAGCAAGTTTCAATGCTGAATAAAATCATCCACCTATTTGTTAGTTACAAATCACATCTGAAATTCTTACTTGTAAAATTTAAACAAAAATGATAAAAAAGCACATTTTTTTAATTTGCAAAACTTGGTGATTCAATTGTTGTTGAAACGTATTGTGTAATCTTAGTTGTATTAGAGAGAAATTGGTTAAAATACTTTGTGAAAATGAAAGCAGTACCTTTAAATGTAATAGAATGGTGAGTTGGGCACATATTATTCATTGTTGCAATTAACATAAACTAGGTTGATCTTGTTGAGTGGTACCTAATAAAGTGATTTTGGAACCGAGTGTCCATCAAATATAAAAGTCGGTGGACGAGTGGGTAACACCCCCAACAGCCATGAACCGGGATTGAATCCCACGTTAACATTTTGTTTAATATGTGAATTCACATATTATTCATTGTTTTAATTATCATAAACTAGGTTGCTCTTTTTGAGCGGTACCTAATAAAGTGATTTTGGAACTGGAAGAAGTGTCCATCAAGTCGCGTTCAACTTTTGGTGATTATATGAACAAATTTTTTCCAATTTGAGATCTGTTAGACACTTGAAGCTTATCTAATGACATTCCAGTAGCTTTCTTGATTCCTTCCAGCCAGCTCATTTGAGGTCTTCCTCTCTTATCTTCAATTTTTCCCAACATAAAAATCTTTTCTAAACTATTTTGCTCTCCTTATATATCAGAAGTAGGTCAGTCTTTGATGAAGAGATGAAGCACAATTTGGATTATAGATACAAGAAAATAAGACCTAACCCAAATAATTTAATTAGATTTTATTCTCTTTTCTGATGATGGTAACAATGCTGTTACCGAAACATCACACACTATTAAATTATTTGGTCTTATTTTCTTGTATCTAGGTCATTCTTTGTTTACATATTTGGGGTTCTAGGGATCTTAGCAGGATTAATTTAATTTAAGAATTGAAGCATTTGACCATTTATCTGTGTGTGTGTGTGTGTTCATAGCTTTTTGAGTAGGTTTCTCCATTTCTACACTTATATACACTCATGGACAAAAGGAAGTGGGTGACTGCAGGTCGTTTATTGTTAGTTTTTTGAAGGAGACAGAGGCAATTTTATTCCCATTTGGTTATCTCGTGTCTTCAATAAAGGTCACTGTAATATCTTTCAGAGTTATTATCTGAATCCCGATATACATGCTAAAAGGTATAACTTTCTCAAGTTTTGTCTCAATGTATATACAGTTAAACCTGTCTATAGCACCCCCTCTAAATAGCGCCTTCCTCTCTATAGCGCCTGATTTTAAATACCTAGTATGATGCGATTTACATTAAAAGTGACCTGTCTATAGCACCCCCTCTAAATAGCACCTTCCTCTCTATAGCGGCTGATTTTAAATACGTAGTACGATGCAATTTACATTAAAAGTGACCTGTCTATAGCACCCCTTCTCTATAAAACCCTATTTCGGTGAGTCCCAAGAGGGGGCGCTATAGACAGGTTTAACTGTATATATAGAGTGTAAAGAATATAAAAAACTGTCAAGAATGCTATAGATTTAAAAGTTTCATTGATGTTGTCTTCTTCTTCTTTCTTATCTCTACTCAATCATATTAAGGTATCAAGCTTGTAGAGCTTGTTGATGGTGTCTGCTGGGAATGAGTAGAACTCATCAATAGACGAGTCACTAAAGTAAATAATGTGTTTTGGGGTTGTTACAGATTGGGATGCAGATGACTATGTTCCTCAGAGGACCTTGTCAGGTTAGTAGATCTTGTTGCTATCTCTTGTACAGAATTGTCAACTCTAACAAACTGTGGTGACAAACATTACCACAGAGATTAGCACAATGCACATTGTTGGCGCGGTAGGGCTGTCTGCCCTAGTTGCCCTTAATTCCAAGGTAGAGGGACCAGTCTCCCACGTGGAGACAATTTAAATCTGTAAAGGAGGTTAAGCAAGACACCCTAGACCAGCCTCACTTTCACACTGCCTTTATTCATCCAAAATTTTCCTTTTTATACCTTGACTTTTACATATATCTTATATAAAAACAAATAATAAATTTACACAATGTACATATAATTTGCATGACACAAATAAAAATAAAAGAGAATAATTCTAATCCTGTACACACATCTTTTATTGAAAAATATAATAAATGATCAAATGTCGAACTCAAAACGACTGGCTTTCTAACGCTAAAAAAAAAGAGACAATAAAAGTTAGATTTAATTCTATGTGTAATTTTATATGAGAGATCTATCTATATACATTTCTCCATTTGTGTTTTTACTTATTTATTTTATTCAAAGGCAAGTAGAAGATTTAAGAGATGTGTACTCTACTGAAGTACTACACAAATCTCATCTAGATATTCTTTATACAATTTAAAGCCAAAGTTTGGATATACAGTAGAACCTCCCTTTAGCGTACACCTCTCTACAAAGGACAGTTTTCATTTGTAAAATTACCATTTTTACAATTTAGCAACTCTCCGGTAAGAAGATATCTCTCCCTAAAGGACACTTGAGCTCTGCAATTAGGTGTTGTCCTTTACAGGGAGGTAGTTCTACTGTAATATATTAATTACTACAATTACAATGATAAAGCACAATTTAGAAGATAACGAGATATCTGTTATCTTCTTTAAACACTTGATAACTGTATTATTCTTCTCAATGTATAATTTTCTTACAACATAAACCTTAGATTATTAAAACATTGGATCAGTAAACATGAGGGCAACCATTTCGTTCAATTACATTACTTTAGTTTTCATTAAACATTTTTGTAAACAACAAAGGTGATGATGATAAATTCAATAAATATTTACACAATCATAGAAAAATTATATTAAGCCCTTATATAAACATAAATATTCTAACTAAATTAAACAATAACAGTACTATTTAAGAATGCTTTCACATGTGTAGACATGTGGTGCGCTTACAGTAAAAAAGTAGTCGCTAACTACCCACCATGATTATCATGGCCTGTACCACATGTACTAGGGATAAGCAAAAAAAAAAAAACTATTTAAGAACTTGCTGTAATATTTTTTCTCATTTATTCTTTTGTCTGATGATGGTGACAATGTTGTTGCCGAAACATCGCACACTAATAAATTATTTGTGGATTAGGTCTTGTTTTCTTTTATTACAACAATTTTAAATTTGGATATGTAAATAGAACTCTTCTTTATAATATTGTGCATAGAATCTGTTGGGAGCTAAGACTTCCCTATTCTAATATCGAGCAGAGTAATCACCAACACTGAATAAATTAATACTTCTAATTAATACTCTTCATCCCCCACTACATCATTTCAAAGACCTATTTCGTAGATCGCGAAATGCGTGATGTCGCTGGAGACCCACTGGCGATTCTCCACCAAACTCTGCAGCGCTGGCAGAGGCCCCATATTCATTGTACATAGTTAATATAATGCATATTATCTTTTTTTTTTTTTAAATAGTACAAACTGTGCACTTTGCATTATTGACAAGATGTCAATAAAATTATTTTAATTGTCAATTGTCAAAGACCAAATATATCCATGCAAAGTAACCGGGTCATCTGGTCAAAAATAAAAAAAATATATACTAATCTATGAAAAAACAACTGATAAAAAAGCTAACAGAATCTATCTTTTATTTGTCACTTTTTTTCCAGTGTTAGAAAGCCACTTGAAGAGCGTTTTGTGTTTGAAAGATTTCTTTTCTTTTTAGATATTAAATAAGAGATACACATTGTGCCACAGTCTATGTGGTAATCTTTGTCTAACTTCTCTTCAGCAACTTATATTATTCTTCAAAGGAATTACTTGTTCTTGATTGCTTGTATATAAGTTTATGTATCAAGCCCTTTCTTTCTTTTTCCCCACTATTTGATACATTGTAAATAACATTGCTGATTATTGTCACTATTATTCCTGTATATACAGTTAAACCTGTCTATAGCGCCCCCTCTAAATAGCACATTCCTCTCTATAGCGCCCAATTTTAAATACGTAGTACGATGCGATTTACATTAAAAGTGACCTGTCTATAGCACCCCTTCTCTATAGCACCCTATTTTGGTGAGTCCCAAGAGGGGACGCTATAGACAGGTTTAACTGTATATAGAAGAAGAAACAAAGTCAGGGAGAAGAAGATTTTTATAAGAGGAGACTTGTACAAGCTTTGAGGCAAGATGCCCTTATAGTAGATGTAAAAATAGAAGAGCATCTTGCCTCTAAGCTTGTACCATCTTCCTCTTATAAAAGAAGCTCTTCTCCCTGACTTGTGTTTCTTCTTTTATGGTTAATAGGAAGATTATTGTTATCTTAATGTATATAGTCTTCTTCTTCTTTCTTATCTCCACTCAATCATATTAGGGTATCAAGCTTGTTTGACAACCATCATGACTGTGTGAAGTAGAATGCTTCTACCTTTGTCATTAAGACTGGGAGCACTACTCAGTGGCAGGCTGACTTAGCTCCAAAAGAAATGGCCGCCTCTGACATGAGGAACAGATGCCATGTGCAGCCGCTCCTAACATGGAGTACAAACGCTGCTCATCCTGTATCCCTGGATTAGGAGCCCTTACAGGGTACTATCAGCCGGGCCAGCTGAGCCCAGGTTTTTTAGTGAGCTTGTTACTGCTCCCCCTCCTTCTTTTTCATCCGGGCTTGGGACCGGCAAAGGCGGAGTTATGTATATAGTGATCTTGTATAATGGTACACTGGATAATTATTTTTTAAATGTCAGGGACTCACCTCTTGGGACTCACCAAAATAGAGTGCTATAGACAGGTTTAACAGTACCTTCTTCTACTCAGATAATATGCAAAAGACTAAAAAAAAGGTCTTAATAAAGATTATTGTTGTTGTATAAATTTTTATTATCATTTTTAAACCAACTGTTGTGTCCACAGGCCGGAGTGACAGTACAGGCAGTAGTAACTTTGATGATGCTTCTCCAGGTACGTCAATGTTTTTGTCTTCCCATCTCTTCCCTTTAATTCTCAGAGCTCTTCTTCTTTCTTATCTCCATACTGGGTGAAGTAGAATGCATCTGCCTTTGTCATTAAGACTGGGAGCTCTACTCAGTGGCAGGCCAACTTAGCTCCAAAAGAAATGGCTGCCTCTGACATGAGGAACAGACGCCATATGCAGCTGCTCCTAACATGTAGTACAAACACTGCTCATCCTGTATACCTGAAGCCCTTACAGGGTACTATCAGCCGGGCCAGCTGAGCCCAGGTTTTTTTAGTGAGCTTGTTACTGCTCCCCCTCCTCCTTTTTCATCCGGGCGTTGTGCCGTCAATGTTTTTGTGTTCCTATCTCTTCCCTTTAATTCTCAGTGCTGAATATTGGAGGTGTTCTTTTTTTCCCCCTTTATTATCCCTTTGATTGCTGACAGTCATTGCATATTGGTACACAAGCTGCACATATACACATATGACATGCATATGACTTATGTTAACATCATATGACTATTCTATTCATGGCCTAAATGTATTAAATATATATATATAGATAAATGTAAAGACATACATGTATGACAGCGAAAGTGTCCCTAGGGGGACATAGCGCTATAAATTGAAATAAAATAAAAATAAAACATGCATTGTATTCAAACACAGACAATATATGTTATATTAAAATATTTTATTTAAAATTATGTTATATTAAAGTATTATTTTATTTAAAATTATATTTCATCGATTCAAATACTCTGTTAAATCGACCGCCAGAGGTCACGCTTTCCCTATAAATACTCATTGTTGTTGTTCCTCGTTGGCCGGCTCAAAACTTTTGTACATTATGTAAATAAGCTTTTCTTTTTATTCTTACGCCTTAAGCCAGGCAGTACTTTATCAAATTATGTTTTTATATATCTTATAAGCTCAATTAAAGCAATTTCTAATCTTTACTATTTTTATTATTTTACTTTCAAGATTATAGCCACGACTGCATCACCAATACCATTTAGTACTAAAAAGAACCAGCAAATAACTCCATAGCATAATCCCCAAGATGATCTAAATTCAAGCAGAAAATCTTATCTCTCTTTTTTTTTTTAATATAATATATATATTTAACCTTTTTAAATGACCATTCCCACATTGGATACTTTTTTCTAATTAAAGAAATTGCTCCAATGGCCCCCAGATTCTTGCAAAAGTCCAACCCTACAAGCGAGTGCAAGTAACCAAACGGGGATCTGGCCCAATTGTAAGTGTAAAAGTCGAACTGCTTTCCACATGTGTAGACATGTAGTGCACTTACAGTAAAAGCAGTCGCTAACTACCCACCATGATTATCATGGCTACTGTACCACGTGTACTAGGGATAAGCAAAAAAAAAAGACCATCAGCATCTCCTTCAGTTTGACATGTACACTTCCAAGTGTGTGCCAGAGCCCTGTTTTGTTGGTTACTTACACTCACTGGTGGGGTTGGACTTTTGCAAGAATGGGAGGGGCCATTAGAGCAATTTTTTTTTATTATAAAAAAAGTATCAAAAATAAAAAAGGCATATCCTGACCAGGAGCACATGTGCTTTAAAGAAGGAAGAACGCCATCTGGTGAAATAGAAATCAACTATTCATTGATTTAGCCTGTTTCCTGATATTTGGCCAACCCAATTTCTTGATAAATCAAGAAAAGCCATCCACAAACGGCTTTCACACTTTTTGGCGCTCGTCAGCGTGGAGTAGGCTGTACCACTGCGACCAAAAAGATTTTTTGGTCCCAAAGGCTTCTTGAAAAACCAAGAAATGGGTATTTAAGGCCAAACTTGCGTAAATACGCTTAACACATGAAAAAATGAAAGAAAAATAAAAGATAAAAAGATCAGGTGTTGAAATAAAAAATAACGATGGCATATCCTGACCAGGAGCACATGTGGTTTACAGAAGGCAGAACGCCTTCATAAAAAAAAGTATCTAATGCGGGATTCAATCCTCTTCTTCTTTCTTATCTCCACACTGGGTGAAGTAGAATGCGTCTGCCTTTGTCATTAAGACTGGGAGCACTACTCAGTGGCAGGCCGACTTAGCTCCAAAAGAAATGGCCGCCTCTGACATGAGGAACAGACGCCATGTGCAGCTGCTCCTAACATGGAGTACAAATGCTGCTGATCCTGTATCCCTGGATTAGGAGCCCTTACAGGGTACTATCAGCCGGGCCAGCTGAGCCCAGGTTTTTTAGTGAGCTTGTTACTGCTCCCCCTCCTCCTTTTTCATCCGGGCTTGGGACTGGCAAGGGTGGAGTTGAGCGGAGTAGGAGTTGAAAAACAATGATTTAAACCACTTGTCCAATGACCCATCCCCTGATTTTCAAATGTAGAGTTGATAATATAGAAAGATTTAGTGGCAAAAGAGGATTGGGAAAGAAGAGGTAACAAAAGAGAAAGAAGCAATGGATGAAATGGGTCGCTGCAAGAAATCTCACCTGGATTCATACAGCCCACAGGATGGAACTAGAGGACGACGCCCTTTCCATCCTGGCGTCTGCAAAGTTGCGAGTATATCGCCACTTTGTACAGGTTGGGCTCGGAATAGCAGTGGAGGACCCGCTCATCGCCTGGTCCAGGACCCTCCAGCTCCGAGGTTTCCTTCTACCCTCATCTTCCATCACTTTGTAAAATTGTATCACATATATATATATTTATATATATTTCATTTTCATGTAAATACCTCTCTCTTCTCTCTCTCTCTCTCTTTGAGATGTAATATTGGCTAGAAGACAATAAATAATTTTTAATTGTCAAAAATATTGTCACAGGATGGAACTGCTTCATTCTTACTTATTCCTCTTTGTTTTTTTTTTGCTTCTAAAGCTTGCTGTTGCTGCAGGAGTCTCAGCCTCCATGAATATAATGCCTATGGGAGGATCCATGCCTGACATCCACTACTCCCATCCCAAGGCCCAGGAGGCCAGTAACTCTGTAGCCTTTAATATCATGGTAAGTTCCAGCATCTCACAATCTTGGCGAGGTAAAATTCAATTTGGAGTATGGTAGCAGGAGGGTCTGGGACTGGCTGGTCTGAATTAAGAGCTATTGCTGCATTACAACAAATGGATATACATCTTGTAAACTACTACGGCCTGGCTGATAGTACCCTGTAAGGGCTCCTAATCCAGGGATACAGGATGAGCAGCGTTTGTACTCCATGTTAGGAGCGGCTGTACATGGAGTTTGTTCCTCATGTTAGAGGCGGCCATTTCTTTTGAAGCTAAGTCGGCCTGCCACTGAGTAGTGCTCCCAGTCTTAATGACAAAGGCAGACGCATTCTACTTCACCCAGCCATGATGGTTGTCAAACAGACACCATCAAGGGTCACAACTTGATACCCTAATATGATTGGGTGGAGATAAGAAAGAAAAAGAAGAAGAAGAGGATAGACAAACTTCAGGATGACACAGCAATTTATTTAAGGCAAGAACAAAGTATGAATGAATACATTTGTAAGTGCAAAGTCGAAACTGCCTTTCACATGTGTAGACAAGTGATGCACTTACAGTAAAAGCAGTAGCCTACTTCTACCCAACATGATTATCATGGCCTGTACCACGTGTACTAGAGATAAGCAAAAATAAAATAAAACAGTAGGGGTGTGTTTGGTGGGGGGGACGAGTTCTTCTTCTTCTTCTTTCTTATCTCCACTCAATCATTAGGGTATCAAGTTGTGACCCTTGATGGTATTTGACAACCATCATGACTGGGTGAAGTAGAATGCGTCTGCCTTTGTCATTAAGACTGGGAGTACTACTCAGTGGCAGGCCGACTTAGCTCCAAAAGAAATGGCCGCCTCTGACATGAGGAACAGACGCCATGTACAGCCGCTCCTAACATCGAGTACAAACGCTGCTCATCCTGTATTCCTAGATTAGGAGCCCTTACAAGGTACTATCAGCCAGGCCAGCTGAACCCAGGTTTTTTAGCGAGCTTGTTACTGCTCCCCCTCCTCCTTTTTCATCCGGGCTTGGGACCGGCAAAGGCGGGGGGACGAGTGGTGTGAACAAACTAAGAATGATAAACAAAAGATAAGCAAAGAGGGAAGTTTACAGAGTAGAAAAATATAAACATCAATGATACTCTGTTAATAAAATAATAAATACTTTGCTACAATAGATTAGCACTACCTAAATATCAAATCCAAAGTACACCTATCCCCCGATTTACACGGTACTTGTTTTACACGTTTTCGCTTTTACACAGTTTTCCAAATAAGTTTTTTTTTTTTTTGTTTTTATCGCACTATACTAAATGCTACTGTGATTGAACACATGCGCTGTGTACACATCTCATGAGGAATCCCGAGCTTATGTGCTGACTTGCTGCACACGCACACTGTGTTTGTATTTCTTCGCATAAAAATTTCGTAAAAATTTTTAATTTTCGATTTACACGTTTTTCTCATGGAACGTATCTACCGTGTAAATCGGGGGATAGGTGTAATAACTTGTGTGTATGTTTGGTAACAGCTTTGTTACCATCATCATACAAAAAGACTGAAACTTCTCATTCAGTACTTTTGTCTGATGATGGAAACAATGTTGTTGCCGATACGTCACACACTGTTTATTTATTGGATTCAGTCTTTATTACCTTGTAGGTTTCACAACCTACAATTCGCAAGTGTGCAAGTAGATGATAAAGCACAATTTGGATTATTATATATACAGTTATGAGCGTCATCAATTCTATATCTCTTAATCAGTTTTCGTCTCTGTCACCGTTTGCTTTTTTTTTTTTTTGGAATGGCGCCCTCCTATTGGTTGGCTACGATCACGCCACCTTTGCCCCCCCCCCCCCCCCCATCATGCCCCCTCACTCACTTTTTCGTTTTTGTAACTATTGTGTTAGAGCGGGTCGCTCCTTAAATAAATGCATATATTAGTTAATAACCAAATGGAATCCTCTCTTTCTTTTTCCCAGTAAGAGACGCCTACGGAAGCCAACAGTACATAGACAGATAAAGCACATAGGCTATAGATATTAACTAACATATGCATTTATTTAAGGCGCCAATTTATAATTGTAACAAATAGTATTTGAATCAAAACATTCAATCGGGTAAAACACGGGCGTTGCCTGGGTCATTCGGCTAGTAGATTATAAACACAATGTAATAAGACCAAATCCAAATAAATGGTGTGATATTTCGGTAACAGCGTTGTTACCATCATCAGTATTTTTAAATTTATTTCAGGATTCAGTACTTTTGTCTGAAGATGGTAACAACGCTGTTACCAAAATGTCACACACTATTTATTTATTTGGATTTGGTCTTATTACCTTGTGTGTGCAAGTAGATTTATGTTAAGAATATGTTGTTGTTGTTGTTTCTTATCCCCTTGTGTAAAGATTACACGAATTCCATGAGTTCATGCTCCTCGAGCTGGTTTATGATGAGCAGCAGCTTCTCCCAAAGGTCCTGTTTAGTGCATCTAATGCAAGCCAAAATATGTTCTGGAGCTACAGGTGCCAAGCTACATTTTGGGCAAGTGGGGTAGAATTTGTTATTATTTTCTATCTTCAATGGCTTGAGATGGCCTGTTGTAAATCTTGTTAGTGTTGTTTGATGCTGTCTGAGGTTCAGAGCTCCTCCTGGGTTCACTCCACTGTACCAACTGTGCTTAGGTGGGATCCTCCAGTTCTTGTTTATTTTTGTTAAGAATATAGAATATGGTGTGTATATTGTGTCCCCTATGTGTGGGGCGGACAGTAAAGTCCACTGATGTGTGTGTGTGTTTTCCAGAAAAAAATGGGCTTCAAGGAAGGCTCTGGGCTGGGAAAATTTGAACAAGGTAGGAAGACCATTGTGGAGGCCAGTAACCAAGTGGGGAGGAGAGGGCTGGGACTCTCGGTGGCCGGACTGGATCCAGAGGATCTGGAGTGGGACTTCTCCCAGGAGCTGGTAGAGGTGGAGGAAGAGGTGAGCTGGATCCCCTCCGGAGAACACCTCCAGGTGCCAGACCTAGACCTCCTCCACTCCTGGACCTCAGTCGGACCGGTACCTATCTACCTTCCTACCTCACATACAGGACTGACCCCTATTTGGGGAACAACATTTTTGAAAACCAACCCCTGCCTTTTAAAGTAATATATAAAAATAAACAAGAACTGGAGGTCCCTCCCACTGTTGGTATATCCTTGGAGCAGTGGCCACCCAGACCTTTCGGTCCATAAACCGGCATGCAATAGCATACCCACTGTTGGTACAGTGGAGTGAACCCAGGAGGAGCTCTGAACATCAGAAATAGACAGCATCAAACAACACTAACAAGATTTAGAACAGGCCATCTCAAGCCATTGAAGATAGAAAATAACAACAAAATCTATCCCACTTGCCCAAAATGTAGCTTGGCACCTGCAGCTCCAGAACACATTTTGGCTTGCATTAGATGCACTAAACAGGACCTTTGGGAGAGGCCGCTGCTTATCATAAAATAGCTCGAGTAGCATGAACTCATGGAATTTGTGTAATCTTTACACAAGGGGATAAGAAACAACAATAAAATTTTGAAAACCAATCCCTGCCTTTTAAAGTAATATATACAGTAGAACTACCTCCCTGTAAAGGACAACACCTAATTGAAGAGCCAAAGTGTCCTTTAGGAAGAGGTGTCCTTTTACCAGAGAGTTGCTAAGTAGTAAAAAATGGTAATTTTGCAATATGAAAACTGTCCTTTGTAGAGAGGTGTCCTCTAGATAGAGTGTCCTCTCAAGGAGGTTCTATTGTAAATATATTACAATAGGCATAGAGTGGAAGGGAAATGGACTCAATTAATTAAAAAAGAATGGGATAACTCTACAGGGAGAATTAAAAAATGGTTCAAGCCTGATAAACAGCTATCTATAGAATGCTGAGCATGCCTGTGTACTGTGAGTAGGTAGTGAGTCCAGTTTACTATTCTGATACGTATTCTCCTCAAAGTCGCCCTAATCTCTTTTCTTTATTAATTCCTGGAAGGATATATATTAAATTATGACATATATATGTCATATATATTTTTATATTTATAATTATATTTAATTCTGCTGTCCTAAAAGCTTATGTCCATAGTTCTTCTAAAATACCCATTCCAAGAGTCTTACAACAGTCACCTATAAAAGGAAGTTCCAAAAATGCAATATAACAGCGGTATGGTAGATTAAACTGGCGAAACCGCTGGGAGGGTTTACCACTGATGAGCCAGGCCCTCCCTTTAATTTTTCCATCGCAGTAAGGACAGTAGAAATTGTTTTATTTTAAAAAGAATATTACGCCTCTAAAATAGTTTTATAATTTGATAACAGATGGCGCTCTAGTACATCGTAATATATATGTATACAGTAAAACCTCATTAAAATGAACCTGGGATGTATCGAACCTTCCCTCATAACAAATCTAAAATAATCCCCATTTTATAATACAGTGAACTATGGCTATAACAGTGAACCATGGCTATAGTGAACCAAAGATTCAATTTCATTGGAGTTTGCTATAGAGGGGTGTTTTACTGTATATATATACATACAGTAAAATACCTATATGTAAAGGACAACACCTAGTTGCAAAGAGCCAAAATGTCATTTAGAGAGAGGTGTCCTCATACTGGAAAGTTTCTAAATAGTAAAAATGGTAAAATGGTGTATATATATATTGCTGCATATTCCTGTATGACTGGTTTTGTTTCGACTGATCCATTGCTGTATTGTAGACAGCTTGATTTAACATCTTTTTTTTTTTCTTGTCCCATATTTATAGAAGCCGTTGAAGTCACATCCCATGAATAAATGATGAATAGAACATAACAGATTCATATAACAGTAAGGGGGGTCGGTGGAAGGCTGGTTAAACCATTTGGTTTTCGACCACTACGACCCGGGTTCGATTCCCGCATTGGACACTTTTTTCTGTTTTTAAAATAATAATAAAAAAAAATGCTCCAATGGCTCCCGATTCTTACAAAAGTCCAACCTCACCAGCGAGTGCAAGTAACCAAACGGGGCTATGGCACATTCGTAAGTGTAAAGTCGAACTGCTTTTCACATGTGGTGCGCTTATAGTAAAAGCAGTCGACTACTTCTACCCACCATGATTATCATGGCCTGTACCATGTGTACTAGGGATAAGCAAAAAAATATATATATATATATTAAAAATAAAGAAGGCATCTCCTGACCACGAGCACATGTGCTTTTCAGATGGCAGAGCGCCATCTAGTGGAGCAAAAATAAACTAAACGTTTATTTAGCTTGCTCCGTGATATTTGGCCAACCCAATTTCTTGATAAATCAAGAAAAGCCATCCACGAACGCATTTCGCGCTGTTGGTGCTCGTCAGCGTGGAGAAGTCTGTAACCACTGCGACCAAAAAATATTTTTGGTCCCAATGGCTTCCCGAAAAATCAAAAAATGGGTATTTAAGGCCAAATTTGCGTAAAGACACTTAACACATGAAAAAACAATAGAAAAAAATAAAAGATAAGTGGGTCTGGTGTCGATATTTAAAATAAAGAAGGCATCTCCTGACCACGAGCACATGTGCTTTTTTAGATGGCAGATATCTGGGTCACAGTACTGAGTCTCATCATCTATACTCTTCTTTTTCTGTTTAGTTTATTTTTGCTCCACTAGATGGCGCTCTGCCATCTAAAAAAGCACATGTGCTCGTGGTCAGGAGATACCTTCTTTATTTTAAATATCAACACCTGACCCACTTATCTTTTATTTTTTCTATTGTTTTTTCATATATATATATATATATATAACAGTAAGGTAAAATTTGGATTATAGGTTAGAAACATAAGGTAAGACCAAATAAATAAATAGTGTTTGATGTTTTGGTATCAATGTTGTTACCATCATCAGACAAAAGTTCTGAATGATAAAAAATATCACAGTATGTGTGTTTAAAACATTTAAAAATATGCTGTGGTATTGTTTTTCATTCATAACCTTTGTCTGTTGATGGTAACAACGTTGTTACCAAAATGTCAACACTTGATAACGTAACTTTTTGAAACATGCTGTGATATATTTTCCCTGATTCAGTACTTTAATCACATGATGGTAACAACAATGTTACTGAAACATCATACACTATTTATTTAGATTTGTAGTCTTATTACCTTGTGTTTATATCAACAATCATTAGTTATGTCTAACCCCTCCTGGATGTGGTGCTGTGACCAGAAAAAGAAGAATATAGATGACGAGACCCAGTACTGTGACCCAGAGATCCTCTCCCAAATCAGCTCCTGCAAGGTTAGTTCTTCTACCATGGTTTTCTAGCTGCAGCCAATCACATCTGTCTGTTGGCAGTCCATCTTCGACAACCTGGAACTTCCAGTGATGAGGAAAGCCGTGGTCAGGTCCAACCCTTTTGAAAGTATAAAGGGAGGAATCTTCCAGAACAGGTTAGTTAGATGGATGATGTTCCTACTTCTTATCCCTTCTACTTATCAAATGTGTCAATATCCATTATTACAATGTAAATTTGCGGAAGGATGGTATTCTGTATAAAAAGTGGTACCTCTCTCCTTAATTGTGTTGGGTTTTTTCATCTTAATTTGCCAAAATTGGCGTTGTGGTTTATTCTTTATTATCACTAATGATAAAGGGGGTCGGTGGAAGGCTGGTTAAACCGTTTGGTTTTCAACCACTACGACCCGGGTTCGATTCCCGCATTGGACACTTTTTTTCTGTTTGAAAAAAAAAAAAAAATGCTCCAATGGCCCCCCGATTCTTGCAAAAGTCCAACCCCACCAGCGAGTGCAAGTAACCAAACGGGGCTCTGGCACATTTGTAAGTGCAAAGTCGAACTGCTTTCACATGTGTAGACATGTAGTGCGCTTGCAGTAAAAAGCAGTCGCTAACTACCCACCATGATTATCATGGCCTGTACCACGTGTACTAGGGATAAGCAAAAAAAAAAACTAATGATAAAACACAATTTGGATTATAGATTAGAACTACAAGAAAATAAGACCTAATCCAAATAATTTAATAGTGTGTGTCGTTTCGGTAGCAGCATTTTTACCATCATCAGACAAAAGAATAATTTATTCTTTTGTCTGATGATGTTAAAAATGCTGTTATGATTGGATTAGGTGTAATGATGGTAACAACACTGTTACTGAAACATACACACACTATTAATTTATTTGGATTAGGTCTTATTACCCTGTATTTACCTTTTTTTTTGCTTATCCTTAGTACATGTGGTACAGGCCATGATAATCATGGTGGGTAGTTAGCGACTGCTTTTTTACTGTAAGCGCACCACATGTCTACACATGTGAAAAGCAGTTTGACTTTTGCATTTACAAATGTGCCAGAGCCCCGTTTGGTTACTTGCACTCTCTGGTGGGGTTAGACACTTTTGCAAGAATCGGGGGGTCATTGGAGCATTTAAAAAAAAAAATTTTTTTTTTTAAACAGAAAAAAAGTGTCCAATGCGGGAATAGAACTCGGATCGTAGTGGTTGAAAACCAAACGGTTTAATCAGTCTTCCACCGACCCCCCTGTATTTACCTTAAATGTGTCAACATGTATTATTACAATGTAGATTTGTAGGAGGATGGTATTCATGTACCAAAAGTGGCTTTTTTTTTTTGTCTGAATTTTCCAAAATTGGTGTTGTGGCTAATTCTTTATTATCATTAGTGAAGTTTTTTTTTTTACTGGGGTGATGTACAGTGCATTGTTCTGATGTATCATTAAAGGGAGAGGTGTCTCTCTTTTGTTACATATTACAATGTATTATACCCTGTAAGGGCTCCTAAACTAGGGATACAGGATAAGCAGCTGCACATGGCATCTGTTCCTCATGTCAGAGGCAGCCTTTCCTATTAGAGCTAAGTCGGCCTGCCACTGAGTAGTGCTCCCAGTCTCAATGACAAAGGCAGACACATTCTACTTCACCCAGTGTGGATATAAGAAAGAAAAAGAGAACAATATATTACAAATAAAATAAACTTTTCTACTGACCTTACTGCGATGAAAAAAAATTGGAAGAGTACTTGATTCATCAGTGGTGAACCTTCACAGTATTTTTGCAAATTTAACACACCGTACTACTTTTTTAGAGCTCTACTATTGTATTAGATGATTTTGCCTACATATCTGATACTGAAGAGTTGAATCATGGGTATGGTATTTAAGCCAAAATTCGTAGAGTAAGGAGAGTAGAATGTTTTATTTGGAAAAAGAAGAAAAATTTATGCTTAAAATGATTTAATTTCATATATAGATGTCACATTGTCTTACTGTACATAGTACATACTGGTGTGGTGCTTATCTCCTTATAATATGGAGTAATTGGATGAGTTTCCTGTTGATGGGAACATCACACAAAGGTAGGACTGTTAACATTTAGCTGGGCTTAGTAGGCTTAGCAGTCTTCATGTCTAGGGCACCAGGAATACAAGACATACTGTCCTGTCATCTCCTTGTCACACTGAGGCAGATAACAGGACTTTGGGAAGAATTGCCTTAGTTTAAATCTGTTTATACAGTTAAACCTGTCTATAACGCCCCCTCTAAATAGCGCCTTCCTCTCTATAGAGCCCGATTTTAAACATTTTACATTAAAAATGACCTCTCTATAGCACCCTATTTTGGTGAGTCCCAAGAGGGGGCGCTATAGACAGGTTTAACTGTATATGTTTGTGGTGAAATAAAGATAAGTTCCATGTACTACAGGACAACTGTGCTGCAGATATTCTAACCTGGCAGTGATTAGGTGTGGAATGGTCCGTACCATGTCTAACTTGATGAACCCAGACTTAGGGAGGAATTACCTTATGTTAAATCTGTATATGTACGTTTGTGGTGAATTGAAGTTGAGTTCCATGGATTACAGAGGATTTGTGTTGCAGCCATCCTAACCTGGTAGTGATTAGGTGTGGAAGGGTGGTCTAAACTGTTGGTTTTTAACTACTATGACCCGGGATCGAATCCCACATTGGAAACTTTTTTCCTAATTAAAAAAAAAATGCTCCAATAGTCCCTGATTCTTGCAAAAGTCCAACCCCACCAGCGAGTGTAATTAATCAAAAGGGGCTCTGGCACATTTATAAATGCAAAAGTCGAACTGCTTTTCTCGTTTGTAGACATGTGGTGCACTTACAGTAAAAGTAGTCTCCAACTTCTTACCCAACATGATTATCATGACCTGTACCACATGTACTAGGGATAATAATAATAATCGGTGTGGAATGGTCTGTACAGTATCCAGACCTGACCATCCAGTCTGTTTCAGAGCTGCCATGAAGATGGCCAACCTGGATTACCAATTTGACTACATGTTCACCAACCCTGTGGATGAGCATGGGGTAAGTTGCAACCTCTCCTTTTGTTGTTGTTTCTTATCCCCTTGTGTAAAGATTACGCATCTCCTTTTGTTGTAATCAAATATACTGAATTATCTATGTTACCATATATCATATTAATATGGAATTTATACATGATATTTTTTAGTGACAGTGTTGTTTTTGTCCTCTTCAGATAAATGTTTTAAATAAAACTTTTATCTGAAGAGACTTTAACAAGGCTATACCCCTCCCCACAAAACATCACCTATAAATTGCCTATTTGGATTTGTGGTGTTGTTCACCTTGGTAATTTTCCTTTTTAAAAAAAATCTGCAATCTAAATTGTAACCTGATGGTATAAAGATGGCATGCAACACAGCCTTGGTCTACCCAACAATGTGTACTATATTGTTGTTGTTTCTTATCCCCTTGTGTAAAGATTACACGAATTCCATGAGTTCATGCTCCTCGAGCTGGTTTATGATGAGCAGCAGCTTCTCCCAAAGGTCCTGTTTAGTGCATCTAATGCAAGCCAAAATGTGTTCTGGAACTGCAGGTACCAAACTACATTTTGGGCAAGTGGGGTAGATTTTGTTATTATTTTCTATCTTCAATGGCTTGAGATGGCCTGTTCTAAATCTTGTTAGTGTTGTTTGATGCTGTCTGATGTTCAGAGCTCCTCCTGGGTTCACTCCACTGTACCAACAGTAAGCTGGCCATCGGCCCTTGGTTAGCTGGTCGCGAGATGCACGAGTCTTGAAACTCTTGGGTCTTCGCTATGTGTGTGAGCCATTGGGAGCGTCCTTGCCGTGCGCGAAAATTGCTCCAGGGGTGTCCCTGTCTGCTGAAAAACCAAGGGGTGCACACAGTAGTACCACCCTCCCGCCTTCGCGTTGGTTCACCGCGTAAACCTCAGAACCTCAGAGGTCCTTGATTCGACGGCAGATTCAGGGAGTACTGTGACCAAAGGGTTCGAGGGCCAAAGGGGGGGGAGTCCTATTGGAGCGTAGGACGGGTTTAACTAAGTCCGAACGAGAGGGGCTCGGTCAGCAACCTTGCCATGAACTCACGAAGACGCCTGTGGGTTTGATTGGTCGACCCCATGGAGCCAGACCATAATGGCGGGCGCGAGGGGTCAAACAATGGCCGCTCTGTGCATGGAGAATGCATCATTCCCTTTTTGGCTGGGTGACCTGGATGTCAGCAATGGGTATGCCTTCACATGCCGGTTTATGGACCGAAAGGTCTGGGTGGCCACTGCTCCTAAGATGTACCAACTGTGCTTAGGTGGGTTCCTCCAGTTCTTGTTTATTTTTGTTTTGGCTATTGTTTCTATTTCTTTAAAAGTAAGTTTATTTTTCTGTGGCAAGGGTTCTTTTGTGCCTTTTTTCGCTAGCACATCAGCAGCTTCAGCATCAGCATGTATACAATATAATAGTAGTAGTTGTTTTGGTGTCTTACAGTCTTGCATACATTTGTTTTACATTTTTATCTTTCTGTACATACCTAAATGAATTTATATTTCCCTATATGTAAAACAAAATAAAGTATATTTAGAGATCATAATGCACAATTTGGATTATAGATTATAAACACAAGGTAATAAGACCAAATCCAAGTAAATAAATAGTGTGTGATGTTTCGGTAACAGCATTGTTACCATCTTCAGACTGAAATTGAAATTGCTGAGCTGGTCACTTTTACTGAGAAGGAAAGTAAGACTTTCAATATAACCCTATCACAAATGTACAGTGCTTGAGGAGCATGGATAGACCCATGGACTTTGTGTAATCCTTTGCACAAGGAGATAAGAGAAACAACAAATGTACACAGTGCTACAGTCAAACCATCCATGAGAAATCCCCATATGATGAACAGTACCTATCTCCCTTGGGGAATATGACCAATTCTTTAAATATAACCCAATCACAAATGTACAGTTCTTGAGGAGCATGGATAGACCCATGGACTTTGTGTAATCCTTTGCACAAGGAGATAAGAGAAACAACAAATGTACACAGTGCTACAGTCAAACCATCCATGAGAAATCCCCATATGATGAACAGTACCTATCTCCCTTGGGGAATATGACCAATTCTTTAAATATAACCCAATCACAAATGTACAGTTCTTGAGGAGCATGGATAGACCCATGGACTTTGTGTAATCCTTTGCACAAGGAGATAAGAGAAACAACAAATGTACACAGTGCTACAGTCAAACCATCCATGAGAAATCCCCATATGATGAACAGTACCTATCTCCCTTGGGGAATATGACCAATTCTTTAAATATAACCCAATCACAAATGTACAGTTCTTGAGGAGCATGGATAGACCCATGGACTTTGTGTAATCCTTTGCACAAGGAGATAAGAGAAACAACAAATGTACACAGTGCTACAGTCAAACCATCCATGAGAAATCCCCATATGATGAACAGTACCTATCTCCCTTGGGGAATATGACCAATTCTTTAAATATAACCCAATCACAAATGTACAGTGCTTGAGGAGCATGGATAGACCCATGGACTTTGTGTAATCCTTTGCACAAGGAGATAAGAGAAACAACAAATGTACACAGTGCTACAGTCAAACCATCCATGAGAAATCCCCATCTGATGAACAGTGTTCCTATCTCCCTTGGGGAATATCCAATTCTGTTGTTGTTTCTTATCACCGTGTGAAAAGATTACAAAAATTCCATGAGTCCAGGCCACTTCTGTAAATTAAAGAAATGACCTAACATAACCTCCTAGGGTAGAGTTAGCTATCAGGTACTGCTTTCCTGGCTTGTTGTGTGACTGTAGGAAACAGATATGGAGGATGTTAACTAAGATATAAGCAAGTCTGAACTTTTATAGATTTGAAACACAAGGATTTATCTTCTTTCTTATATCCACTCAATCATATTAAGGTATCAAGCTTGTAAAGCTTGTTGATAGTGTCTGCTGGGGAAGAGTAGAGCTCATCAATGGATGAGTCAATACAGTCAATAATGTGTTTTGGGGTTGCAGGTTGACACTTAATACATAGTGGGAAAACCTTGCAACCATTCTGGAAAGTCATTGTCTGTAGATGACCAGACTTAAATCTGGAAATCAAAGATTGTTGTTCTCTTGGGAGGACAGAACCGGTGCTTGTCCCTCCTGCTCTGTACCAGTCATGTGCAGCATTAGATTTCCATTCCTGCAGGCATTGGGTTACAAGGCTTTGTAACTGACTCGAGTCTGCTAGTTTGCATAACTGGTCAAATAGATGGTGTTTTAACGTTTATTTGGTTGGGAGAATGTCTTTGTATAGGTATTAGTGTTATCTCTGGAAAATTTGAAGATTAATCAGACTTTGGGTGAATGAGAATCTTAAGAGTGGGGTGAATGTTAGAAGACAGTATAGAATGTGATCGCTCTCAACACTCACTGCCATGGTAGAGATGTTATGTAACCCTATCTGGACTACAGCCTGTGTTGTACAGAGTTCCATGGTGGATCCTATGGGCCTGCTGTACTTTGCGGATGTCTGCGCGGGGCCGGGAGGGTTCTCGGAGTACGTCCTATGGAAGAAACGCTGGGAGGCAAAAGGCTTTGGCTTCACCCTGCGATCCAGCAATGACTTCAAGTTGGATGAGTTCTTTGCTGGATCCCCGGAAACCTTCGAACCTCACTATGGTGAGTTCTTCTATACTCCTTATTCCTATCATACTGAACAACTGTTAGAGAGATGATGTTTTTTTTTCAATAAATCATATCATTGATTTTACTTAATATACTACAGTAGAACCTCCATGAGAGGACACTCACACTAGAGGACACCTCTCTATAAAGGACACTCTGACTCTGCAACTAGGTGTCCTTTACAGGGAGGTTCTATTGTATAACTTTCTTTTTAATTCAAATCCACTATAATTCTTCAAAATTCCAACCATAATTCCCTTTAAAATGATCATCTCTTTTATTTCATTAGAGTATAATTCAATTCTTATTTTTAACCAATTCTTCAAATCCCAACCATTTCCCCGTTCTATAATTACCATCATCAGAGTATAATTCAATACTTACTCACTCTAATTTTTAACTCGCTAACTACCCACCATGATTATCATGGCCTGTACCACGTGTACTAGGGATAAGCAAAAAAAAACCTCTTTTTTTGGAGGGGGGTCGGTGGAAAGATGTTCTAAACCGTTGGTTTTCGACCGCTACGACCTGGGATTGAATCCCGCATTGAGCATTTTTTTTATAATAAAAAAAAAAATGCTCCAATGGCTCCCGATTCTTGCAAAAGTCCAACCCCACCAGCGAGTGCAAGTAACCAAACGGGGCTCTAGCAAATTTATAAGTGCAAAGTCGAACTGCTTTTCCCATGTGTAGACATGTGGTGCACTTATAGTAAAAGTAGTCGCCTACTTCTACCCACCATGATTATCATTGCCTATGTGCTAGGGATAAGCAAAAAAATAAACTTTTTTTTTGTTTTTTTTTTTTTCAAATACCATTCAAGGTCTATTTACTTTAATTCAACACCCCCTTAAACATTCTTTTTAATAAACCCCCCACCCCCCTTTAATGTTAACAACAACATGTCCTTAAAAATCTTCACTAATAGTGAATGTTGCGATGTATTGATATCATTTTAACCCATTATAATTCAACACTAACTTTAATTCAACCAAATCCCTCAGGGTGTGGAAGACGTTGGAAGAGGACTGAATGTTTGAATTGAGTCATCATAATTCTGGAGTAGCATCCATTGATCAAAGATATGTTTTTGCTTTATATAAAAAGATTTAAAAATCACAAGGGACCAGCAAAGGCAGAGTTGTCATCTGAGTGAAGCCTCAAACCCCCAGGCTGGCTTGTGTCATATGACCAAATCCAAATAAATAGTGTGTGACATTTCGGTAACAACATTGTTACCATCTTCAGACAAAAGTACTGAATCATAAACACAAGGTAATAAGACCAAATCCAAATAAATAAATAGTGTGAGACGTTTCGGTAACAGCGTTGTTACCATCTTCAGACAAAAGTACTGAATCATAAACACAAGGTAATAAGACCCAATCCAAATAAATAGTGTGTGCCGTTTTGGTAACAACGCTGTTACCAAAACATCACACACTATTTATTTATTTGGATTTGGTCTTATTACCTTGTGTTTATAATATACTAGCGAACCCGGCCACGCGTTGCAGTGGCTAAATTGTAATATGTTGAATTAACATTATACTAAACTATTCAGTACAGTAAAGTTAATATTCACTAATAAAGATAAAAATGTTTTAGCCGATCTAAAGCCCAACGGGATTGAGAATGGAACGTTACGTTAAAATTTGAAAGTGATTTTTATATATATAGACGCCCGTCTGCCGCGAGAGGGGCGCTGATTGCGAGTTCCCGGAGGGCACCCGCGAGGTCACTCTGCCCCCGCGCAACTGTCCAACCGGGAGCGCCCCGCGCCGTCAAAATCGTCACGCGTTCTAGAGGGCGCTGCTCGGCCGTCAGCCGGGGGGGGGGGGCAGGGAAGTCACGTGCTGCGCCGGCAGCCAATCGTCGCGCGCCGCCATCGCCCGTCTGCCGCGAGAGGGGCGCTGATTGCGAGTGAATTTACGTTTTATTGTAAATAAAAATGCAACGAAAGGTTATTTCTAAAGAGTAATTAGCCAGAAACCATCCCGGTAGTATACTAAACATCTTCCCAAAGTTTCATCACGATTGGTTGAGCGATGTAGAAGATTATCACTCACGGACGGACCAACCAACGGACCAACCAACAAACATCCATTTTTATATATATAGATAATCCAAATTGTTCCTTATCAAGATTTAAAAGAAAACTCTCTGTGCTATATCTGTGTGTGTGTGTAGGCCAAGATGGTACCGGGGATATTTTCAAACCAGAAAACCTCACCTGCTTCAGCGAATACGTCCACAGCCGCACAGATAACCTTGGTGTCCATTTCATGATGGCGGATGGGGTGAGGGTTTTATTCTATAGGCTCTAAACTATTTTAATTAATTGTTTTTTTAACCCTTTCACTGCTGGATAGGTTAGCAGATGTTGTTGGCCAGTGCTGGTTACATCGGAATAGATTTGCTCCAGGTGCCTTTATTCTTTTTTTTTTAATCTTAAATGATAAGGCACAATTTATTTGATTGTGCTGCTCTGTCTGAGGAAAGACTAAAACTAAATGATAAAACGGGGCTACTTTGTCCTTCATTTCCGGCACTAATTAATGAAATATCAAAGAATAGGTATATAGCGGTGGCGATATTCCACAGGATTATATCCCGGGCCACACAGTGTTCTCCCCATCCCTTGTGAACTGGCGAATCCTGTATAGGGCGAGAGGCCCTAAATAAAGGCTTTGTTGTTGTTGTTGTTGATAAGGCACAATTTGGATTATAGATAGAAACGAAAGATAATAAGACCCAATTTATTTGGATTTTGTCTTATTACCTTACGTTTTTTTTTTTTTAATCTTAGTTTAACAAATAAAAGGCGGTATTTTCAAGAAAAAGTCAACAAACCCCCAATTTTTTACAACTAGGTACCAACATTTACTGCCCCCTGATTACACTGAATACAGCTAAATTACAAAGCCAGTTCAACCAGGAAATGTTGAGGTATTGATCTTGTGTGAGCATGGTATTGACACCTTAGTGAAGGCTCAGACCCACAGGCTGGCTTGTGTCATCTGAGTCTTTCTTATCTCCACTCAATCATATTAGGGTATCAAGCCTGTTGAGCTCCATAATGATTATGTGAAGTAGAATGCATCTGCTTTTGTCATTGAGACTGGGAACACTATTCAGTAGCAGGCCGACTTAGCTCCAATATGAAATGGCCGCCTCTGACATGAGGAACAGACACCATGTACAGCCGCTCCTAACATGGAGTATAGACTCATCTTGTATCCCTGGAACCCTTACAGCGTACCATCAGCCGGGCCAGCTGAACAAATTTTTTAGCTAGCTTGTTACTGCTCCCCCTCCTCCTTTTACATCCAGGCTTGGGGGACCGGAAAAGGTGTAGTTGTCATCTGAGTGAAGCCTCAGACCCACAGGCTGGCTTGTGTCATCTGAGTGAAGCCTCAGACCCACAGGCTGGCTTGTGTGATCTGAGTGAAGCCTCAGACCTACAGGCTGGGTTGTGTGATCTGAGTGAAGCCTCAGACCCACTGGCTGGCTTGTGTGATCCGAGTGAAGCCTCAGACCTACAGGCTGGCTTGTGTCATCTGAGTGAAGCCTCAGACCCACTGGCTGGCTTGTGTGATCTGAGTGAAGCCTCAGACCCACAGGCTGGCTTGTGTGATCTGAGTGAAGCCTCAGACCTACAGGCTGGCTTGTGTGATCTGAGTGAAGCCTCAGACCCACAGGTTGGCTTGTGTGATCTGAGTGAAGCCTCAGACCCACAGGCTGGCTTGTGTCATCTGAGTGAAGCCTCAGACCCACAGGCTGGCTTGTGTCATCTGATGGAAGGCTGAAGTTTGGATGATTTGTGAGTAACACCTATAACTCAACATCACACAGAGAGACAAGATCAGCAGTGAAAGTGTTGCTATTCTCTGTAGTTAGAGGTATGTGAAACAGAAGGATTCTCTGACTGCAGGGATTCTCAGTGGAGGGCCAGGAGAACCTCCAAGAAGTGTTGTCCAAACAGCTCTACCTCTGTCAGTGTCTATGTGCCCTTCTCATCCTACGTGACGGTAGGTTGTTACAACATAACACCCGCATGGTGCTAACCCTGTTGTTGTATTGCAGGAGGCCACTTTGTTTGCAAGCTGTTTGATGTCTTCACCCCCTTCAGTGTCGGCCTGGTGTACCTCATGTACCTTTGCTTCAAACATGTCAGCTTGCACAAACCCAACACCAGCCGGCCTGCCAACTCGGAGAGGTGAGAGCATTCTCTCTGTGTTGGTCATCAATAGATCATTATATGACATCATAGGCTTTCTACCTCCATAAGTTTTATCCATGAATGTATGTAGATATAGGATATACTCACTCACAATAACAGTAGGTGGTCAGTGGAAGGGTGGTCTAAACCAAGCATGTCAAACTCGCGGCCCGCGGGCCTCATGCGGCCCACAATGAATAAATTTGCGGCCCACCAGACAATATATTTTAATAAAAAAAAAATTTATAAATTAAAAAAAAAATTAATAAAAATTTGTAGCCTAATTTTTAAAAATTGTAATTATACATAATTTATTTATTAATAACGAACCACTGGTCGCCATACATAAGTCGTAAGTTTTGATAATATTATACCTACATTCATAACGTTTTTTGCGGCCCACATAATCTTATTACTTTTTTATTTGGCCCGTGTTAGGATTTGAGTTTGACATGCTTGGTCTAAACTGTTGTTTTTCAACTGCTCTCTTCTTCTAGATAAGAAAGAAGAAGAGGGCAGTTGAAAACCAACAGTCTAGACCAGCCTTCCACCGACCCCCTACTGTTTTCAACTGCTACGACCCAGGATCGAATCCCGTATTGGACACTTTATTTCTAATTAAAGAAAAAATGCTTTAATGGCCCCCGATTCTTGCAAAAGTCCAAACCCACCAGCGAGTGCAAGTAACCAAACAGGTCTCTGGCACATTTGTAAGTGGAAAAGTCTAACTGCTTTTCACATGTGTAGATATGTGGTGTACTTACAGTAAAAGCAGTCGCCAAATTCTTCCCACCATGGTCATTTTAGCTTGCATTAGATACATTAAACAGAAACTTTGGAAGAGGCTGCTGCTTATCATAAAACAGCTCGATGAGCATGAACTCATGGAATTCGTGTAATCTTTACACAAGGGGATAAGAAACAACAACATGATGATCATGGCCTGTACCACGTGTACACTAGGGATAATAATAAAAAATAATCAACTAAAATAAACTCTTTGAGTTAAAATAGAAAAAACGGAAATTGAAGAGGAGTATCTTGTGCGAATTTTATTAGAAAGCTTTCGGATGCATGCCTCCTTCTACAGTCTTTTTCAATCAAAAAAAGCCTGTAGAAGGACACATGCATCCGAAAGCTTGCTAATAAAATTAGCACAAGATACTCCTCTTCAATTTCCATTTAATTTTATCAATAAAAAATAATAATAACAGTAGTAGCGAATTTACCAGATGAAATAAGACAAGTTTCTCTAATTATTTGATGACGCAAGCTTTCGGGTAAAAAACCCTTCAACAGGCAATATAGTATATATACGACACTCTGAACTCAGTGTTGTATATATACTAGCCAAATGACCCGAGCAACGCCCGTGTTTTACCCGCTTGAATGTTTTTATTCAAATACTATTTGTTACAATTATAAATTGGCGCCTTAAATAAATGCATATATTAGTTAATAACTATAGCCTATGTGCTTTATCTGTCTATGTACTGTTGGCTTCCGTAGGCGTCTCTTACTGGGAAAAAGAAAGAGGATTCCATTTAGTTATTAACTAATATATGCATTTATTTAAGGAGCGACCCACTCCAACACAATAGTTACAAAAACCAAAAAGCGAGTGGGGGGGCATGATGAGGAGGGCAAAGGTGACGTGATCGTAGCCAACCAATAGGAGAGCGCCATTCCAAAAAAAAAAAGCAAACGGTGACAGAGATGAAGAATTATTAAGAACGCATGACGCTCGTAACTGTATATAGAATATTGCCTGTTGAAGGGTTTTTGCCCAAAAGCTTGCGTCGTCGAATAATTAAAGAAACATGTCTTCTTTCATCTGGTAAATTCACTACATACTTTACAAAGAAGAATCTTCTATATCAAATAACAGTAGTACTGACAATCTGTGTATTGTCTGTCAGGTATATCATCTGTAAATGGAAGAGAGATGACATCAAGCCCATCGTAGATTACCTCTTTGACATCAACATCCAGCTGAATGAGACCTACCTGACATCTGACTCTACCCAAGATATCCTCCATCTGGTGGATCCAGACATTATCCAGGGTGACGAGGCTTTCTTCAACTACATCCTGGACTCCAACAACAGGTAGTTGCTCTCTCTATCTAGTATACTACTTCTTATATTTATATTTCTCCACTACTTACAGGCAATGAGCACCAAACTTCCTCTATATACAGTTGTTGTCGTGTCCAAAGAAGAGCCTCATATGTCTCCATGCATCTCTATCACAGCAGTCGTTCTCTATCTTAGGTGTGTAAAGCTGCTGTTCTGGATTCATGTCAATTTTCTGTTGTTATCATGTCCAATGAAGAGCTTCAGATGTCTCCATACATCTCTATCACAGCAGTTGTTCTCTATCTTAGGTGTGTAAAGCTGCTGTTCTGGATTCATGTCAATTTTCTGTTGTTATCATGTCCAATGAAGAGCTTCAGATGTCTCCATACATCTCTATCACAGCAGCAGCAATATCCACTATCTTGGGTGTGTAAAGCTGCTGCTCTGGGTCTATGTCAATTTTTTGCAAGACTGCGGAATATGTGAGTAGGTGTTAGTTCCACACCAGGACAGTTGTTGCATGTCCTATAGGTTCTTGTGCCATCTGGATGTATTGCTCTATATACAGTAAAAACCTGTTTTAGAAATCACAGTCTTGGGGAATTTTCCTGTTTTTTGCTGGACAGCCTGGGTAGTTAGCTCTTTGTGCTCCCTGAGTTAAAAATATCTCTTTCCTTACTATTCTTAGATGGATGTACAGTACATGAAGGTCTTACTCTGTGTCTTGCTGCATCGCTTCTCCGCCTTTTGGCTAAGATCAAAGTGTAGTTCCCAAGGCCCTATGGAGGCTATATGCCCCACCTATAACCAAGTCGTGGCAGTATAACTACTCAGGGTCTGACAGAAATGCCTACCCGAAGAAAGAAGAGGCGGATCTTCCAGCAAAAGGATCTTCCGCCCGGATATGGAGGACCAGAAGAAGAAACCTTTTGTACCATAATTTATTTGCACTCATTCTTTTATATTCAATTTGTCTTCTTCTTCTTCTTTCTTATCTCTGGGTAGTTAGCGACTGCTTATATATTCAATTTGTAAATTTTTATAACATTATTTTTTTCAGCATCTCCCTATGTTGAACATGTATTTTTTTTTTTTTTTTATAGTTCAATAAAATGTTTTAAATCTGTGTCTTGCTTGTGCAGGATTGGAACCCGGCAGATCATCTACCTCAACAAAGTCCGGTTTTTTGCCAAGGACAGGTAGGTCCCAGCCATCTCATTGCTGGATGGTACTAACCCTGCTGCTGCTGTCTACAAAGTAAACTCCACGAGGCCAGACAACCTGAAATGAAACGCAAGTGTCTTGCCACATGGAAAGTACGTTCTTCACAGCTTGTTCTTGTTTACTCTCCCTTTCTTGTTCCACACAGATGTACAAGTATTCTCTCTGAGCTGAACTGCTTTTGTCAGTTTAGTGTAGAGTAGTTGTTTTTTCAGGATCTGTGGGGGGGGGGGGGGGGGGGGGTCGGTGGAAGGCTGTGGTTAAGCCGTTTGGTTTTCGCCCACTACGACCCGGGTTCGATTCCCGCATTGGACACTTTTTTCTGTTTAAAAAAAAAAAATGCTCCAATGGCCCCCGAATCTTGCAAAACTCCAACCCCACCAGCGAGTGCATGTAACCAAACGGGGCTCTGGCACATTTGTAAGTGCAAAGTCGAACTGCTTTTCACATGTGATGCGCTTACAGTAAAAGCAGTCTCTAACTACCCACCATGATTATCATGGCCTGTACCACGTGTACTAGGGATAAGCAAAAAAAAAAAAAGTATGCTCTCTGAACTGATTTTGTTAGTTCAGTGTAGAGTGAATGGGGGTCAATGGAAGGATGGTCTAAACTGTTGGTTTTCGATCGCTACGACCCGGGATCAAATCCCGCATTGGTCACTTTTTTCTAATAATAAAAAAAAAAAAAGCTTCAATGACTCCGATTATTGCAAAAGTCTAACCCACACCACCGAGTGCAAGTAACCAAACGGGGCTCTGGCACATTTGTAAGTGCAAAGTCGAACTGCTTTTCACATGTGTAGACATGGGATGCATTTCCAGTAAAAGCAGTTGCTAACTACCCACCATGATTATCATGACCTGTACCATGTGTACTTGGGATAAAAAAAAAAAAAATGTAGAGTTATTGTTTTTCAGGATCTGGGTATACACTCATGGACAAAACTTAAGGAAGTGGAGTCTTTTATGTCAGCAGTTATCTATTTTTTTTTTTTTTTTTTGAAGGAGACAGAGACAATTTTGTTCACACTTGGTTATCTCGTGTGTCTTCAATAAAGGTCATTCTAATATCTTTCAGAGTTATTGTCTGAATCCTGATATACATGCTAAAAGGTACAACTTCCTTAAGTTTTGTCTCCATGAGTGTATAATATATTTGTTACCATGCTGTTGACATTTCTGGACAGACAAGAAATATGAATAGGTGTTTATTTTTTTAAAATATTATTATTGTTTCATTATCGCTAGTACACATGGTAAAGGCTATGTTGTTGTTGTTTCTTATCCCCTTGTGTAAAGATTACACGAATTCCATAAGTTCATGCTCCTTGAGCTGGAATGGGGTATTGGGGTGCAGCTTTCGTTTATCATGGAACCATGATCTAAGCACACTTTGGTGAAAGTCTGACTTTGCCTGTAGTTTGAGGCTGTCCCTAACAGGCTATTTAATAATAGTTAGTGACTGCTTTTATTGCAATTGCATCACATGTATACATATGTAGAAAGCAGTTTGACTTTTGTTCTTACAAGTGTGTTAAAGCCCTATATGTTGTTACTTGCACTTACTGGTAAAGTTGGACTTTTACAAGGGCATTGAAGCAATTTTTTTTAGATAAAGTGGCCGATGTGAAATTTGATTCAGGGTAGTGGATTTCAAATATCCTTTCAAAATTCCTTTATTTTCTTCTTTAAACTCTACTCAAACCATGTAATTATTCAATTGTTTATGTAATATAGTATCTTAGTGTTGTTTCTTGACGTAAACATCCTTTGTGGAGATATCACGTCTGATTTGATAATAAATAAATAAATATCGAACTTACACAGAATTTTTCCAAGTTTGATAAGTTTCAAAGGTGAAATTAACAGCTGGAATTCAGCTGAGAAATACAACTAGCTAGTTAGGATTGATTAAAGTATAATATATTAATTTTATTCATGATATATATTGGTAATTGCCACTTTTCTCCCTATGTATTCAGGTTTCACACACATAATGCACCCCACCCAAGTGTTTATTATCATATTAATTTTACCCTTGGTAGTTTGATGGTGTGTTTTGTCTTGAACATGTCAAAGTTTTCTTTTTAAATTTATTTTTGATCATTTATTTATATATAATGCTTTCAATCATAGATGAAATTAATCCTGTTAGATCCCTTAAACCACAAATATGTGTAAACAAAGACTGACCTACTTCAGACACATAATGAGAACAATTGGTTTAGAAAAGATGTAAAATTGAAGGAATAGAGGAAGACCTGTAATGAGCTGGCTGAAAGAGGTCAAGAAAACTATTGGAAGGTCACTAGATGAGCTGTGAGTATTTATTTAACAGTTGGGAGAGACACGCCACAATTAGGATAATTGCGTGTATATATTACATTATATACAATTAACACAATTGAACATTGGGAAGCATGAAAATTAAACGTTCGATGTCAAATTTTGCATATAGTAATCATAAATAGTAGCTTGAAATATGTACAGTCAACACTTTCGCCTTGAAATATACATCCTGCAGAATCTATTAAACTTGATGTATTATTGGTCACAAACAAATCAAATTGAGATAGAGCACAATTTGGATTATAGATTATAACTATTAAAAGAATAAGACAAATCCAAATTAATTAATTGTGTATGACGTTTCACTAACAACACTGTTACCCAAAATGCCACACACTATTAATTTATTTGGTCTTATTTTCTTATAGTTAAAATCAAATTGGAAAATATTCATCCATTATTCTTTGTTGTTTTTGTTGTTGTTGTTTCTTATCCCCTTGTGTAAAGATTACACGAATTCCATGCCATTATTCTTTAAACCCAGGAGGAGCTCTGAACATCAGACAGCATCAAACAACACTATCAAGATTTAGAACGGGCCATCTCAAGCCATTGAAGATAGAAAATAATAACCAAATCTACCCCACTTGCCAAAAATGTAGCTTGGCACCTGCAGCTCCAGAACACATTTTGCCTTGCATTAGATGTACTAAACAGGATCTTTGGGAGAGGCCACTGCTTATCATAAAACAGCTCGAGGAGCATGGACTCATGGAATTCGTGTAATCTTTACACAAGGAGATAAGAATTCATCAAAAGTCCAACTTGACTTGACTGACGCTAATAACAACAACTTTGTATCTAATGTTTATTGTCATATCATGCTGATGGCAGTATATGAAACATCACTGATGGAACACACCCACTATCCTATGAAAGCAACAATTCTCACCTCACACCTTGTGTGGTCTTCCTCCCCTCTTAACTGAATGTTCTGATTTCTTCCCCAGGTTCCTGACAGAGTGAGATCTGCACCTCCCAAACCTGAGCCAGAGATGAGATTCAACGAACTGGTCAAGGTAAGTTTTCTTCTCTTTTTTATCTCCACACAATCATATTAGAAGTCAAACTTGTAGAGCTTGTTGGTGATGTCTGCTGGGGATGGGTAGAACTCATCAATAGATGAGCCACTACAGTCAATGATGTGGTTTGGGGTTGCAGGTTGAGAATTGCACTTATTTAGTACACAGTGGGAAAACCTTGCAACTGTTCTGGAAAGTCACTCTTTTTTTTTCCCCCTATAGATCACAGTTTCACAAATTCTGTGAGATACCTAAATGTTTTAATTATCTGAAATATTAGATGCAAATAGCAACCAATGATAGATTATTACTTTTTTTTTGCTTATCCCTAGTACACGTGGTACAGGCCATGATAATAATGGTGGGTAGTTAGCAACTGCTTTTACTGTAAGTACACCACATGTCTACACATGTGAAAAGCAGTTTGACTTTGCACTTACAAATGTGCCAGAGCCCCGTTTGGTTACTTGCACTCGCTGGTGGGGTTGGACTTTTGCAAGAATCGGGGCCATTGGAGCATTTTTTTTTTTTTTTTTTTTAAACAGAAAAAAGTGTCCAATGCGGGAATCGAACCCGGGTCATAGTGGTCGAAAACCAAACGGTTTAATCAGCCTTCCACCGACCCCCCCCCCTAGATTATTACTTATACAGTAGAACTACCTCTCTGTAAAGGACTATAACTAGTTGCAGAGCCAAAGTGACCTTTAGGGAGAGTTATCCTCTAGCAAGAATGTCCTCTCATAGAGAGGTTCTACTGTATTTTGTTGTTCATCAAGACCAGTTTAACTTTTGGGGACAATATGGACAAATATTCTTCAATTTGATCTGATATTTGGTCCATATAATATTCTCAGCAGTGTTTGATACAGAAGTGGCGAGCCAGTGCCTTTTTCCATCTATGACATCTAGGCCAAATAAATTTGGTTCATCCACCTTTTGGGGCGATTTCTTCCCCCCCAAGAACATGAGAGTGTCCTTTTTCATTACAAGAATGAAGTCAAAAGCTTACCCCAGCTTTCATGCTGTCCTCTTTTTGTGTTAGCTATCCCATTAGGATGTTGTCTGTCCTCTACTGGAGTTGTACTCACACTGGGAGATACAAATAGGGGTTTTCTATTCATTGGGACTAGAGGCCAAAAGGCAATTCTCAAAACCTTCCAGTACCTTCAGAGGTCTATTTCTACTGTAAAACCAATGAATTTATTAAAAGTAGAGGCCACCAATATGTTCTGAATTTTCAGAAAGCATAAGATGAATTAAAATACACACAGAAATATATAATTTATTATAGTGCACCATATCTATATGCAAGAAATGAAGCTATTTTAGCACAATTTTAAATGGTCCTTCACACAATTGCTATTAAATCATCAAAATATTAATTTCTTCACCACTTACTTTAAACTACTACTTTTCTATCCTATACTCCTAAGGTTTGTGATGCCTGAGAGCTTGAGAAGAATATAAAAAAGAAACTCTTTCCCTGAAGCCATTTTGTTTACTATTTATATAAATCAAGCTATTTACTCAGCTTGAGGAGCATGAACTCATGGAATTTGTGTAATCTTTACACAAGGGGATAAGAAACAACAACGACAACAAGCTATTTACTTTAATTTAGCCACTATATAAATCAATACAAACTTTTAATTCAACTACCAAATATTTCATTTTATTGTTGTTTCTTATCCCTTGTGCAGATTACACAAATTTAATGAGTCCATGCTCCTTAAGGTTTTTGATGATAAGCAGTGACCTCTCCCCAAGATCCTATTTAGTGCATCTAATGCAATCTTAAATCAGTCACTTATATAAATCAATACAGACTTCTAATTCAACCACCAAATATACTGTTCCTTGTGGGTGTTGAACTAAAGAAGTTTGAGACAGCCCAGTTGTGTCTGAGAAGCTGCCTGGTCAAGATGAATGCTATGTGTGTGTCCAGAATTCAACTTCCATTCCTTTCTCTTCGGATCCGGTGATCCTCAATTGCCAAGCCCTGGAGACCATCATGGGGCTATATGACTATCATTGTGTGGTGCTGTCGGATTCCTCCTCCCAGTCTGCAGCCTCTTCTTCCAATTTCTTCTTCCTCTTTGGACTCGGGGTGAGTATGCCTGGTACAGTAGAACAAACTCTCTGTAAAGGACAACACCTTGTTACTGATCCAAAGTGTCCCTTAGAGATAGTTGACAGAGAGTTGTTAGCATCCAAGTTGAGTTCGACTTTCAGTGACTATATGGACAAATATTTTCCAATTTGATCCTGTTTTGTAGAGAGGTATCCTCTAGCGGGAGTGTCGTCTCATGGAGGTTCTACAGTATTGGTGATGAAAACCGACCTTTGTAGAGAGGTATCCTCTAGCGGGAGTGTCGTCTCATGGAGGTTCTACAGTATTGGTGATGAAAACCGACCTTTGTAGAGAGGTATCCTCTAGCGGGAGTGTCGTCTCATGGAGGTTCTACAGTATTGGTGATGAAAACCGACCTTTGTAGAGAGGTATCCTCTAGCGTGAGTGTCCTCTCATGGAGGTTGTTTTATTATAGAAAAAGGCTTCTGTTGCCAATAAAGGTTATGTATAAACTACCTATCTGGGTCTTGTGATTCATATAAACAATCCAAATTGTGTCTTATCACAGCTGGCTGTATATTTTGGAACTCCCTTGCTGCCACTAGCCTGTGTTGTTAGCCACTGCTGGTATCATACAGAAGGGGCAACCAGGTGCTCACATTCTTTTTCAAACAAAACTGTGTATCCAATAAATAAAAAGTCTGTAAGGTCAAAATTCTGTAATTCACAACTAGGTAACAACTTTTACCTCTCCTGATACTGGCTTGTGATTGGTCCCTGAGGACAAGCTCATTATTATATGCTGGCTTTTGATTGGCCCCTAAGGATAGGTTCATTATCACATGCTGGCTGGTGATTGGCCCCTAAGGATAGGATCATAATCACATGCTGGCTTATGATAGGATCATTATCACATGCTGGGATAGGAATAGCAGAGAAAGGGTTAAAATACTGTATGTGTAAAAGTAAGATACTATATATATTTTACACACATGTATCAACAGTTTGAAAAAAAACCAAAGTCATTGTTCCAGGGTGTGTATGATGCTGGCTTGTGATTGGCCCCTGAGGATAGGTTCATAATCACATGCTGGCTTGTGATTGGCCCTTGAGAATAGGCTCATAATTGTTATGTAATTAAAGTAAGTAAGAAGGATGAATCCGTAACCAATTTAACTTTACATATTATTTATTATTAATAGCAATTATACAAAACAAATCTTAGTATATGTTTATACATGAAAACAACAAAAACTATAATTATTATATATAAGTTCCTTTTCAAACATGAGCTCATCTATAGCCATTGTTACTCTGTGTAATATTCCAACAATAATCACATGCTGGCTTGTGATTGGTCCCTAAGGATAGGCTCATAATCACACACTGGGGTGTAAGTAGCAGAGAAAAGGTTAAAACATTCTATATACAGTTACGAGCTTCATTCTTCATCTCTGTCACCGTTTGCTTTTTTTTTTTGGAATGGCGCCCTCCTATTGGTTGGCTACGACCACGCCACCTTTGCCCCCCCCCACTCGCTTTTTCGTTTTTGTAACCATTGTATTGGAGCGGGTCGCTCCTTAAATAAATGCATATATTAGTTAATAACCAAATGGAATCCTCTCTTTCTTTTTCCCAGTAAGAGACGCCTACGGAAGCCAACAGTACATAGACAGATAAAGCACATAGGCTATAGTTATTAACTAACATATGCATTTATATAAGGCGCCAATTTATTGTAACAAATAGTATTTGAATCAAAACATTCAATCGGGTAAAACACGGGCGTTGCCCGGGTCATTCGGCTAGTCATGTATAAGAGTCAGATACTATATCAATTCCACACACGTGTATCAACAGTTTCACAAAGAGATACATTCAGGTGTGTGTTGTGTGTACAGAGGACCCATGTCTTCACCAGAGCATCCAAACAAGCCAGATGGATCAAGTCCATGGACAGGTTCAAGTTGGAACTCCCGTCTGGAACCTTACTCTACGCAGAGTATGTGAGGGAACTTACTGGAGAGGTGAGTGTTGTGTAGCCCTACCTGGGGACAACCCAAGTCTGTTTCACACACAACATATTCTGGGCTATCTAAATTTAAGAAAGAATCTTAGCACAAAACCTTTGCTAGTTCAATTAATAATGAGGCAAGCCATGTGTTGGCTTGCTTTAATTTATTGTGTGGGGGGTTGGTGGAAGGCTGGTTAAACCGTTTGGTTTTCGACCACTACGACCCGGGTTCGATTCCCGCATTGGACACTTTTTTTCTGTTTAAAAAAAAAAATGCTCCAATGGCCCCCCGATTCTTGCAAAAGTCCAACCCCACCAGCGAGTGCAAGTAACCAAACGGGGCTCTGGCACATTTGTAAGTTAACAAAGCAATAACGCGCCATCTATACATATAAAATAAACGGATTTAAAAGCGCGAATGTTTCTTTTATACATAAAATGAACTTCTACTGTCCTTACTGCGAAGTAAGTGCAAAGTCGAACTGCTTTCACATGTGTAGACATGTGGTGCGCTTACAGTAAAAAGCAGTCGCTAACTACCCACCATGATTATCATGGCCTGTACCACGTGTACTAGGGATAATTAAAAATAAAAAAATTATTGTGTATGTTCCACATATAAGGCATTAACATCCCTTTTATTCTAAATATAATTAAGAAATAATGGTCTACTGTGGTTACCCTCCCAGCTAGTGGGTTTTCCCCATCTAGCAAACCCACTCTTATTCCAAAAATAATAATTCCTTGCATGATAACTTTTGAGAGGAAAAAAAAATTCCATCCAGAGGGAAGTGTCTACAATTAAACTTACTCCTATAGATGGGCTCCAAGGCTCAAAACCTCGAGTTAATAAACCACCATGAGAAGACACTCTCACTAGAAGACATCTCTCTACAGAGGACAGTTTTATCTCCAAAATGACCCTTTTTATTTTTACCAATCAGCAATTTTCTGGTAAGAAGGCACACTCTCTAAAGGACATACAAGAAAATAAGACCTAATCCAAATAATTTAATAGTTTGTGACGTTTCAGTAACAGCATTACCATCATCACACAAAATAATAAATATTTATTCTTTTGTCTGATGATTGTAACAATGCTGTTACCGAAATGTCACTCACTATTAAATTATTCGAATTAGGTCTTATTTTCTTGTATCTATAATCCAAATTGTGCTTTATCATCTATAAAGGACACTTGGGCTCAGTAACTGTCTTTGTTGAGAGCCAGTGTAAATATTTGCATTTATTTTTGTATTTTGATTTGTTTATGTATGTTATTTTTTAAATGTTTGATTTTTTATAAATGCAAATTATATCTTTGATTTATATTTGTTGGTGGATGTAAATTTAGAAGAAATTTTGATGATTTGCATTTGTTTAGATAGATTCATTTTTTTAGTTTTCTTATTTAATCGGTGTAGATAGCTCAGTTGAAAAATAAAAGTCATTTAGTTCAGTCGCTGTGTGGTTGTTGCTAAGTTCTGTATAGGCTTCCTTCTAGGGCAACACGTGAACCCAACCTCTGGAAAGTTGCGTGCGTACTGCATTGGATCTACGCGGTCGTAACTGTCCTTCCGAGAGATGTTCTTCTTGAATCTACTTAATGCTGTAACACACACTGGCCTGTATGTAACTAGGGTGATGGACTGTTGTAGGGCCGAGCCCAGAAAAACATTCCTACTGTTCACATCATTGACGCCCTCTTCCTCGGAGAAAAAGATGTCCGCCATCTTCCCTACTATGAAAGGTCAGTACCATGTGCTTTGTCCCCCCCCCTATTCTTTTTTTTTTCCAAAATTAAGCATTTATTTACAAAAGAAAACTGATAAAATATATTACTTATTTCATTTTAAAATGCAGTAGTTATTCACATACACTCATGGACAAAACTTAATATAAGTCCTTGATATCGCTGGTCGTCTATTTTTTTTTTGAAGGAGACAGATACAATAATATTCACACTTGGTTATCTTATGAGTCTTCAATAAAGGTGTGTGTCACAGTAAAATCTTTCAGAGTTATTATCTGAATCCTGATATACATGCTAAAAGGTACAACTTCCTTAATTGTAAGGGAAAAGTCTAACTGCTTTTCACATGTGTAGACATGTGGTGCACTTACAGTAAAAGCAGTTGCCTACTTCTACCCACCATGATTATCATGGCCTGTACCACATTTAGTAGGGATAAGCAAAAAAAAAAAAACTTCCTTAAGTTTTGTCCATGAGCATATTGTTTCTCATGTGGGCACAACACTCCGACACACAATCTATATTTTCTTTCTTCAGTCTCCTGAGTGGTTGCTTGTAGATCCACACAAGTTTCACAGTATCTCTCCAGATTGACGAGGCCTATGGTGGAGCTGAGAACATGTTGCTGTGTCGTAGGATGGCCCAGGCCAACAGGCTAGTCAAAGCTGTCTCCAAGCCCAGCAACCCGGAGCTCTGTCCTGTCCGGGTCAAGGAAGTCTTCCCCCTTATTGACCTGGAGAGGATCCTGGAAAGGTGGGTAACGAATAATAAGGCACAATTTGGATTATAGATTATAAACACAAGGTAATAAGACCAAATCCAATAAATAAATAGTGTGTGATGTTTCGGTAACAGCCTTGTTACCATCTTCAGACAAAAGTACTGAATGAGGAAATTTTACCACAGCATGTTTTAAATAATTACAGTTATCTGCTATCTTGTTTACACACTTGATAACAGTAACTATTTAAAATATGCTGTGGTAAAATTTCTCATTCAGTACTTTTGTCTGAAGATGGTAACAACGTTGTTACCATCTTCAGACATAAGTACTAAATCTGTATGATTAATGGTAACAACGCTGTTACCGAAACGTCACAAACTATTTATTTGGCTTTGATCTTATTACCTTGTGTTTATAATTTATAATTCAAATTCTACTTTATCAATAATCATAAGGTGTTCTACCGTGTGTTTTCTAATTATTTCAATCTTAAATGAATGATAAGGCACAATTTAGATTATAGATTAGAAACACAAGGTAATAAGACCAAATCAAAATTGTGTGTGACACATCAGTAACAGTGCTTTTGCCTAAATGTCACAAACTCTTTATTTATTTTGGATCTAGTCTTATCACCATTCAGTACTTTTGTCTGATGATGGCAACAACATTGTTATTCAAAGGTCACTGGACAAGACACCACCACCACTGAAAGGTCACACATTATTTATATATTTGGATTTGGTCTTGTTATACCTTGTGTTTCTAATCTCAAAGTGAAATTAATAATGAGAAAGATCCCCTGGTATCTTAAATATGCAAAGACTGATCTACTTCAAACACATAATGAGAGCATAATGTTTTTTTTTTTGTTTATCTCTAGTACACGTGGTACAGGCCATGGTAATTATGGTGGGTAGAAGTAGGCGACTGCTTTTACTGTAAGTGCACCACATGTCTACACATGTGAAAAGAGCATAATATAAATATTGATATTGGGAAACAATTGAAGTAGGAAGAAAGACCTGCAGTGAACTGGCTTGAGAGGGTCAAGAAAGTAACTGGAAGATGAGTTGTGAGTCACCAATAGATAAAATTGAAGGACATTGTGTCCATTATAGTCAACAAAAGTTGAAATCAACTTGATGGACACTAACAATATCAAAAACTATGCTTAATAATAATAATAACCTTATGATAATACTTTGAATATATTGCTCTTCAATAGTATTAAGGTAAAACCTCAATAAGGCTTATGTCTGGTTCTTATAGTTCTGTATGTAGCTTTGGTGTCTTCCTATATGAGAAATGCCATGGAGACTGTTGGATCGGTGGTTCAATCAGATGCAGAATAGATTGAAATATATAAGTTTTAATATATCTCTCACGACATAGCAAGCTGACAGAACAAGGGAAGACATAACAGGAAGTGAAGGGAAAGGTGCAGCGCCTCTAGTGGTGGTGGTTGGAAGCTCCTCAATGCCACGTCGTCCTGTGACGTAGGCGCGCTGGAAGCCACTGCATATTTGAAGGAAGCACACAGTTCAGCAGAGACTAACTAAGCTGTTGTGTGTAGGTTAGTAATGAAACAAACCAAGAACGCCAACTCCATTCCCTACCGGCTGTGTTACGCCATTGACAACTCGCGCTACTTCTTCCCCGCAGGAGTCCTCATGTTCAAGGCAGTCAAAGGTGAGTCTCTCATTAATAACTCTTTCACATTTCAACTGCTACGAACCAGGTAAGAATACCACATTGGACACTTTTTTTTCTAATTAAAAAAAAAAAAAAAAATGCTCCAATGGCCCTCAGATTCTTGCAAAAGTAAAACCCCATCAGCGAGTGCAAGTAACCAAACTGGGCTCTGGCACATTTGGTATATATGTTATATTAAAATATTATTCTATTTAAAATTATATTTCATAGATCTAAATACTCTGCTAAATCGACCGCCAGAAGTCACGCTTTGCATATAAAAACTTGTTGTTCTATCCCGATGGCCAGCTCAAATCTTTGTACATTATGTAAATAATCTTTTGTTTTCCTTATTCTACTCGCCTTAAGCCAAGCGGTACTTTTATCAAATTATGTTTTTATATATCTTATAAGCTCAATTAAAGCAATTTCTAATCTTTACTATTTTTATTATTTTACTTTCAAGATTCTTGCCACGACTGCATCACCAATACCATTTAGTACTAAAAAGAACCAGCAAATAACTCCATGGCATAATCCTCAACATGATCTAAATTCAAGCAGAAAATATCTTTTCTTTATATCTATATTAATAAAATGGAAATTTCATAAGTGTACATCACTAAAAACTTTCGTTACAATGCATCAATTTCAACCAAATTTCCAACATTTATGTAAAACGAGATGGAGCAGGTTTTGCTTAACATCAAAATATATTTCCTAACATTAACATGCGTAACTTCGGTGTTATCGATTAAATACAAAAAAAATCAACAGAGTTAATTTTATTTATATATAAATACAAAAAAAATTCAACAGAGTTAATTTTTTTACATACTAGCTAATAATCTCAATCTAAAAAAATATTCAAAACAAGCAATTTTAAGATAACACCATATGTAAAACAGTCGGCCAAGAAAACAACAACGATATTACATCTTTCTCACATATTCACACACAATCTTGATTAATAATTAAAACTAATCTTTAACATTGTTTATTATACTTCATAATATATAATATTCGTTAGGCAAACTTTCACTCGTAAGATATAAATGCTAAAAGGTACAACTTCCTTAAGTTTTGTCGCCATGAGTGTGAGACTGACCTTGTATTTAATGATGACGGATGGTGTCCCCAGATCCCTGGATGATTGGACTCAGCAAGAGAGAGAACAAATACTACTTCTTCAACACCAGAAGCAAGAAGTCCACCTTCGAACCTTCCAGCAGCACTGTGGCATCCTTCAGGTAACCTCTCTCTCTGGGACAAGCCTGTATGCATCAGTATGTCTTCTTCTTCTTTCTTATCTCCACTCAATCATATTAAGGTATCAAGCTTGTAAAGCTTGACAACCATCATGACTAGGTGAAGTAGAATGTGTCTGCTTTTGTCATTAAGACTGGGAGCACTACTCAGCTCCAAAAGAAATGGCCGCCTCTGAAATGAGGAACAGACACCATGTGCAGCCGCTCCTAACATGGAGTACAAACGCTGCTCATCCTGTATCCCTGGATTAGGAGCCCTTACAGGGTACTATTAGCCGGGTCAGCTGAGCCTAGATTTTTTAGTGAGCTTGTTACTGCTCCCCCTCCTCCTTTTTCATCCAGGCTTGGGACCGGCAAAGGCAGATTTATCACTATGTCTGATACAGAACATTTTAAAACTCTTCATTTAGACCTTATTATTAACTACATAGCATTCTTTACATGGTAATACTTACATATGAAAATATCCACCTAGCTATATAAACACAGTAGAGTCATTTGAGTCAAAAGGCCATCCATTAATTAAGATTATATAAAAGGGCATACCTGGATCTGTAAAAAAAAAAAAAAAACTATTTTTTTTACAGATCCAGGTACACCCTTTTATATAAACCTAAACAGTAAAGTCAGTTTTATATATGGCAAAGTGTCAGTTTAGCAAAAGTATTGTTGAATATAGAGGCATTGAGAGAATATATATTTACACCATTTATATACTTTAGACATAAGCCTCTAAAAGTGAGTCAAACTCGGTTTCAATGTTGTAGTTATAGTTAAAATCTATACTGTTACATCATGATTAATGGCGTATTTATTATATTATTTTTAATATATTTGAAATTTAAATTGTATATTTATTTATTTTTATATTCTATGATATTTATTTAAAACAGATTATTTTTAGATTATCATCATTTGTATTTAGGTACACTGTGACTTCACTGCTCTCTTTGATGTGAGAAAATAAATAAATGATTCTGGTGGCTACATAAAGTAGACTTATCTCATTATTCTCTTTTATAAATTTGTAGGATGGTTGAAACACGCTCTGGTAAGATGCAAGACCCAGCACAGGAGAGAATCAAGGCCGAAGAGTCTGCCAAGCCGCAACCTGGTGCAACAATTGGTAGAGATGCTAGTTCCGACCCAGTTGTCCTGAATCCCAACATCGACATCCCCAAGTATGATGGAACAGAAGACCCTCGCCCATGGATTGAATCTCTTGAAGAAATTGGCTTCCTGTACCATTGGGCAGACTACATTATCTCCCGTTATGCTGCCATGAATATGATTGGTAGCGCCAAAACCTGGCTGAACCTACACAAAGTAAGTTTCACCAGCTGGGAAAATTTCAAGAGCCGCCTAATTGAGGATTTTGCCTCAGACGCCAACAAAGAAGAAATGAGAATGAGATTAAACAGGATACAACAGTGGAATGAGCCTGCAATCAGGTTCGCAGAGGATATCCTTGTACTGTGCAACAAGGTCGACCCCCAAATGGAAGAAGAGACTAAAATAAACTGGGTTATTGGAGGGTTAAAGAAAGAATACTCTTTTGCCCTTCACCTAAACCCTCCTAAAAATACCAATGAAATTCTAGAAATTTGTAAAAAGCTGGATTTGTTCGAAAAGAATTACCAAGAACGTGCAGAAAAATCAAAAGCTCTTTATAATGGACCACGCTCTCCTCGTCCCCATCATCAAGAGCAATGGAAGAATGCTACGTCGTTCAGAAGACCATATCAGAACACCTCCAAGCCCCAGGCCCCCGCTCCGAGGTACTACCAGAACACCTCCAAGCCCCAGGCCCCCACTCCGAGGTATTACCAGAACAAGCCTCTGCCCCAGGTATCTGCCCCTAGACGATCTTACACTCCCAATCCTGAGCCAAAACTGGTCTACCCAAGTAAAACATACAATAAGAATCCAAATTCAAATAGGAATAGGACAGAAGACGGGAGACCAATATGTTTCAAGTGTAACAAGCCAGGACACGTAGCGCGGTATTGCAGAGTCAGGTTTGTAAGAATTGTGGAAGAGGACCCCATAGTTACACAAGACAAGGTCGAAGAAGAAATCCGAATGGATAATGGAACTCAGAAGTCGAGACCTCTGCTCTACTCTGACGTAAGTAATAGCCCGTACTCGAGTATCCCTACAAGGAATAGATATGCTGCATTAGAAGATTTAAACTAAACATCGCGCCTGAGTCCGTCAATCAAAGCAAGTCGACCATAAATGGAATTAAAAAGTTAGACCCCAAATATAAAATGAACATTAACGTGGATAGAATCGGTATCTGCGAAGCTTTGATTGATACAGGCGCCGATCTTTCAGTGGTCGACCTTAGTACAGCTCTTAACACAGGTCTTGAAATAATAAATCCTGATAAAATGTGCTCCGGACCCGATGGCAAAGAATTAGATATCGTAGGAAATATTATTTTAAATATAAAATTTGATGACAAAACAATTACACATCAATTTGTGATAATGAGAACACATTTGCGAATATTTATACTTGGACGTGATTTTCTTAAGAAAATGAACGCAAAAATTGATTGTCAGCGTGAAATAATCAAATATGACTTGACAGAAAATCGTGACGTAATCAAATATCAACAGAAGAAAATAAAAAGTGCAAAGGATGCCATTATACCAGAACTTTCTATTAAATTGATTAATGCATTTGTAGAAGCAGAGGATGGCGAATACATCATCGAGGAGAACCATAAAATGTTTCAAACAAATGGACTTCGACTAGCGAGAAGCTTAATAAATGTTGTGAATAAGGAAACATATATCTGGATAACAAACCCTTACCCTCGACCATTAAAAATATTAAAAAACCAAACATTGTGCTTTGGAAGCCAGCCAGCCGAAGTGAATCTTATGGAAGAAAGTGAACAAAAAGAGCATGAAGAACCCCAATTTCAGATAAACGAAAATTTAGCATATACGGAAAAGGAGCAATTGAAACAAGTTTTGGAAAGGTACGAGGATTTGTTTTCGTCGGGATTAGGAAGATCCAACTTAGCGAAACATCGGATCGATACAGAAGGCGCGAAACCGATCAAACACAAGCCGTATAGGGTGAGCGCGAAAGAGCGAGAAATCATAAAAGAACAAATTGATGAAATGCTCAGAGACGGCATAATTAGACCATCTTCGAGTCCATGGTCCTTCCCTGTAATCTTGGTCAAGAAGCGAGATGGTAAGTACAGATTTTGCGTTGACTACAGAAAATTGAATGATGTAACAGTGAAGGATGTTTACCCAATTCCCAGAATTGATGAAGTATTGGATACACTTCAAGGATCCAAATACTTTTCAGCAATTGACCTTAAATCAGGATATTGGCAAGTAGAGGTTGAGGAGAAAGATAAAGAAAAGACAGCCTTCACTACAGCACATGGCCTATATGAGTTCAACGTAATGCCCTTTGGTCTATGCAATGCCCCTGCTACATTTGAGAGGAACATGGAAAATATGCTTGGTAATCTTAGATGGCAAATTTGCTTATGTTATCTAGATGACGTAATCATTTATAGCTCGGATTTTTCAACACATCTCAAAAGAATAGAAGCTGTTTTAAAATGTTTTCGCGAGGCTAATTTAAAATTGAACAACAAAAAATGCCAATTTGCTTTCGAAGAACTGGAGATTCTTGGCCATATAACTAATCAACATGGTATAAAACCAGCGGAGCATAATATCAAGGCTATTAGAGATTTTCCTCGGCCCAAAAAGATAAAAGAAGTTCAATCATTTTTAGGAATGTGCTCATATTATAGAAAATTTATCAAAGAGTTTTCAAAAATTGCCGATCCATTAACCAGTCTTATAAAAAAGAATGTACCTTTTACCTGGACAGAAAATCAAGAAAAAGCATTTCAAACCCTTAAAGTAGCATTGATAAATCCTCCAATCTTAGGGCACTTTGACCCGAATGCAATTACTTACATTCATACTGACGCATCTAACATCGGCCTGGGTGCAACATTAGTCCAAAAGTTCGGCGATAAAGAAAAAGTTATCTCATATTTAAGTCGAACACTGAGCAAACCTGAGCAAAATTATTCGACTACCGAAAAAGAATGTCTAGCTGTTGTGTGGTCAATGTCCAAGTTACGACCCTACCTATATGGAAGGCACTTCAAAATCGTAACTGATCATCACGCACTATGCTGGCTTATGAATCTGAAAGATCCGACCGGCCGATTAGCACGATGGGCACTGAAGATTCAGGAATATAATTTCGAAATCATACATAAATCGGGTAAAAAACATCTGGACGCTGATGGTCTATCTAGAGGACCCTTACCTGAAAACGAATGGGACGTAGATTATGAAAGACTATTTATGAATCAAATAATAGACGAAATGGATGATTTTATTGAGAATATTAAGGAGAACCTTAGTGGAAACAAGCGTTCAATTACACAGAACTTCAAAGAAGAAAATGGGTGTCTCTACAAGAAAAATCCAAATCCTGAAGGTAGGGCATGGTTGCTGGTAGTGCCAAAGAAGAGAAGGAAGGAAGTCATGAGTGAATACCACAACCATATGCTGAATGGCCATCTGGGCGTCGCCAGAACCACTTACCGATTGAAGAATAAATACTATTGGCCTTCCATGTTGAAAGATGTTTCAGAATTTGTAAAGACGTGCCATCTTTGCCAAAGTCGGAAAGGTTCAAATCACTTGCCTTCTGGACTTCTACAACCTATTCCCCCAGCTAACTACCCTTTTGAAAGAATCGGAATTGACTTTGTTGGCCCCTTGCCATCAACGAAAAGAAGAAGGAAGTGGATAATTGTGTTGACCGATTATTATACCAAGTATGCTGAAACAAAGGCAGTATCAGAAGCAACCGTGAAAGAAGTCTCTACATTTTTAATCGAACATATTATTTTACGTCACGGGGCCCCAAGATTTCTTATTAGCGATAGAGGTTCACAATTCACTAGCAATTTGATGAAGGAGGTAATGAAAATGTGCAAAGTGAAACACTGCTTCACAACGAGCTACCACCCCCCAGACTAACGGACTAACGGAACGGCTAAATAGAACTTTAATCAATATGATCAGCATGTATGTGAACACAGACCAAAAGAACTGGGATGAAATCCTCCCTTTTATCACCCACGCGTATAATACCACGATTCAAGAAACCACAGGCTACTCTCCATTTTTCCTGTTGTTTGGAAGGGAACCCATGTCCCTCTTAGACGACGAGAATATCCCAACGGACAGTAACATGGACGATTACGACGAATATATAGAAAACTACTTAGATAAAATAGCAAGGACGAGACAGGTAGTCATTAACAACACAGAGAAGACGCAGGAAAGAATGAAAAGAAACTATGACAAAAAACACAATGAGAAAATCTATGAACCAGGACATTTAGTGGCAGTTTGGACACCAGTCAGGAAAATCGGAAAATGCGAAAAACTATTGAGAAAATATTTTGGCCCATATCGAATATTAAAGAAGCTGTCTAACGTAAATTACTTAATTGAGCCGAAAGATAATCCTGGCCAAGACCCATTGATTGTCCATGTCTCAAGACTCAAACCCTATTTTGAGAGAATTGATGAGGTAACTCACAAGGACGTGACGACCTCTGGAGAGGGGGAAGTGTTACATCATGATTAATGGCGTATTTATTATATTATTTTTAATATATTTGAAATTTAAATTATATATTTATTTATTTTTATATTCTATGATATTTATTTAAAACAGATTATTTTTAGATTATCATCATTTGTATTTAGGTACACTGTGACTTCACTGCTCTCTTTGATGTGAGAAAATAAATAAATGATTCTGGTGGCTACATAAAGTAGACTTATCTCATTATTCTCTTTTATAAATTTGTAGGATGGTTGAAACACGCTCTGGTAAGATGCAAGACCCAGCACAGGAGAGAATCAAGGCCGAAGAGTCTGCCAAGCCGCAACCTGGTGCAACAATACGTATCCAGAATTTGTACATTTACATATTTGGCAATGGTAAAAAATGTGCTTCTTATCCAATGTTTCCTGATCAAAAACAAATTTATCCCGATCGAAAACAAAATGTGAATCAATATTTACACAGATATGTTTGAACACAAGGTAATAAGACCAAATAAATAGTGTGTGCATGTGCACTATTTATTTGGATTTGGTCTTATTACCTTGTGTTTATAATCCAAATTGTGCCTTATCAACAGTTTAAATTTTACATTAAAAAGTGCTGATACTGAACAACACCCTGTTTCAAAATCACATTAATAGGTACCACTCAGCAAGAGCAACCTAGTTCATGATAATTGAAACAAATGAATAATATGTGAAGGTTATTCACATATTAAACCAAATTTTAACGCGGGATTCAATCCCGGTTCATGACTGTCGGGAATCGAGGGTGTTACCCACTCATCCACCCACTTATATGAACAACACCCCGTTAACCCAAAATAACAAACACTATTAGATTTTGTCTTATCACCATGGGTAGTTTTACAACTTTGTGCTGGGTCTGCGCAGCGAGAGCTTCCCCAACCGTTTCCTCTGGCGATGGGAAGCTGGTGTTCTTAGTGAAGACGGAGCTGAATCTTGTATGAAAGAGGATAGAGTGCACCGTAGCCGCCTACTGGGGAAAGTAGCGGCTCTCCGGAGAAATCTCCGGTAAACATCTCATCATGTCTCTCCATATATGACCTCGCTACTTACTCCCCCAGTGTAAGATAAAACACATAGAACCCATTCCTTTCTTCTCTCTCTCTCACATTTATTCCTGAATACGAATCAATTTTAAAAAAATATATTATTTGTTGTTTTTTTTGTTTCCTTATTTTCTACCCCCTCATTTTATTCCGTCGTAATATTTATATATGATTTGCCAAGTATGAAAAAAATAGAAACCTATATAAGTTTTTTTTTTGTTTTGTTGAATATTTAAAGGTTGTTATATATATATATTATTATTATTTTCTCTCCTATGTTTTTTCTTTAAAAGTTTGTATTTTTTTGTCCTATAGGTCATTAATAGAAATGGTTTTTATGAACTGGGTAATCTTTTTTCTCTCTTCAGAATGTAAATAGAATTTAAATGATTTTTGTTTTTCTGTTCTTCTCTCATCAATTTTATTTTCATCTTCTTCAATCCCAAAACCTCATCTCTTGTATCTAACGACTCTTTATTTCTTTTGTGATTCCTCTGTAATTTATTGTATATAACCTAGGATATATCCTCTTGTTATTTATGTTGGTGATTAAATAAATTTATTTTATGAACCACACTTCCCCTGTGTTTGACTTTATTCCTTTCTTTTCTTTTTTTTTTTTTTAGAAATACACTCATGGACAAAACTTAAGGAAGTTGTACCTTTTAGCATGTATATCGGGATTCAGACAATAACTCTGAAAGATATTACAGTGATCTTTATTGAAAACACACATATATACACTCATGGACAAAACTTAAGGAAGTTGTACCTTTTAGCATGTATATCGGGATTCAGACAATAACTCTGAAAGATATTACAGTGACCTTTATTGAAAACACACATATATACACTCATGGGCAAAACTTAAGGAAGTTGTTGTTGTTGTTTCTTATCCCCTTGTGTAAAGATTACACGAATTCCATGAGTTCATGATCTCATGGAATGGGGTATAGGGGTGCAGCTTTCGTTGATCATGGCACCATGACACACTTTGGTGAAAGTCTGACTTTGCCTGTAATTTGAGGCCGTTCCTAACATGGAAGCCTTTGCTGCTGACTCTAATATGAGTACAGACCTCCATATCCCTGGAGTACCGGGTCAGTTGAACTCTGGATTTTTAGAGAGGGAGTGTCCCTCCTGGTTACAGCATCAAGTCTACCAGAACAAGACTTGATACAATCGTGTAGAGGGTTTACAGTACCTCCCAACAATGTCCACTGCACCAGAGGCCAAGTACAGAGGGGTAAGAATGGGAGGCCAACTTAAGGAAGTTGTACTTTTTAGCATGTATATCAGTATTCAGACAATAACTCTGAAAGATATTACAGTGACCTTTATTGAAGACACAAGATAAACTAGTGTGAACAAAATTGCCTCTGTTTCTTTCAAAAAAATAGATGATCAGCGACATCAAAGACTTTCCACTTCTTAAGTTTTGTCCTCCCCCATGAGTATATATTGTGTCACATATATATTAAGAAAAACAAACATCAAAATGACACGGCAATGTATTTGTTGAAAAACTCTAAAATGGATGTTTAAAAAGTAGTAAAAAACATTCAATGACAAAGCCTAAGTGGAAAGTAAACACAAGGTAGTAAGACCAAATCCAAATAAATAAATAGTGTGTGACGTTTCGGTAACAGCGTTGTTACCATCTTCAGACAAAAGTACTGAAGATGGTAACAACGCTGTTACCGAAACGTCACACACTATTTATTTATTTGGATTTGGTCTTACTACCTTGTGTTTATAATCTACAATCCAAATTGTGCCTCATCAATCTTAAGTGGAAAGTCTTTGATTTTGCCCGTCGTCTATTTTTTTTTTTAAGGAGATAGAAGCAATTTTGTTTACACTTGGTTATCTTGTGTGTCTTCAATAAAGGTCACTGTAATATCTTTCTGAGTTATTGTCTGAATCCCGATATACATGGTAAAAGGTACAACTTCCTTAAGTGTTGTCCATGAATATAAATAAAACTTCCATGAGGAGACACCTCTCTACAAGGGACAGTTTTCATCACCAAAAATGACCATTTTTTTACTATATGGTAAGTGAATACTCTTATTTTTCTCTACAATTAGATATTTATATTATTATCCCTAGTACATGTGGTACAGGCCATGATAATCATGGTGGGTAGAAGTTGGCAATTGCTTTTACTGTAAGCGCACCACATGTCTACACATGTGAAAAGCAGTTTGACTTTTGCACTTACAAATATGCCAGAGCCTCGTTTGATTACATACACCCGTTGGTGGGTTTAAACTTTTGCAAGAATCGAGGGTCATTAGACCATTTTTTATATCGGAAAAAGTGCTCAATGCGGGATTCGATCCTGGGTCATAGCGGTCAAAAACCAAACGGTTTAACCAGCCTTCCACCGACCCCCTACAATAAGATATTGTCCTTTAGAGAGAGGTTCTGTGGTAGTTGATGTTTTATAAATAAGAAAACGTAACACACCTTCGACAAAGTTGGTTGTTGTTGTATTAAACCAAGAGCCTCAGATGTCTCTGTACATCTCTATCACAGCAGTCGTTCTCTATCTTGGGTGTGTAAAACTGCTATTCTGGGTCTATGTCAAATTTGTGTTGTTGTTGTCGTGTCCAATGAAGAGCCTCAGAAGTCTCCATACATCTCTTTCACAGCAGTCGTTCTCTATCTTGGGTGTGTAAAGGTGCTGCTCTGGGTCAATTTTCTGTTGTCGTGTCCAATGAAGAGCCTCAGATGTCTCCGTACATCTCTATCCCAGCAGTCATTTTCTATCTTGGGTGTGTAAAACTGCTGTTCTGAGTCTATGTCAAATTTCTGCAAGGTTGCAGCCATTGTTGGACATGAGAATATGTGGGTAGGTGTTAGTTCCACACCAGGACAAAGTTGGTTGTTGTGTCCAATGAAGAGCCTCAGATATCTCCATACATCTCTATCACAGCAGTCGTTCTCTATCTTGGGTGTGTAAAACTGCTGTTCTGGGTCCATTGTCAATTTTTCTGCAAGGCTGCGGCCATTGTTGGACATGAGAATATGTGGGTAGGTGTTAGTTCCACACCAGGACAAAGTTGGTTGTTGTGTCCAATGAAGAGCCTCAGATGTCTCCATACATCTCTATCACAGCAGTCGTTATCTATCTTGGGTGTGTAAAACTGCTACTCTGGGAATATGTGTCAATTTTTCTGCAAGGCTGCAGCCATTGTTGGACATGAGAATATGTGGGTAGGTGTTAGTTTCACAACAGGACAAAGTTGGTTGTTGTGTCCAATGAAGAGCCTCATATCTCCATACATCTCTATCACAGCAGTCATTATCTATCTTGGGTGTGTAAAACTGCTACTCTGGGAATATGTGTCAATTTTATGCAAGGCTGCAGCCATTGTTGGACATGAGAATATGTGGGTAGGTGTTAGTTTCACACCAGGACAAAGTTGGTTGTTGTGTCCAATGAAGAGCCTCAGATGTTTCCATACATCTCTATCACAGCAGTCGTTATCTATCTTGGGTGTGTAAAACTGCTGCTCTGGGAATATGTGTCAATTTTATGCAAGGCTGCAGCCATTGTTGGACATGAGAATATGTGGTTTCCCACCAGGACAAAGTTGGTTGTTGTGTCCAATGAAGAACCTCAGATGTCTCCATACATCTCTATCACAACAGTCATTCTCTATCTTGGGTGTGTAAAACTGCTACTTTGGGAATATGTGTCAATTTTATGCAAGGCTGCAGCCATTGTTGGACATGAGAATATGTGGTTCCACACCAGGACAAAGTTGGTTGTCAAATCCAATGAAGAGTCTCAGATGTCTCCATACATCTCTATCACAGCAGTCATTCTCTATCTTGGGGAATGGGGAGCTCGAGGAGCATGAACTCATGGAATTCGTGTAATCTTTACACAAGGGGATAAGAAACAACAACAACAACAACAATTCTCTATCTTGGGTGTGTAAAGCTGCTACTTTGGGAATATGTGTCAATTTTATGCAAGGCTGTAGCCATTGTTGGACATGAGAATATGTGGTTTCACACCAGGACAAAGTTGGTTGTCAAGTCCAATGAAGAGCCTCAGATATCTCCATACATCTCTATCACAGCAGTCATTCTCTATCTTGGGTGTGTAAAACTGCTACTCTGGGAATATGTGTCAATTTTTCTGCAAGGGTGTAGCCATTGTTGGACATGAGAATATGTGGGTAGGTGTTAGTTCCACACCAGAACAAAGTTGGTTGTTGTGTCCAATGAAGAGCCTCAATTGGTGTAATATACATTTAATACCAAAATATTACAAACACAATATATATATTTACATATGGAGAAAGGCAACATGATATGTCACAAAGTTTATAGGACCATTCTTCCTTCAATTATGTAAAATTTGCTCGAGTTTTAACAAGTGTTTGTTTGTTAGTTAGTTACCTCGATATCTATAATGCTTCAATTTCACATTATTTTACCAATTTTTTTTACAAATTGTAACCAATCCTTCTTTTGTTTTCCAACATTTATTTAAACAGATGTTTTTATTTCAATTTTAATATTGTTTTTATCTTATTAGTGTGCCAATATCATATACAGACAATTTAAATGTTTAAAAGATTGTGAGAGAGAAATAAATTGTATGGAAATGGTTGGTTTGATCATCAAGCAGTTAACAAATCAAATTTACTAATATAGATTGATTATGAAAACATATTTTGCGGAAGAGCTTTGCTCGATGCAATACCTTGAAATTATATGTATGTACCTCTACAGACCTATAAGCTTATGTCCATAGTTCACTAAACACCCCCAAGCTGCCTTCCATAGAAAATATAGGGTATACTCCAATCCAATACAATAGTAGAGCGGTCTAGAGATTAATTTGGCGAAACCGCTGAGAGGGTTCACTACTGATGAGCCAAGCCATCTCATTCAATAACTCATATCATTGCAGTAAGGTCTATAGAGATAATATTTGATGATATTTAAAAGAAACGCATTGCCAGTAAATTTATTTGTGTAAAACCTAACAAATCATTCAATAAAAATTAAATAAAAACCAATAATAAACGTTAAGAGGAGCTTCTTGTGTAAAATTCTTGTGTAAAGAATTTTACACAAGAAGCTCCTCCTAACGTTTATTATTGGTTTTTATGATCTTGATTTTAAGAGTTTTAATTCTACAAAAATTAAAGAAATTCATATAATAAAGATAATAGCTCTAGAATTAAAGATACTTCAGATAAGTAAATTCAGCTCTAATGCAGCATATGACAGAGCAGGAGAGACATGCACCGGTTCTGTCCTCCCAAGAGAACAACAGTCTTTGATTTCCAGACTTAAGTCTAGTCATCTACAGACAATGACAGAATGGTTGCAAAGTTTTCCCACTATGTACTAAGTGTCAGCCTGCAACCCCAAGACATATTATTGACTGTATTGACTCATCCATTGATGAGCTCTACTCTTCCTCGGCAGACACTATCAAAAGTCTCAAGCTTTACAAGCTTGATACCTTAGTGTGATTGAGTGGAGATAAGAAAGAAGAAGAATCTTTTTATTATCTTAATGTTTCGACAAAAATCTTTGGTCTTCATCAGGAACAAATAAAAATTAAAGCACAAGGTAATAAGACCAAATCCAAAAAAATAGTGTGTGACATTTGGGTAACAGCATTTTTACCATCCAGATAAAATTGCTGAAGATGGTAATAATGCTGTTACTGAAACTTCACACACTATTTGGATTTGGTCTTATTACCTTGTGTTTATAATCTACTAGCCGAATGACCCGGGCAACGCCTGTGTTTTACCTGATTGAATGTTTTGATTCAAATACTATTTGTTACAATTCTAAATTGGCGCCTTAATTAATTGCATATGTTAGTTAATAACTATAGCCTATCGCCCGCCATGCGCGCGCACAGGGAAGTCATGTGCTCGCCGGCAGCCAACGGGCGCGCGCCACCGGCAGGGGGGAGGGGGCAAAGGTGGCGTGACCGTAGCCAACCAATAAAAGCAAACGGTGACAGAGAGAGAGAGATGACTGATTAGGAGATGAGGAAAGACGCTCATAACTGTATATTCTTTTAATCCAAATTGTGCCTTATCATTAGATTTGGTCTTATTACCTTGTGTTTATAATCTATAATCCAAATTGTGCCTTATCATCCTCATTCCAGGGAAATATTAATCAAACATAATATTTATTGATTTACAAGAGAGAGAGAACAAATAAAAGGGAAACTTTTTTTTCTCTCGGTTAGCGCCTATTGTGATCTTACACACATACTCTGTGGGAATAATTAATAAATTAAAATATGTACAACACACGCTCCCCTGTGTGTAAGTCCTAATCAGCAAGTCCAAGGCTATCTGCACATTTTCGTAGTTTGTCCTTAGGTAGACTCTTCGCTAGTATATCCGCCTCCATGTCTTCACTTTTAATGTATTCCAGTTTGATTCCATTTTGTATTTCCTCTTTCACAAAATAATACTTTCGGTTTATGTGCTTTGTTCGTGAAGTAATCTTGTCAGATTGTATCCAGTTTATTGCAGCCTGGCTGTCACTTTTCAAGGTAATTGGGAAAGTTACATTTTCACAAAGTTCTTCTAGTAATCCCTTTAACCATAATACTTATGTAATTCCTTCACATATTGAAATAAGTTCTGCTTCACATGTAGACCAGGCTACTAAATTTTGCTTTCTATTTCTCCAGTTTATTAAGTTGTTGCCAAGTTTGACTGTATAGCCTGAATAGGATTTTACATCTCTGGTTGTGCACCAGCTCGCATCAGTACTTATTGTGAAATTGTTGTCTTTTGACTTATATGCCAACATTTTATTTCTTGTTCCCTTCAGGTATCTATAATCCTTTTAACTCCAGTTAAATGTATTTCTCTTGGATCATTACTATACTGTGATAAATTGCTGACGTTGAAGGATATGTCCAGTCGAGTACCTGTAGAAAGGTACGAACATATCCTTCAACGTCAGCAATTTACCTCAGTATAGTAATGATCCAAGAGAAATACACTTAACTGGAGTTAAAAGGATTTATAGATACCTGAAGGGAACAAGAAATAAAATGTTGGCATATAAGTCAAAAGACAACAATATCACAATAAGTACTGATGCGAGCTGGTGCACAACCAGAGATGTAAAATCCTATTCAGGCTATACAGTCAAACTTGGCAACAACTTAATAAACTGGAGAAATAGAAAGCAAAATTTAGTAGCCTTGTCTACATGTGTTGTCTACATTGTGCCATGATCAACGAAAGCTGCACCCTTACACCCCATTCCATGAGATCATGGAAATCATGGAATTTGTGTAATCTTTACACAAGGGGATAAGAAACAACAACAACAACATGTGAAGCAGAACTTATTTCAATATGTGAAGGAATTACTGAAGTGATCCAATCATTTCCTGGTATACAGTTTTATCTACTGGCTTAGAGTCCAAATATTAATCCAAATTTTGATCTTCAGGTGTCTGCACACTGTTGCAATCTTCCAGTCCAAATCTGTGAAGAATTGTATCAATATAATAATTTTCTCCCTCTCAGAACTGCGCCGATTTTCAACGCCCAAATTTGATAATTAGTTCCTGTTAATGGTTCAATTTTTATTTTGGATAAAAAATTATATTCATACATTTTGGCACCCTTTTTTTGAACTAATATAAACAAACCAATATAATTTAAATACAATTATATGTTTTAAATTTATTTAAATCTTGGGTAACTTTTAAACATGCAAAATATAAATATATAATTTTAATTAATATATATAAATACCTTAAATCTTCTTATATAATAAACTTCTTGTTTAAGCTTCTGATTAAAAATTTTCGCTTTTGAGCTTTATATCAAGCCACAAGACTCTGATACCAATTGTTGACTTTGCTTAGAATTTTTAACGAAACTGATTCCAAGAATTATAAAATCAAACATTATATTTATTTATTTACATAAGAGATAAAACAAAATAAAAGAGAAACTTAATATTAAACAAAGGAACTTTTTTTTTTCTCGGTTAGCGCCTATTTACTTGTGATCTTACACACGTACTCTGTGGGTATAATTAATCGATTAAAAAATATATAAAACAAATACCCTCTTTTGTTGAAATATGAAAAAATTAAAATAAATGCACGCTATTGATAGATTTTATAGACTTATTTTTATGTATTTAAATATATTTCTCTATTTACAACAACATATTAAATAAGTCAAAAGTGAAGTAGAGAAAATATCTGGTTATTACACCAAATTATGATAAAATATATTCTGATAATGTAATTGAACGATTCAATATTATATTAATGCTTACTTCAAACTTTATTATTCTTAAAGAATGTTTCAAATTGCCTGCTGTTACTGCGCCGTTCAAATGTACTGTGTAATAAATACCTTACTATAAAGATGGAATGCGAATCAGAAGTTTAAAAAAAAGCAAAGATACGAAACATCAATCCATGTCAGTATTGGAGAACTGGTTAAAAAAAGAATTTATTGCATCATAGAGACAAAAACTTAAGGAAGTTGTAACTTTTAGCATGTGTATATCGGGATTCAGACAATAACTCTGAAAAATATTACAGTGATCTTTATTGAAGATACACGAGATAACCAAGTGTGAACAAAAATTGCCTCTGTATCCTTAATATATATATATATATATATATATATATAAATAATAAAAAAAACTTCCTTAAGTTTTGTTCAGGAGTGTATTTTTTAAAGAAAGACAGAAGACTGTGTAGAACAGATTGCTGATGATTTATCAATAGTTTTGTCACTTTCATTCTGTTCTAGCAAATGAATAAACTCAACAAAGACAAGAAAAAGAGATATACCTCAATCATCAACTATGATTTTTCAGTTTCTGGTTAGAAAAATAGTATCAGTGATGCCTTATTCCTTATATTCTCACAAACTGCCACTTTTTGATCTACCCCCTGTGATGTAACTGTAAATAATTCATAGAATTAAAAAAAGAATAGTTATCATCATGTTTGTTTATGGTTTTGCATAGAGACAGCTCGAGTTAGGCTATATATAGATAATTGGAAAATAAGCCATTAGTTAGGAAGTTCCGGCTCGCAAAATAAATACTTGTTCATCTCGTATCCTGATTTTTAAAGAAGCAAAACACCCCCTCCACGTAAACTCACGAAGTTGTTAAATAAATTAATCATTTTCATCATTAGAGAGATGAAATAAAAAAGAATACATAATTATAACACTCGAATTTTATCAAGCTTTAGATTTATTATTTTTTAATTTTCACTTCTAGCATAGATATTATGAAAGCGTATTAAATCGAGACTTCTTTTTTGAAGAAAAATAATCATTTGCAGAAAGTATATAGTGTAAATTTTCATTAATGCTTATTATATACAATTAAATCCAAAAGACAAAAAACCTCTCGCAATCAGTATATTTTATATATACTCTCTTATTATATACAATCATAAAGATAAAGAGAGAGACTAAACATAATAATGTATATCGAGATTCAGACAATAACTCTGAAAGTTATTACAGTGACCTTTATTGAAGACACACGAGATAACCAAGTGTGAACAAAATTGCCTCTGTCTCCTTAAAAAAAAATAGACGACGGCCGATATCAAAATTATAAAACTTCCTTAAGTTTTGTCCATGAATGAGTGTATAGCCAAAATTTTTCTACACCCTTCTTCAAATGGCTTGCTTTCTGTCTTACTTCCGACGATGCAAGGAAAAGAAGAAGTCGAATACTGGTAATATATTATTCGACACAATCTCATCATTCAAAATTTTCTCAAAAGGATTGCACAGAATAAAAAAATTGGAGGAGCATGTTGTATTTTCTATTTTTTTAGTTCTCTCTCTTGTAAATCAATAAAGATCATGTTTGATAAATCTTCTTAGAATCAGTTCTTTAAGCAAAGTCAATCGAGCATCATTCATACCAACCAGAAATCCAAATATTTATAATGATGCATATATTTCCCTCACATATTTGCAAACTAAATTACGAAGGGCTTATAAAATATTCTTTATCTAATTACTCTTATTAGAAATACCTTGTAGATTATAATAAAGGGGATGATCAAACCAACCATAAACATACACACATATACATATAGAGAAGAATATACAATTACATTAAAAGTTGTGCATATACACGAATGGGGAAGGAAGTCACAATAGTGGAAAAAGCGACAAATGTGTGAAAAGTTTGACAAGTGCAAAAACATCAAAAAATTCTATACACCAGGAGAGAGAAAGAGATAGAGTAAAAGAGAGAAAGAGAGATTAAAATAGAGAATAAATATATATTTATAATAGTTAAGCACACAAGTATTAGTTAGTGCTCCCATTGGTGTACAAATATTTACAAGTGTAGGCCCTCTTTTGTTTTTTTTTTACCCCAGTAGTTTTTACAAAAATATTTCCCAAAATACTTTTTAAATTTCTAAACATAAATATTTTATTTTCTCGAATATGTGGGCTTTTATATAATCGTCAAAAATAATGACATTTTCTGTTTACATGTTAAAAATAAAAATTTTTATGTGCACTGGTTAGTAAAAAAAAATTAAAGAAATTTCACAGAACTAGTGTTTACTGGGAAGTAATGAGAAAAATGTTATGAAATTTAGTGTGGATGTACACATGGTAAGCTCTTAAGAAGATATTAAAATAAATTTCTATATAATCATCTGAAAATGGCACATGCGTGTAATTAAAAAAACAAAACATATTATAATCTTATATATAATAAATATATTTTCAATTTTCTTTGTGATTTGCGTGTCTTTTTACAAGAATTTTCGCTTTTTTTTTGTCTGTGAATTTTCTTTATTTTTTTTTACAAACCAGTGCATTTATGCATATGATTATTCGTTTGATATATATTTGCTTTTTATACTATGCTGATTATAAACGTATTTAATATATTGCGTATATAGCTGTATTGAAAATTTTACTTACTTTGTGTATTTGAAGATGTTGTATCGATGTATTTTACAATGTTGATTTGAAAATGTTTATAAGCGTATTTTAGTAAAAATAAAGATAAATATATATAGAGATAATAATTCTTTTGAATTTACTTGCTATTTGAAATTTATATATTCTTTTGATATGCCCATTTTTATTTTAAAATATAAAATTTTGTAATATTATTGCATTTTTCTATAATTATATATATACTCATTTTTACGGTATAAATATAATTTCATTTATATATGCACTTCTCTCTTTGTTATAAATAGATCAATTTAATGCGAATCTTGTGCGCGCGCGAAAATATTTATTAAATATTGCATCAGTATTCGGTGTTATCCCAAAATTTAAAAATATGGCAATACAATAAACGCTCTATTGAAATATTGAGTGGAAACCTTTTAAATATAATGTGTGAATTCTTCATGCACAGAATAATCAAATATGTTATTGAAAAATTATTGTATTTTTATATAAATTATAATTTATATTTCGATTCGAAAACCTAGCAACATAACTAAATATTTGCAGTATTGATTCCGATTTAGCTATATATATATATAATATGGTATTATATTATTATTATATATTATTGTCATACACATCAGTCAAATTTGCATTTTCAAAACCCTACCATCATTTGACACTAATTTTTCATGATCTCCTGCGAAAGTGACAAAATTATGTGATATGTTGGTCAAAATACCCAATTTCAATTTAAATGAAACGTATTTGAATTTTAAATTATAAATATTTAAAAAAAAAGAGTAATATCAATAAATAGAACTCTAAAACAAAAATTCAAATATTGGATTAAATTTTTATTTTTAAATTCTAGTAGGGATACCCAAGGCAATAAAGACCGTTCCACAATGACCAGTTAATGCTCTCAGACCATTATTCCCATCATGCATAACCCTTGTATGCCAGACTTGGTAAAACCTATGGGTGATCTAAAAACTAGAGTTGTGAACCAAAGTTTCCAGCAAAATAATGGATTATAATTTTGTAACAAACCTTAAAGACCCTGAAGAGTCTATGTTGACGGGGATTCAGCTTTTTTTTTGTGACGAATAAGAATAAGTGAATGAAAAGATAGTTGTGAATATATTTTTTTTCTGGAGGAAAATATAATCTTGAAATGGTTAATACGTTTGTCAATTCAAGAGATTGCAGAGAGAGAGATCTTATGTTTCATATAGATAAATATGCTTTCGAAAAACATGCAGAAATTGGTTAGGTTGATCCAAATATGGCTGAAAACATTATATAATATTGTATGTAGGCCTTGAAATGCATACATACATTTGTTCAGATGTTTTGATGTAACTTCAAATCCTATATACCATGTAGGTAGGTTTTGAAATTCATGCAGACATTTGTTGAGGTGTTTTGATGTAACTTCAAATCCTATATACCAGTTATGTAGGATTTGGAATTCATGCAGACATTTGTTCAGGTGTTTTGATGCAACTTCAAATCCTATATACCAGGTATGTAGGTTTTGAAATTCATGTAGATATTTGTTCAAGTGTTTTGATGCAACTTCAAATCCTATATACCAGGTAGAGGTAGGATTTGGAATTCATGCAGACATTTGTTCAGGTGTTTTGATGCAACTTCAAATCCTATATACCAGGTATGTAGGTTTTGAAATTCATGTAGATATTTGTTCAAGTGTTTTGATGCAACTTCAAATCCTATATACCAGGTAGAGGTAGGATTTGGAATTCATGCAGACATTTGTTCAGGTGTTTTGATGCAACTTCAAATCCTATATACCAGTTATGTAGGATTTGGAATTCATGCAGACATTTGTTCAGGTGTTTTGATGCAACTTCAAATCCTATATACCAGTTATGTAGGATTTGGAATTCATGCAGACATTTGTTCAGGTGTTTTGATGTAACTTCAAATCCTATATACCAGGTATGTAGGATTTGGAATCCATACAGACATTTATTCAGGTGTTTTGCTGTAACTTAAAATTCTATATACCATGTAGGTAGGCTTTGAAATTCATGCAGACATTTGTTCAGGTGTTTTGATGTAACTTCAAATCCTATATACCAGGTATGTAGGATTTGGAATTCATGCAGACATTTGTTCAGGTGTTTTGATGCAACTTCAAATTCTATAAACCAGGTAGAGGTAGGCTTTGAAATCCATGCAGCCATTTGTTCATGTGTTTTGATGCAACTTCAAATTCTATAAACCAGGTAGATGAGCTTCGAAATTAACGCAGACATTTGTTCAGGTTTTTAGATGTAACTTAAAATCCTATATATTAGGTAGGTAGTTTTCAAAATTCATGCAGAAATTTGTTCTAGTGTCTTGATTTGAAATCCATGCGGACATTTGTTCAGGTGTGTTCTGTGACATTTAACCTAGACTTTCATCAACCACCATTCTATAAAATCCAATCAGAAACATATTATTTATCATATTTCTAAATGCCTAAAGATATATTAGAGTTAAGTTGTTTTTTTTTTCATGTGTGTTAAACATAAAGCAATAACGCGTCATAAATACATAATAAATAAAATCATTAAGAACGAATATTTACTTTCTAATTAAAACAAACTTCCTACTGTCCTTACTCTAATAAAAAAAATTGTGAGGGCCTGGCTCTTCAGTTGAGAACCCTCTAAGCGGTTTCGCCAATTTACTCTACAGGACCATTTTTTTATGACCACCCAAGTTATCTCATATATAAGCAGAATCGTCTAATACAGTATTAGAGCTCTAAGAAGCGGTCTGGTGGATTAAATTGGCGTAACCACTAGGAGGGTCCACCACTGATTAGCCAAACCCTCCCAATATTATTTCAACTCAGTAAGGACAGTAGAAGTTTGTTTAATGTTCAAAAAAAAAAAAAATTCGTGTTTTAATGATTTCATTTCCTGAATATTAATGACGCGTTATAACTTTATATTAATATATATATATACAGCTAAACCTGTCCATACCGTCCCCTCTTGGTACTCACCAAAATAGGATGCTATAGAGAGGGGGCGCTATAGAGAAGAAGGCGCCATTTAGAAATATTTATATATTTACAATTGTATGTAATTCTACTATCCTCAAAGCTTATGTCCATAGTTCTTCTAAAATACCCATTCCAAGAGTCTAGCATCAGTATCACTATAAAAGGAAGTTCCAAAAATGCAATATAACAGCGGTATGGTAGATTAAACTAGCCAAACCGCTGGGAGGGTCACCACTGATGAACCAGACCCTCCCATTAATTTTTCCATTGCAGTAAGGGTAGTAGAAATTGTTTAATTTCAAAAAGAATCTTACGCCTTTAAAATAGTTTCGAATTTTGATAGACAGGTTTAACTGTATATTTACGCATTAAATTATTCGGATATCTGGGCTTACAATTCATATGAAGAATTCATCAACGTTCAAATCTTTATATATTAACACAGAGAATACGGTAGAGCTGACCGATAAGTATGCAAATCAAATGTATATATGCAAATATGTCTGTGTGAGAATATCAGAATTCTTTATGGAAAATATATTTCCTTAATTATACTAAATATATTTATTAATTCAATGGGAAATTATAGATTATGTAAATTCACACCAAATGATTCCATATTAAGGCTATGCACCCATATATTCGTTTTTTTAATTTAATGGTTATATATCCTTCTTTGTGTTATAACCCTAATTATGAAGTTATCTGTGCAGAAATAGGAATTTAAAGGGCGATCTAAATGGAATTGTGACTTTTGTTAAATAAACATATAACCTTTTTTAGAAACAACATATAATCATTTTGCTAATATACTCTGTATATCAATATTCGAAACTATTATAAACGCGTATGATTCTTTTGAAAATTAAACAATTTCTACTGTCCTTACTGCAATGGAAAAATTAATGGGAGGACCTTACTCATCAGTGGTGAACCCTCCCAGCGGTTTCGCTAGTTTAATCTACCATACCGCTGTTATATTGAATTTTTTGGAACTTCTTTTTATTATTTTATGGTAAATTAAACTGGTGAAACTGCTTGGAGGGTTCACCACTTATGAGCCAGGTTCTCCCTTTAATTTTTCCATTGCAGTAAGGGTAGTAGAAATTGTTTAATTTTTAAAAATAATCATACGCGTCTATAATAGTTTCGAATATTCATAACAGATGGCGCGCTATGCAATATATATATGTAATACTCTGTATAATCCATTAAACAATCGAAACAATATATTAATAATTGAAAATATACTATTTTATTCATACATATAGTAAACGCCATTAATAAAATTCCACCTCAAAACTATGCATAATTTCAAAATGTATTCTTATTTTTCTTCGAATAGTATTGCTTCAAATTTAACTCACAAGTATTTTTTTATTTCTGAAATATGTGATTGTGGTGTTCGAAGTTTTAAAAAAACAATGATAAATATAGGTTGATATAGAATAAAAAAAAACTACATAGGGGACTAAAATAATGACGTGTGTATTCAAGATAAAAAAAAAACACACACAAAAATATATATATGTATATAAAGGCATATATGTAAATGCAGGTAAATATGTAAATAGAAAACGATCTCGAGAATTCAAGAAAAAGATATGCAAATAAAACACAAAATTCGCATTAGAATATACACTCATGGACAATACTTAAGGAAGTTGTACCTTTTAACATGTATATCAAGATTCAGACAATAACTTTGAAAGATATTTGATACACAGTGACTTTTATTGAAGACACACCAGTTAACCAAGTGTGAACAATATTGTCTGTCTTCTTTAAAAAATAGACGACCGGTGACAAAAATATTGTCGCGATGAAAAATAACACTGATAGACAAAACTTAAGAAAGTTGTACCTTATAGCATATATATATATCGGGATTTAGAAAATATCTCTCAGAGTTATTTTCTGAATCCCGATATATATATGCTATAAGGTACAACTTCCTTAAGTTTTGTCTATCAGTGTAATTAACTAGGCCTTCGAATTACTTTAAGTATTTATTTAATGAGTTATATGCGAGATTTTAAATATAAAATAAGAGTTACATGAGCCAAATCGATCCAGCCGTTAGAGCAAGAGGGGAGAACTGAGATCTTTCCTCCTTTTCTGTGGCGCCACTGTTTACCCCGACCGGTCGGTCCAGATAAGAGGGAATACCAGGAAACTCTGTCCTCCTGACTATATGAAACTTCTTTAAGTTTTGTCCATGAGTGTATTATGATAAACCACCTATAACATGTCTAAACGTGTTCTTTTTTGGAAGTAATCTCATATCAGAGAGATTCTTTCACGTCAAGTCATTAGAAATCTTTCAACACAGACAGAATTTCTGATAAATGACCATCCCCAGAAAAGACCGTGTTTTGTTATGTTTCTAGGCTATGATTTCTCATAAGAGTACTGTATTGAAATAGGTTACAGTGGACCCTCGGTTTGCGAGCATAATCCGTTCCAGAGCCATGCTCGTACTCCAAAACGCTCGTAGTGCGAAACTAATTTCTTATTTTTAATAATTGAAACTCGGGCAATTCTTCTTGCTACGAACAATTGCACAGTTTCCCACATTTTACATATTTCCCGAATCTGATCTGAAGGGAGGGATCCCAGTGAATTTTCATCCATCACGATTACGGGCAACCATCACGAGTTGCTCGTAATGCGAAATTTCACTCGTAATCCGAGGTAAAATTTTTCAAAAAATTTTGCTCGTACTGCGAAAAGCTCGTACTCCAAGGTGCTCGTAAACCGAGGATCCACTGTATATGTATATATAGAGAGAGTTGAAAAAGAAGTGTTAGGTTATATTATAGGAGAAAAACGTAATAAGTATATTGGCCAAGCGAAGCACTCTCTTATGGAGGAAGCTGCTTACCAGACACTCTGTCAAGTCATGTCTTTCAACCTAAACAGAGCCTTTGATAATAGACTACCTCCAGTAAAGACTAGATTTGACCATGGTTTAGTCTCTCATGGGAGACCCTATTGTAGATATCGCTTGGAATATTATAGAAAGAGGTGTTATATGTAAATATATAATTGAAAGAATGGCGAAAAGAAGTGTTAAGTAAGGAGGAGAAACTGGAGAGAAAACGGTACAGTTGTCAATCGAAGCAAGATTCTTCCCGGAAGCTTGGCTCGGCCAGGATGTAGGGGCTCTGGGGTGGGGTGGAGCCGATGCTCTTGCCGATCCCCGAGTCCGAGCTGAAGGAATGGGCGTGGTCCTTGTGGAGGGGCGGCACGGGGGATGTGGTGGCACTGCGGCTGGCGAGGACCCCCTGTCACACACCGGCCTGGGCCTGGTAGGACTCGCGGGAGCTTGTAGGGTCGGGTAGTGCAGTGTGGGGTAGTGCAGTGTAAGGTAGGTTAGTGTAGGGTAGAATAGTAGAGAATAGGGTAGAGTAGGATCGGATAGTGTAGGGTAGTGGAGGGTAGTGCAGGGTGGTGTAGTATAGGGTAGGTTATTGTAGGGTAGAATAGTAGAGAATAGGGTAGTGTAGAGTCGGGTAGTGCAAGGTGGTGGAAGGTAATGCAGGGTAGGTTAGTGTAGGGTACTGTAGGGTAGTGTAGTTTAGGATAGAATAGTAGATAATAGGGTAGTGTAGGGTAATGGAGGGTACTGCAGGGTCGTGTAGTGTAGAGTATAGTAATTTAGGGTGAGGTGGTGTAGTGCAGGGTAGTGTAGGGTAGTGCAGGGTAGTATAATGGAGGTGTAGGGTAGAGTGTAGTGGGGTATAGAAAAGTGGAGGGTAGGGCAATGCAGGTCAAAGTATAAATTCTGGAGTAGCACGGAGTAGGAATAGGTAGACATAGAGAACGAGCAGGATATGATGGGTATTAGACAATGTAGAACAAGGTAGATGGTACAGTAGACAAAAAAGAGATCTTTCTAGAATCGGACTACATCAGCATATACTTAATATAGATAATTTAAGAAAAACGCATTATATCTCTCCCAGTACATTCCCTAGGAGTAAACAAAGTTAATACATGAGTTAAAACAAAGCATCTAGGGCTGCGTATCTTTTATTTCATAATTATTTCATACTTATGTATGAATTTAACAGGGTTTTTTCTATTGATCTAAAGTTGTTAATTGTCTCTCCCACTACAATTTCACTTTTTTACTATTTTTCGCATAAAGAATTTAGCTGCTCTATGCCACCACTATGCTGAAAAAACATTGCGCACTGATTGGTTGAACTTGTGGCGACCACACTTTGCTTCAGCGAGCGCGAACTGGGACAAAGCTTCACTACACATAGGGCGGTAGTGTAGCGACCTGACTACGCATGAGCGCGGGGCGTCATCCGGGACTTTTCTGGCCACGCGCGTCGCTAAACAACAAGGCTTGCTCCCAACGGCCGTTACTTCTTTTCTCTTTATATATTTCTGGCTTTAAATACATTAATTTTAATTATAATTTTATCAGCGGCCTTTCCACAAGCCACATCACGCAACCATCCCACAAACTCAATGCTGATTGAGATCACGTGATATCAGATAACCAATCAGCGAGCGAATATAAAAAAAAAGATAAAATGATAAGTTGTATATCAAAGTAGATCAGAGGGAGGCAATACATAGTAGACCCTGTACCTGGGGAGCGGGGGAGAGGAAGTTACTCCCAGCGGCGGGGTGAGGGGACGGCGTGTTGGCCCGTGAGACTGCTGAGGCAGTCCCAGTCAGCGTAGAGAAAGGAATCCTGTAGAGACGTAGAGGTTTGTTGGCCCCGCCTCCTTCTCCAGACCCCACTGCTGCCCATGGATCAGGTTAGCCATAGGATGACATGGTCTGTCGGGGAAATCTTAGCTCAACCTCTAAGAAATGTCTCAAGAAACTTCGCACAGGGAGCATACAACCCTCGAGACAGTCTATACCTGCAGCTCGCGACCAATATATGACTCTTTAAATTTGAAATTTACCATACAATCCCAAAGCTCAACTGACCCGCAATTAGTGTTAATCCATCACAGTTTTTAACAGTCAAGGGTCCATTTTCCACCAGTTTTACATGATTCCCAGAATATGAAGCTGCGGCTCTTTAGTTCCATAAACTTAGTTTTAAAAACTTTTTTTTTATGTGAGTACTCTATTTATTGTTGGGAAGACAAACTTTTGTGGTATTTTGAAAACTTTGAAATTTTGTAAATTAATAATTTTTGGACTCTCTTCCGACTCAAAAGGTTGTTGACCCTTGGTCTATGGTCAAAAGTGACCTTCATTCCGAGGTCAGGAAACAAAGAGAGGTAGACCACTAAATCCCCATCTATGAAATTGACCGTCTCCCCATTTCAGTGTGAGTTTCGAAAATAATGTTAGTGAATGTTAGAAGCTAAGACTTCCCTATTCTAGCATCGAGCAGAGTAATCACCAACACCTCCAAGAAATTAACACTTTTAATTTACTTTCATAACTAACCTAATTTACATCATTTAAAACCAAATATATACATGTAAAGTAGTCCGGTCATCTGGTCAAAATATAAATTTATTAATCTATGAAAAACAACGACTGATCTCTGAATCTTTATCTCTTGATCTTGATCACTGAAATGATCCCTTAAAAATTTTTGAAGCCTGCGGTGCTTTAGCTGTGCTTGGTGCTGCCTTGGTTCCCTCATAAACGGCGCTCTCGCCCTCTTCTCCCCAGGGGTACCCACTGCCCTGCTGGCGCCTCTCCAGCCCTCTCCTTGGCCCTCCATTGCGACGGGCGCTTGGTGACTCTCAAAGATGTTGTGCCTTAAAATGCTTATCCGAAAGCATGTAGAAGGCGGATTATTTGTTAATCTATGAAAAACAACTTATAAAAATGCTAACAGTAAAGGTGGTGAACTGTTCACATCGCTGATTTAGATGCGAAAGTACCATTCCAACAATCCTTATGCATTATTCTTATACAAGGATATTTAGGTAATTATTAGAAGTTTTTTTGAAAATAATTCTTGGATTAATTAATTCAATATCGTGTGTCTCAATCTACGTTAGATGTAGAACAAGGAGAGTCTTCGAAAGCTATTCTTTTATTCATTAAACTTATCCAAAGAAATAAGTGTTATTTTATAAAAGGAAGCTAAAAATAGCGGAAGATAGAGACTCAAGTATGAGCCACGAGCTAACACTGACACGAAAAATTCTCACGCTTATGGACGGGTTGGGCGGAATCTACCCCCACATGCAAATTTAACCCCCCTCCCAAAACTGATATTTATAAACGATGGATGGAAAATGTTTGTATCACTGTGAAATTAGAATACACGAAAGCTGGTAGCTCTAGGTAAACGAAAAATATATATTTTTTCCTATATTAAGTTTATGCATGGGCAGAATCAACCCAACCCGTCCAGTTAAGGGTTAATGATAGCGGTCGTCTGTTTATTGAAGAAGACAGAAAATTTTGTTCACACTTGGTTATCTCCTGTGTCTTTAATAAAGGTTACTGTGTATCTTTCAGAAATATTTCAGAAAGGTCACTGTGTATCAAATATCTGAATCCCTATATACATGCTGAAGGGTACAACTTCTTTAAGTTTTATCAGTTACTGTAGTTTACAACATTAATAATCCGACAGGCAGCAACCTATATTTCCAGGTACAAAACTGGCCATACAATACAGCTCCTTTCCCAGGATGGTGTCAAGACCTTTTCACAATGTACCATCTGCAGGACCAAAGAGGATTCACCAGACCACCTCTTGGAATGTATGGGAGCCTCAAGACAGTACCTGTATTCCAATCCTACCAAGATTATGAATATGATCCATGAATTTAGTCTCCATGTGACCATGTACAATTAAACAATGGGATAATAATTTTAAAAATATTATTAATAATAAGGTTTGAAGTTTGATGAAGCGGGAGGCTCACCCGAGCTGGTGGGGGACACGGGCGGGGAGAGGCTGGGATCCCTCTCGAACTTATCGGCTTTGATCCTCTCCCTGCGGACCTGGAAGAACTCCGGCGCCGTGGTGACGAAGAAGATATCGGTCTGGACGGAAGGTTAGCGGCGTGATTGGTGCGGTGGTGGACTGGGCTCACCTTGGCCGTGATGAAGTGGAGCCGCGGCATGGTCAGACTGTGGACCAGACTGCCGTTGATCACTAGCCGGATCTCTATGGTGTCGGACGTGAAGGCCAGCAGGTAGGGGAAGGCACACACTGCACCCATACCGTAGGTTGACATACGTGTGTCTTCACACTGCACGTTAGCACAGTCATATACTGACATCACACTGCACGTTAGCACAGTCATACACTGGCATCACACTGCACGTTAGCAATGGCATACACTGGCATCACACTGCACGTTAACACAGTCATATACTGACATCACACTGCACGTTAGCACAGTCATATACTGACATCACACTGCACGTTAGCACAGTCATATACTGGCATCACACTGCACGTTAGCACAGTCATATACTGGCATCACACTGCACGTTAGCACAGTCATATACTGACATCATACTGCACGTTAGCACAGTCATATACTGACATCACACTGCACGTTAGCACAGTCATAAACTGACATCACACTGTACGTTAGCAATGGCATATACTGACATCACACTGCAAGTTAGCACAGTCATATACTGACATCACACTGCACGTTAGCACAGTCATATACTGACATCACACTGCACGTTAGCACAGTCATATACTGACATCACACTGCACGTTAGCACAGTCATATACTGACATCACACTGCACGTTAGCAATGGCATACACTGGCATCACACTGCACCCATACTGTAGGTTGACATACGTGTCCTCACACTGCACGTTAGCACAGTCATATACTGACATCACACTGCACGTTAGCACAGTCATATACTGACATCACACTGCACGTTAGCACAGTCATATACTGACATCACACTGCACGTTAGCAATGGCATACACTGGCATCACACTGCACCCATACTGTAGGTTGACATACGTGTCCTCACACTGCACGTTAGCACAGTCATATACTGGCATCACACTGCACGTTAGCACAGTCATACACTGGCATCACACTGCACGTTAGCACAGTCATATACTGACATCACACTGCACGTTAGCACAGTCATATACTGACATCACACTGCACGTTAGCACAGTCATATACTGACATCACACTGCACGTTAGCACAGTCATATACGGACATCACACTGCACATTAGCACATATACTGGCATCACACTGCACGTTAGCAATGGCATACACTGTCCTCACACTGCACGTTAGCACAGTCATATACGGACATCACACTGCACGTTAGCAATGGCATACACTGTCCCCACACTGCACGTTAGCAATGGCATACACTGGCATCACACTGCACGTTAGCACAGTCATATACTGACATCACACTGCACGTTAGCACAGTCATATACTGGCATCACACTGCACGTTAGCACAGTCATACACTGGCATCACACTGCACGTTAGCACAGTCATATACTGACATCACACTGCACGTTAGCAATGGCATACACTGGCATCACACTGCACGTTAGCAATGGCATACACTGGCATCACACTCCACGTTAGCACAGTCATATACTGACATCACACTGCACGTTAGCACAGTCATATACTGACATCACACTGCACGTTAGCACAGTCATATACTGACATCACACTGCACGTTAGCACAGTCATATACTGACATCACACTGCACGTTAGCACAGTCATATACTGACATCACACTGAACGTTAGCACAGTCATATACGGACATCACACTGCACGTTAGCACAGTCATATACTGACGTCACGCTGCACGTTAGCACAGTCATATACTGTCCTCACACTGCACGTTAGCACAGTCATATACTGTCCTCACACTGCACGTTAGCACAGTCATATACTGACATCACACTGCACGTTAGCACAGTCATATACTGTTCTCACACTGCACGTTAGCACAGTCATATACTGACATCACACTGCACGTTAGCACAGTCATATACTGACATCACACTGCACGTTAGCACAGTCATATACTGTCCTCACACTGCACGTTAGCACAGTCATATACTGACATCACACTGCACGTTAGCACAGTCATATACTGTCCTCACACTGCACGTTAGCACAGTCATATACTGACATCACACTGCACGTTAGCACAGTCATATACTGTCCTCACACTGCACGTTAGCACAGTCATATACTGACATCACACTGCACGTTAGCACAGTCATATACTGACATCACACTGCACGTTAGCACAGTCATATACTGTCCTCACACTGCACGTTAGCACAGTCATATACTGACATCACACTGCACGTTAGCACAGTCATATACTGACATCACACTGCACGTTAGCACAGTCATATACTGACATCACACTGCACGTTAGCACAGTCATATACTGACATCACACTGCACGTTAGCACAGTCATATACTGTCCTCACACTGCACGTTAGCACAGTCATATACTGACATCACACTGCACGTTAGCACAGTCATATACTGACATCACACTGCACGTTAGCACAGTCATATACTGTCCTCACACTGCACGTTAGCACAGTCATATACTGACATCACACTGCACGTTAGCACAGTCATATACTGACATCACACTGCACGTTAGCGCAGTCATATACTGACATCACACTGCACGTTAGCACAGTCATATACTGTCCTCACACTGCACGTTAGCACAGTCATATACTGACATCACACTGCACGTTAGCACAGTCATATACTGACATCACACTGCACGTTAGCACAGTCATATACTGACATCACACTGCACGTTAGCACAGTCATATACTGACATCACACTGCACGTTAGCACAGTCATATACTGTCCTCACACTGCACGTTAGCACAGTCATATACGGACATCACACTGCACGTTAGCAATGGCATACACTGTCCTCACACTGTACGTTAATACTGGGATACACCGGCAACACATGGCACTGTTCCTTCAGACCCTCCTAATATTTTTTTCGTTACAATAAAAACATTAGAAAGTAATTTTATTTACGAAACAAATTAGCATTTTAAAATGCTTCCATTCTTACAATTAATGCATTTTTCCAAGTAAAGGACCAGTAGATATTGCTGAGTACAAACCACAGAGAGGACAATACAGCGGTT
>CP092869.1:89392891-89423421 GCA_030710605.1 Cordylochernes scorpioides
GGAAATGTGCATTTATATACACTCATGGACAAAACTTAAGGAAGTTGTACCTTTTAGCATGTATATCGGGATTCAGACAATAACTCTGAAAGATATTACAGTGACCTTTATTGAAGACACACATATATACACTCATGGACAAAACTTAAGGAAGTTGTACCTTTTACCATGTATATCGATATTCAGACAATAACTCTGAAAGATATTACAGTGACCTTTATTAAAGACACACATATATACACTCATGGAAAAACTTAAGGAAGTTGTACCTTTTAGCATGTATATCGGGATTCAGACAATAACTCTGAAATATATTACAATGACCTTTATTGAAGACACACATATATACACTTATGGACAAAACTTAAGGAAGTTGTACCTTTTAGCATGTATATCGGGATTGAGACAATAACTTTGAAAGATATTACAGTGACCTTTATTGAAGACACACATATATACACTTATGGACAAAACTTAAGGAAGTTGTACCTTTTAGCATGTATATCGGGATTGAGACAATAACTCTGAAAGATATAACAGTGACCTTTATTGAAGACACACATATATACACTCATGGACAAAACTTAGGGAAGTTGTACCTTTTAGCATGTATATCGGGATTCAGACAATAATTCTGAAATATATTAAAATGACCTTTATTGAAGATACACATATATGCACCCATGGACAAAACTTAAGGAAGTTGTACCTTTTAGCATGTATATCGGGATTCAGACAATACCTCTGTAAGATATTACAGTGACCTTTATTGAAGACACAAGATATAACCAAGTGTGAACAAAATTGCCCCTGTCTCCTTAAAAAAAATAGACGACAGGCGATATCAAAGACCTTTCACTCCCTTTAGTTTTGTTATGAGTGTATATAGCGATAAAATAGAATAATTCACTCTCTCAATTTAGATTCGTACACACTGTACATGTTTATACATGGGGTATAGAATAACATCAACCTTTCTATTACAAAAATAGTTGGCTTCTTATTAGAACGAATTCTAGTTTTCATTTGTTTGCATTGGACAAATTTTTACATTTAAATTTTAAATCGACTTATCTTGATTTATTGAGAAAAGGTATTTGACCATTATTCTCTGTTAATAGGTAATCCCATAATATTATGTTCGAATAAATGGGCTTGAGGGATGAGTCTCTTTTAAAAGAGACTCATCCCTCAAGCTTATTTATTCAAACATTATTCTCTGTAATTAATTTTTAAAATCAAAGATTACTTGATTGAGTAAGAGCCATAAACAGCTTTCAGTTCCACTTTAAGAAGCGATATCGTTTTCTTTATTATTCAAATTATAATTTTTAATAATTGATCTACAAAAATAAACATTTTTATTCAATCTAAAAATCTATTTATTGATTACGAAAGCTTTTTTTTTAAAGATTAAATTATATCTCTTATCCAAAATTCTCCATTAAATATATAAAATACAAAAGAAGGAGGCAGTATCAGGTTGAAAATGATTTCTTAATCCAAAGTCGTCTGAAAAGATTCAAAATCTTTGTAGCGAGGTTGAAGGTCTTTTGTCCTGGATAATTAAGTCGCAGCAGACAAAGACCAAGTTAATAAGGCGTGACTTCGTCATATTGGAATTGAGGGGGGTTGAAATTTGCTTTGATCCTTTCAAACACGAGGCTGAAATAACATCATTGAGATTGAAATAGCAGCTTAATTTGATACAAGGTCGTTGTATCTTTAAGCATGTATATCGGGATTGAGACTATAATTCTGAAAGATATTACAGTGACCTTATTGAAGACACACATATATACACTCATGGGCAAAACTTAGAGAAGTTGTACCTTTTAGCATATGTATCAGGGTTGAGACTATTTTCTGAAAGATATTACAGTGACCTTTATTGAAGACACATATATACACTCATAGACAAAACTTAAGGAAATTGTACCTTTTAGCATGTATATCGGGATTCAGACAATAACTCTGAAAGATATTACAGTGACCTTTATTGAAGACACACATATATACACTCATAGACAAAACTTAAGGAAATTGTACCTTTTAGCATGTATATCGGGATTCAGACAATAACTCTGAAAGATATTACAGTGACCTTTATTGAAGACACACATATATACACTCATAGACAAAACTTAAGGAAATTGTACCTTTTAGCATGTATATCGGGATTCAGACAATAACTCTGAAAGATATCACAGTGACCTTTATTGAAGATTCACGAGATAACCAAGTGTGAACAAAATTGCTTCTATCTACTTCAATAAAAAAATAGACGACATCAATGACTTTCCACTTCCCTCCTTTTGTCCATATGAGTGAATATTGTATTTGGATTTTCTTGATTGATTAAGAAAATAGATTGGGAAAATATTATGGGAAAAGCTTAAATTAACGTTTGGTTGATTTTAGCTCCGAAAGATGGCGCTCTGCCATCTTGGTTTCAAGCGTCTGATATAAATGAGAAACTAAAGATGCTCTATGAGGAGGCAGAGGAAAATTTGGAAAAGGAAATTTTGATTTTCATTACTAGAGAATTTTGAACTACAAGCATGTCTATGGAACTGATTATGCTTGCGAGCCAAGGTATCGCTGTAGGCTTCTACATGGCATAGAAATTTGTATATATGTATCAAAAGTGTTATCTCTCCCTTCAAAAATACATTTATATATTTAATAGGAAGATTATTGATTCATTTAACTAAAAAATATAGTTAACACCGCGTGAAGACCAAGTTATAAAGAAGGGACTCGGTGACCTAAGGAGGAAGCTTAAAGAAAGGCATTTACCTAAATGTTAACTAGACAGGGCTCCACGTGATATCTAGATACATAACACACCGTCATGTATTGCTCTACACACCTGAACCCAACTTCCCAATTCCGACAACTCGATGAACTCGTTGAGTTCACTATTGGACAACAAAGTGGAATGGAGCGGACTAGAGACCGAAGACAGAACTGCTGACACTGCCAACGCTGAAAGCCGGACTTAACGTCACACGCGAGGCCTCCCATTGGAGTTTTGCACCAGAACCAGCAGACTAGTAATCAGTACCTAGTCCTGGGTCTGTGGAGCGAGCCAAGCTGCCGGAGGAGAAGTTGAGTACCAGTCCACGTTATGTGACACAGGATTAAAATAGTGGGTCCTCCCGCCCAACGTGGAATGGTAAATGACCACAGCCCCTGCTGTGATCATCACAGAGGTGTAAGCGCTAAAACCCGCCCCGCTGTCAATAGCTACTGTCTAACACTAGCTAGATCCTGCAACAACGTCGTTAGTAGAGCTGGAACACAGGGAAGTCACGGCTCTCCATCTGGAACATCTGTTACACACAGCAGCCTAGAATTCAGACTTTATGGTCAACAATTGCTATTGTCACTGAGTCCCTTTTTTATTCTTGGCATTCACGCGGTTTGTAAGTTTTTTAATTCTAAGATTTCTTGTTGGTTATTTTGATTAGAGTGTTCTCACAAGAAGAGCTTCAATCTATGACAAAGAACCTATTAGAATTTGTTTATAAGCAACCAATCAATGGAATAGCTCTAAATCACCAAATCTCTACATGAATCTAAAAAAAACATACATTCTCTAGATTCAATTCGTATATCTTCAAGTTATAAAAATACTATACCTGTGTGTGGGGATTATTTTTTCAAAAACTTATAAAACACGCGGTTTAACATATTTTTGTCTGAAACCACTTATTTCCTATAAAGGTAAGTGAATAGCTTGTGAATATATTATCATTTATTCTTTTTTTCACACAATTTTGGGCCTTGTGTCATCAGAATGGTACTTCTTTTCAATTTAAATCCACTTGGCTAAGATATGGAGCTTTTCTTTCCTTAAATATAATAGAGCTGAGCTTTTACTATATTGAATATTGTTGATATCTCAGTATATGTGATAGTCAAATTTAGATAAATTTAGTTCATAAATATGGAGAAATTTTCTCAAAGGATATTAAGATTGGGCTAAAAGAAGCTCAACTGACGTCATGCTGATTTCTATCAATCCAACCAATCAGTAGAGCCAGTTCACATCACGTGATATTTATCTAACTTCTGATTGGTTGATGGTGTATCAAGATTTGGTGATCAAGAAGCTTCGTTAGTCCAGCTGACATTGTGGCCCTCATCAGTAGACACCAGAGTTGACATCTGATACAATAGTTGGATTCTGCTGGTGTAATTGAAATGTCTTCGGTATTATTGTCAAGGTGATCATAAGAAATCTTACCTGCATTCTTCAACATATTGGAATATAGATTCATAATAAAGTTTGTAATATTGTTTCAATATATTTGTATTACTTCATTCTTCCTTCTAAATTTGCGCCAGTATTTTCTTATCGTCATTAAATATTGAATTATATCAAAATTTGTATCACAATTCCTCATATCTTTTCCAATTTCCAAAATAATATTTTATTGATTATCTTTCTTTATCTATATTCGTATTTATATTTTGTTTAAATGAACTTATTTCATTTCTTATTTTATCATACACAACAGAGAGAGAGAAAGAGAGATTAAATTAATCTTTATGTGTTGTTATTATCAATCAGACCTTCCCATGGTCAAATTTCAATAAAAATATTAAAATATATCAATGAATATTTATTTTTCAAATTACTATAATACGGATTAGGTTTTTATAAAAGCATTTTGGTTCATTTACTAAGTGAATATTTAAAATATTAGTTTTCTTCGGAATTTAGATTATAGAAATATTTGAAATATATATTTATAGAAATTTTTATTATGAATGGTCTTATTTTTAGAGGAAAATATAATTTTTTCTAACTAAAAATTAGTTTACTTTCTCTCCATTGTTATACTTAAAATATAAATTTATTAATCGAATATATACACATACAGCTTCATTAAGACTATCGGTCTTATACAAATTCACCACAGGAAGGAAGCATAGATAGAGCTCCTATACTCCAGGCAGCACAGAACCCAACAACAGCCTTCAGGTCCGACGTTATAACAGAATACACACACATACAGCTTTATTAAGACCACCGTTTTATACATATTCACAACAGGAAAGAAGCATAAATAGAGCTCCTATACTCAAGACAGCACAGAACCCAACAGCCTTCAGGTCCGACGTTATAACAGAATACACACATACAGCTTTATTAAGACCATCGGTCTTATACAGATTCACCACAGGAAGGAAGCATAGATTAAGATCCTATACTCCAGGCAGCACAGAACCCAACAACAGCCTCCATGTCCGACACATGTCCAATGGCCACAGAAACCACCGTGCATAAGTTAGCGTATCACTGAAGAGACGAGTGTGGAATCAGCCGCGTTCTAGTCTTCACTTTCCTTATCCAAATGGACCACGGCATTCGGCAATTCGTAGTTATATACATTTTATTAAATATATGAAAACTATATGAAATTTCCTCTTTTTAAGTAGAGAAGAATTATATATATCTATATTAAAAATTGCATATCTTGACCAGGAGCACATGTGCTTTACAGAAGGCAGAGCGCCATCTGGTGGAACAGAAATCAACTAAACATTGATTTAGCCTGTTCCCTGATCAATGTTTAGTTGATTTCTGTTCCACCAGATGGCGCTCTGCCTTCTGTAAAGCACATGTGTTCCTGGTCAGGATATGCCATTTTTAATATTGATTTCAACACCTGATCTTTTTATCTCTTTTATTTTTTTTCTTTCGTTTTTTCATATATATCTATATAGAAAAAAAAAGACTATTTGAAACCCCAAGAAATATTTATACTATACAGAAGTAGAAAGAAATAATTTATTTAATATTTCTGCGTATATAAAGTAAGCACAGAATGTTATATAGAAGGGAATCCAATATTCAACTATATAAATGTTAGGTGTTAAAATAATTTGCCAAATATTTGAAACTTGTTAAATTACTTCTAAGTTTTAGATTAAGTCTGGTTAAGTTAGGCTAGATGTTTGGGTAGCACATCTATATGGTGTTGTGTTCATTAAGTGTTTACATTGGATGCTTGAATGTAAAACTGTGGTGTCTGGTGTGTGAGATGTTCCACATGACTTACGTGGTCCATATGGTGGATTGTCACTGACGTGGTCCAAATGGAGGAAGGTCCGACATTTCCATCTAGACAGGTCCGTGGTTGTCCAGGTCCAGTAGTATGATATGAAACAATCCTGCAGGCCCTCAGTATCAGGAAGTCCTAGGTGTGAGGATCCATTCCTCGTACATCTTAGATAAGTCCTTAGAGTCCAGCAGAATTGAGTTAGTCTTTGGTCGTTAGTTTCATGTCAGGGATCGTCGAGAGCAATAATGGCTGTAGGCAAACAACCATTGTTGCAGCTGTCAACAATTTGATCTCTCAAGTGACATGATGTTTCTATACAATCTGAAACAATATTCGCTGTCTAGTAAGTTGTTGTTGTCGTGTCCAATGAAGAGCCTCAGATGTCTCCATACATCTCTATCACAGCAGTCGTTCTCTATCTTGGGTGTGTAAAGCTGCTGTTCTGGGTCCAAGTTAATTTTCTGTTGTTGTCGTGTCCAATGAAGAGTCTCAGATGTCTCCATGCATCTCTATCACAGCAGTCATTCTCTATCTTGGATGTGTAAAGCTGCTGTTTTGGGTCCATGCCAATTTTCTGTTGTTGCTGTCGTGTCCAATGAAGAACCTCAGATGTCTTCATACATCTCTATCACAGCAGTCGTAATGTCTTCTATCTTGGGTGTGTAAAGCTGCTTCTCTGGGTCTATGTCAATTTCGATTTTGCTCTTCATTGTAAAATGGGTGCCGTTGCCACGTTAGTCACCTTGGAAACGAACCAGGATGTCTAGGAAGTGTTAGGCTTAAATATTCTTTTCACAAGGCCGCAGTCACCGTTCGGAGGAGATTAATGGATTCGCCGAATGTCGTGGTCCATTTGGATGAGGAAAGTGAAGACTAGAACACGGCTGATTCCACACTCGTCTTTTCAGTGAGTGATACGTTAACCTTGACGTATACACGGTGTGGCCACTGGACATGTGTCGGACCTGGAGGCTGTTGTTGGGTTCTGTGCTGACTGGAGTATAGAAGCTCCATCTATGCTTCCTTCCTTCGGTGAATCTGTATAAGACCGGTGGTCTTAATAAATCTGTATGTGTGTATGCGATTCTATTCAGGATGTGTCACTGAAACGCTCTTGGTTTGACCATGATGTTTGATTCCTCGATATTTTAATGCGTTTCCCACTTAGTTATAACGAAGCCTTCCCTGAATATGATAGATTTTCTAAAAGAAGAGAAATAGGAGTTATTCATTCAGGAAGATAGTGAGTCTTATAAGTAATTTGAACTATTTTTTGACGCGTATGAATATTTTATAAATAAATCAATTTTCTACTGCCCTTACTACAATGATAAAATAATGGGAGGGCCTGGCTCATCAGTGGTGAACTCTCCCAGCGGTTTCGCCAATTTATCTACCATACTGCCGTAATATTGCATTTTTTTCGGGTTTTTCCTTTTTAAAAGAAACATGGGGGCTCGGTGGAAGGCTGGTTAAACCGTTTGGGTTTCGACCACTACGACCCGGGTTCGATTCCCGCATTGGACATTTTTTTCTGATTTAAAAGAAAAAATGCTCCAATGGCCCCCGATTCTTGCAAAAGTCCAACCCTACCTGCGAGTGCAAGTAACCAAACGGGGCTCTGGCACATTTGTAAGTGCAAAGTCGAACTGCTTTTCACATGTGTAGACATGTGGTGCGCTTACAGTAAAAGCAGTCGCTAACTACCCACCATGATTATCATGGCCTGTACCACGTGTACTAGGGATAATTAAAAAAAAAAGAAACATACATGTCAAAAATTGTTCGAATTTCTTATAGCACGCTAATACATCGTATAAATACAGTGGGTCTTATTCAAATAAATCCGGTTTGGATTCTTGTTTCTTTTGTAATTTTTACTTTAAAAAGTGAAGGATTTTGGTGAGAAAAACTGTCTGTTGTTTAAAGGTGTCTATTTGCACGAGTGTCTGCTATGGGAAATTCTTCTTCTTTCTTATCTCCACTCAATCATATTAGGATATCAAGTTGTGACCCTTGATGGTGTCTGTTTGACAACCATCATGACTGGGTGAAATAGAATCCATCTGCCTTTGTCCTTAAGACTGGGAGCACTACTCAGTGGCAGGCCGACTTAGCTCCTAAAGAAATGGCCGCCTCTGACATGAGGAACAGACGCCATGTACAGCTGCTCCTAACATGGAGTACAAACTCTGCTCATCCTGTATCCCTGGATTAGGAACCCTTACAGGGTACTATCAGCCGGGCCAGCTGAACCCAGGTGGAATTATGGGAGATTCTACAATACTTAAATGTCACCTGTAAATCTAATGGTTGGTATGTGACATTCTGTGTCTATGTGACAGGCCCTGAAACTCGACACTATTGTCAAAGGAGACGCCCCCACCAGTCTGGCAAGCACTAGCCTCTTCAAGAAAGAGGTAAGTTTACCGAATTATCTTTTTAAAAACAAAGTATGCATATCCTGACCACTAGCACATGTGATTTTTAGATGGCAGAGCGCCATCTAGCGGAACAGAAATCAACAAAAAGTTGATTTAACCTGTTCCCTGATATTTGGTTAACCCATTTTCTTTATAAATCAAGAAACACCATCCACGAATTATTGATTTATTGTTATAAAATCTTATGAAAGTTAATACACACACACAAAGCCTTTATTAAGACATTAGTCTTATACAGATTCTCCGTACAAGGGGCAATATCAGGAAAAGAGCAGCACAGGAAACCAGTAGTTCCGCAACTATATACAATTATTAGTAATAGCCGAATGACCCGGGCAACGCCCGGGTTTTACCCGATTAAATGTTTTTATTTAAATACTATTCGTTACAATTATAAATTGGCGGCGTGGATGTCACTCTTGTGAAACGTCCCGCTCCAAACTTTGTGTCTGAGAAGCGATATTTTTATAGAAAGATGATCTGGCTTTTGTTTTCTGCTCGAATGAATGTTTTTCTGTTAGAATTTTGTTCCTGCGTACAAAATAATGAGCTGGTTTCACCCGTGGTCTCTGCTTTTTGGAATTTTTCCCGATATAATTTTGTATCTGATAATCTTACATTATACAGCAATATCGTCATCATCATTTTCTGACTAATAATATATAGTTTTGATAATTGTGATTTATATATTTTTTAAAATAGCCTATCGTCTTCCCCGTATTTTTTTACCTATGTATGGAAATTTTGGTTTGAATTAGTGAACTACTGCGAATTTGTATACCGGACATACAAACCAACAAACAAACAAACAAACATACAAACATTCATTTTTATATATATAGAAGATATAATATAAAAATGAGTTTTAAAAATTGTTTTAAAAAAATGCATCGGCCGGGAATCGAACCCTGGCCGCCCGCGTGGCAGGCGAGCATTCTACCACTGAACCACCGATGCTTTTTAAAAATTGCCATATTTAGGTATTCATTCCATTCCGGATTAGTCCGCGTAAAAAAAAAGTTCTTCAAATGAAAAAAAGAAATAGCCAAAAATACTAATCAAAATGCAGCCGAAAATTTTCCTCAGGTTTATAAAAAGCGACATGCAAAATTTGGTACCAATTGGTTCAGTAGTTTTTGAGTTTATCGCGAAACAGACAGACAGACAGAAATTGACTTTTATATATAGAGAGATAAGGAAAAGTAAGATTTAATATAAAAGGTCGACGCCATAGCCCCAAGTCTTCAATTCCTATGAAAGTTAATATCATTTAGGAGTTTATAATATATTTATTTATAATTTTATACCGAAGGGATTATACACACACACACAGACACTATTAAAAAGTTCTCTAATAAGAGGCCAGGTATAGACACGGCAGTCTCTCATGGGAAACTTTACTATAATATTAATTTTAAAACACACCTAATCTCAGCAACAACACGTTTTATCCACACTACACGTTTTATTGTCCGTCACTGGAGGAGGAGAGATAAATTCTCCATCAAAATATTGGTTAGGAAAACAAGTCACCATATGTTCTAATGACAATAGTAGTAAAATTCAAACCCAATGCCTTAGATTTTCACAAATAAATCAAAATTCCACTGTACCCACTACGATGAAAAAAATATTGGTAGGGCTTGGCTTATCATTTGGTGAATCCTCCCAATATTTTTTCATAGCAATGAGGACAGTGGAAGTTTGATTTATTTTTGAGAGAAACATTATCTTCTTTAGTTTTCATATTAAAATATACGAGTATCAGAGTCATAATCAACAATCAATCAACAATTCTGTCACCGTTTGCTTTTGTGAATGGAATAAATACGCAAATATGGTAATTTCTTATAAGCATCGGTGGTTCAGTGGTAGGATGCTCGCTTGCCACGCGGGCGGCCCGGGTTTCAATTCCCGGCCGATGCATTTTTTTTTTTTTTTACAATTTTTAAAACTCATTTATATATTATACTAGCCGAATGACCCGGGCAACGCCCGGGGTTTACCCGATTAAATGCTTTTATTCAAATACTATTCGTTACAATTATAAATTAGCGCCGTGGATGTCATTCTTGTATAATATATAAATGAGTTTTAAAAATTGTGAAAAAAAAAATGCATCGGCCGGGAATCGAACCCGGGTCGCCCGCGTGGCAGGCGAGCATTCTACCACTGAACCACCGATGGTTATGAGAAATGGCCATATTTGGGTAATTATTCCATTCACAAAAGCAAACGGTGACAGAATTGATTAAGAAAGGGCAATGCCCGGGTTTTACCCGATTAAATGCTTTTATTCAAATACTATTCGTTACAATTATAAATTGGCGCCGTGGATGTCATTCTTGTGAAACGTCCCGCTTCAAACTTTGTGTCTGAGAAGCGATATTTTTATAAAGAGATGATCTGGCTTTGTGTCTTCTGCTCGAATGAATGTTTTTCTGTTAGAATTTTGTTCCTGCATACTAAAAATGAACTGGCTTCACCCGTGGTCTCTGCTTTTTGGAATTTTTCCGGATATAATTTTGTATCAGATAATCAAATATGATACAGCAATATTGTCATAATTTTCTGAATAAAAACCAACTACTTTTTTCCCAGAACCTGTCAATTTATTTTTCTTGGCTAAAAATCCCAAAAATATATTTTCCAGATTTTTCTCTATGTCCTGTTAAAACACGTTTTACATGTCCATTAGGTCAGCTGATATTACCTCCCATCTTCACCGCTAGAGGCGCTGCTTGCGAGCGAAAGGGCAAATTTGCCACGCAATTTGCAAATAACTTGTATACATACTTGTATGCTTGTGTACATAGACCATAAATCTGTACATAGACAGGAAAAGCACATATATTTTAATAATATATATGAGTTTTAAAAATTGTAAAAAAAAAAAATGCATCGGCCGGAAATCGAACCCGGGGCGCCCGCGTGGCAGGCGAGCATTCTACCACTGAACCAAAAGCAAACGGTGACAGAATTAAGAAAGAATGCATGACGCTGATAACTGTATATATTAACAAGAATGACATCCACGGCACCAATTTATAATTGTAACGAATAGTATTTGAATAAAAGCATTTAATCGGGTAAAACCCGGGCATTGCCCGGGTCATTCGGTTAGTATGTTGTACACAGACGACGCGTTATTGCTTGGTATTAAACTCTCTAAAAGCTAAATATTTCAATAAAAAACAAGGATATAGGAATATACAATGGGAATAACACCATGTGGATGTATTGAACAAATAAAAATAAATCCATTTTGTTGTTTTTTATATTTGAAACCGTCTCATCTTTTCGATGCGAGATTTGAGCCTCGACGATTGCTTTTTATATATAAAAAAGGGCCAAAACATTTCTAGGCCAGACAACACGGGAATCGCATCGTTCGCACCCCACTGGAGCAAGAATCAATAAAGCCAATACATCGTTCTTTTTTTCCCATTTCTTCTTCTACATTCTTTAATGATACTTTGGGGATTTTAAAAATCTATATAGATTTAGATAAAACTTTCGATCGTACCCTATCCGATTTATATATTTATATGTTATATAAATATATTATTTTATTCAAAATTATATTTCCTAGATTAAGCCATGGTCCACCTGTGCTGTGTGAGCAGAAGAGCTTAAATTGACTGTTTCATTATATGTATGTTCCATATGTAAATACCTGTTTTCTTTCCTCTTTTCGCTCTCCACTTCTCCCACCCATATTTCCAAATCCATATTCTCATTTTCCATAGGATCACTCAAATAATAATCTGTATATATTTATCATGTGTATATAATCTTTCTCCATTTTTAACCCTTTGTATATTTCCCACTTTCATGGGTTTCTCCGTCTTGTAACCCCAAGGAGAATCCTCTGTAAGACCAGTGTGTCTTAATAAAGGTTTTTGTGGGTATGTGATATTTCATAGATTCAAATATTCTGTTCATATCTACCACCAGATGTCGGGACTTTCCCTATATAAAACCGATTGTTGTTGTTTCTCGTTGGCTGGCTCAAAACTTTTGTACATTATGTAAATAATCTTTTGTTTTTCCTTGTTCTACTCGCCTTAAGCCAGGCAGCACTTTTATCAAATTATGTTTTCATATATTCCAAAAGTTCAATTACCAAAGCAATCTCTGATCAAAACAATTTTTATTATTATATTTCAAGGTTTTAACCACGACTGCATTAACATAGCATAATCCTCGAGATAATCAAAATTCAGTATAAAATCTCATAATTTTTCATAATATATATATATATGTAAAAATAGTACAAATGTGATATTGTACTGGGATAAGGTTCATAAATTATGAAAAAGGCATCTCCTTATCGTGTAACTGAAAGTTTCTGATGGCTTGCGCCATCTATCGGAATAAATATCAACTATTCTCATTGATTTCTATTTCTTTAAATTGGCCAATTCTGGAATAATTTAACCGCTATCTAACAATGGCAAAAAGACTATTATCACTAAAATCATTTCAACCAACAATGATAGTGGAAGAACACAAAATTAAGCATAAAAAAATCATGGAATTTTTAGCTCCAAGGCGTCCCAATCTTAACCCATTAGCTCACAGCAATTTAGGAAAACGTTAAAAAATGGTAATTGGAAAAGCAATCGCAGCTACCATGTTCACAAGTTAATTACAAGTCGGTGTACTGAACAAGTTTCCTTTGTGGCATTTATCTTGGGCCTCGTTAATTTATACAAATCTTTTTTTCTTTACTTGTTCACACCTTCTTTTGATAGAACTGCAATTAGTAGTGATGTATGATGTGGTGATTCAAACACGAATACTTTAGGGACAAAGGAATGTCTATCTTTCTGGTTGTACACACACGCCATTGTAACAGCAAATGGTGTTTGGTATTATTGGCAGAAATTGGGGATGTTTGCTAGAAATTGTTGTTTTTTGTAAAGGTTTCTCGTTGTGTTGTATTATTGTGAATGCGTCGGTTTACAATTTTTCGTTTCCGCTATCAATCGACAAGGTAAAACTTTCTTAAGTTTTGTCCATGAATTACTCTATCATTTTAATTGTATTTGCTTTGAAGTAAAAAATAGGCATCACACCTATCACCTAGATGTTGTGTTTCTGCTTATAAAAATATTAATTGTTTTACACATTTGCATATATACAGAATATAGAATATTATTATTAATTAGAATACAGAAATATTCCAGAATTGGCCAAATACCCATTCTTGATTAATCAAGAAAAGCTAACCACGGACGCGTTTCGGGCTGTTGGCCCTCATAAGGAGATGCCTTTTTCTTAATATTAAATTAGTTTTCTAATTTTTATTTATTCTAACTAAAGCAACTTGTATAATTGATAACATGTTTCAGCCTTGGGAACCTCATTGCTTCTACCCAGACTTTCCCTACGATGTCATCAGTGGAGATTCTTGGGGTAAGTCATTTCTTCTTCTTCTTGTACAGCAAGACAATCCAGGATACCTACTGTCTTGAAGTGAAAAAATAGTACAAATGTGATATTGTACTGGAATAAGGTGCATAAATTAAGAAAAAGGCATCTCCTCGTGTAACTGAAATTTGCTGAAGGCTTGCGCCATCTATCGGAATAAATATCAACTATTCTCGTTGATTTTTAATTATTCCAGAATTGGGCAAATACCCATTCTTGAATAATCAAGAAAAGCTAACCACGGACGCATATAGACACGTAATAGTTGATATTTATTCCGATTGATGGTGCAAGTCATCAGCCACTTTCAGTTGCACGATAAGGAGATGCCTTTTTCCTAATACTCTTGAAGTATTGAAGTTCATTTGTTGGTTTGAAAGTTGGTGTGGATACAAGAAAGTTAGCTTCTTTATCATTAAAGACACCATTGATAGCACCTTGAGATTTCTTCTTTCTGCTTATGTTGTTACTTATTTGTTTAATGTATATGTTTCAAAATTCGAAACTATTTTAAAGGCGTATGATTCTTTTTGAAATTAAGCAATTTCCACTGCCCTTACTACAATGGAAAAATTAATGGAAGGGCCTGGCTCATCAGTGGTTAACCCTCCCAGCGGTTTCGCTAGTTTAATCTACCATACCGCTGTTATATTGCATTTTTAGAACTTCCTTTTATAGTGTTACTGTTGGCAGACTCTTGGAATGGGTATTTTAGAAAAACTATGGACATTGCAGTAAGGGCAGTAGAAATTGTTTAATTTCAAAAAGAATCTTACGCCTTTAAAATAGTTTCGAATTTTGATAACAGATGGCGCGCTAGTGCATCATAATACAGTGGTACCTCGACATACGAGTTTAATTCGTTCCGCAACCTTGCTCGTATCTTGAATTACCCGTATCTCGAAGCAAATTTCCCCATACAAAACAATTGAACTACCATTAATCCGTTCCAATCTCCAAAATGTCACCCCAGTTATTTTTGTTACGTGGTTTTAAATAATAAAAACGTATTTATAAATATCAAATATTTATTGCACAAAAACAAAAAAGAGAATGTAAAGAAATAAATTAGATATCCTCACTGGTCTTTGCCTTTTTCGCTACATTTTTCTCGCTTTCACCTGTAGGCCGTTTAGAAAAAACATGTCCAAGGAGGTTTGTTTCTTCCTCCCTCTCAGAATGTTCCGAAAATGAGTTAGGCAAGTGTCATTAAAAAGGTCAGATGCACGACCTGTTGCAACTTTTTCTGGGTGTTTTTTTTTTTCCACGAACTGTGAAACTCTCTCCCACATTCCTAAGATCTCCTTTATCTCACTTGTAGAAATAACCTCCTCCTCTGACTCCTCAAAACCAATTACTTGCATAACCTCAGTATGCTGCTGTGACTGTAACTCTTGTATTTCCTCAGTCGTCAGTTCCTGGGTGTGCTCCTCGATGAGCTCGTTCACGTCTCTCTCTTCCACCTCTAAACCCATGGATTTCCCCAGAGATACAATCTCCTCCTCTACTGAAACACCGGGTTCCAATTCTTCATAGATCCTTTCAGCTACAGCTTCAGGCCACAGCTTTTTCCATGCAGAGGTCAAGGTCCTCGTTGTAACTCCCAACCAGGCCTGATCGATAATTTGTAGGCAAATCGCTATATTAAAGTGGTCCTTCAAGAACTCTCGAAGGGTGAGGTTTGTGCTCTCCGTCACTTCAAAGCAGCGCCGAAACAGATGCTTGGTGTATAGTTTTTTAAAATTAGAAATCACTTGCTGATCCATGGGCTGCAGGATAGGAGTGGTGTTGGGTGGTAAGTAGAGAACCTTTTTGAATTTTAACTCCTCGAGGATGTCATCTTCGAGGTTTGGTGGATGAGCAGTTTGATGGTAATAAACTTGAATTTGTTTATTCAAGTCTCAAAAAACAAAGCTTTGCATATAGAACAAATAATAATGAAGAAGAAGAAAGAAACATTTTAGGAAAAGCAAAAACAAAACAAAAGTACTGGTCAAAAAGAAACATTTAAAATCACAGATTAATATCTTCAACACTACCGAACCGAACTCGTATCTCGAATTTCGCTCGTAACTAAAAGCAAAATATCACTTGCTCGTCGGCTCGTATCTCGAAAAACTCGTATGTTGGGGCGCTCGTATGTCGAGGTACCACTGTATTTATGTTTAGTCAATGCTCTTAGTTGCTATTTTCTTTTTGACAATTCTGTGTTACCTACTCTATTATAATATGAATTATTGTAAACTTTTGCCTCTGTCTCCTTCAAAAAAAAAAAAAAAGAGATGACCGGCGATATCAAAATATGAAACCTTCTTAAGTTTTGTACATGAGTGTAGTTATTGATAGTGCTTAAAGAGCTGTTGATTATGTAACATAGAAAATTAGGAAAGACAAACTTCAGGATGACACAGCAATTTATTCAAGTCACAAACTGAAATTGACGCAATACAAGAGAAGCAATGAGGGAACTTTACGCAAAGTAATAAAATATATTTGAAATACTATCCCGCATGTGTTTCTTTTCAACGAAAAATCAAAATTCATTTCAAGGAGAAATAACGATTATTTATAACCTTTTGGATGAGGGATTAATTGTGAAGAGTAATGATAAACGGAAAAATAAAAGTGTTCAGGGATGGGATTTTTCCGTTTATTTATTTATGCTTATGAGGTGATACAGCAGCGTATTTACAATTAGAGAGGAGACAAAATGAATTAAATCTAGAAAAAAGAAGTGAGGACATATCGGTCATTAAAGTCTGAGAGGCAAGGCCTTCAGCCAGTTCAGGGCTTCCGGGGTGACAGAATGGAGATTGGAGATTCCTCCATTGAATTTGTACAGCGGGCAGTCATCTAGTATATGGGACATTGATTGTGGGACGTTGCAGGCACAAACATTTCCGTTTATCATTACCCTTCACAAATCACCCTTTGATATCTCATCCAAAAGGTTAGAAATGATCGTTATTTCTCTCCTTGAAATAGATTTTCATTTTTTGTTGAAAAGAAACATATGCGGGATAGTATTTCAAATGTCGTTTTACAATCATAAGCCGCTTTATATTATACACCTATCCCCCGATTTACACGGTAGATACGTTCCTGAGAAAAACGTGTAAATCGGGGGATAGGTGTACACAGAAATAAAAATAAAATGCATTGACAGGTTAAAATATGTAATCAGCACGTAAGCTCGGGATTCCTCGTGAGATGTGTACACAGCGCATGTGTTCAAGCATTTAGTATAGTGCGATAAAAACAAAAAAAAACTTATTTGGAAAACCGTGTAAAAGCGAAAACGTGTAAAACAAGTACCGTGTTAATCGGGGGATAGGTGTATTGTATAATAAAATATTTAAACATCAAAATTGACAATATGTTAATAAAATAATAAATATTTTACTACAATATTGATATTGAAGATGATAAATATGTGAAAAGGTATATTGATTTGCATATGTGCAGGAGACAATCGTGTTATCCTGGCTACAGATATTGGAGTATTCCTCATTGAAGGTAAGGTCTCAATAAACTTACATCACTTACATATCATTTTGTACTTTTTAAAAATACATTTTCTTCATTTTCCCCAAATCTTGTTACTTTTAATCATAAGGTAATAACACCCTTTTATATATAAGAGAAATAAAATTTTTTTAAATATTTTTCTCTGGTTTTTTTTTTTTTTTCAAATAAAATAAATTGCCAATGTCCTTACTGCGATGAAAAAAATAGTGAAAAAGTTTGGATCATCAGTGGTGAACTTTCCAAGAGGTTTCGTGAATTTAATCTATGAAAGATATCACAGTGACCTTTATTGAAGACACATGAGATATCCAAGTGTGAACAGCCTCTGTCTACTTAAAAAAAAAAAAACAGACGTCCGATGCAATTAAAGACTTCCCAATTCCTTAAGTGTTGTCCATGTTTATATGTAAATATTAGATTAAAAAAGGCATATATTGGATTTAAAAAAATATTTATTTTGCCAATATTTCGGCTGGCTGAACACCAACCTTTATCGAGGCATTACATTTTTGTATACACAAACTCAACGCCGTATAGTGTTATAATATCACAGTTGAAATCAATTAAAAATTATAACACTATGCGGCGCTGAGTTTGTGTATACAAAAATGTAATGCCTTGATAAGGGTTGGCATTCAGCCAGCCGAAATATTGGCAAAATAAATCTTTTATTAAATCCAATATATGTATTTTTATTATCTAATGAATTAAATATGGATTGCTCTATTTTCAAAACAATATGTAAATAGAGGACTATGAATGACACTGTGGATAAAGTGATGTGATGTGTTGACAGAGGGAGGTCATCATAGGACGGTGTTTGACAAGTCTGTTGTCACCAAGCAACTCAGTGTTGTGGAGGCTCATGGTATTGTTCTCATGAGGATCGAGAAAAGTAAGTATACTGGTGACAATTTGTCGAATGATTTTTACCTTTCTTTTCCGTATCCATAGTTTAATGTCCATCATTCTTGGCCTCTAGATGTAAAAATCAAACATGATTTTAATGTCATTTTCTTCTTTAAACTTCTTCTCAAACTTTGTAATTCACTAATTTTTTATGTAAATTAGTTCTCTGAATTTATTGTTGTTTCTTGACGCAAGCATCCCATGTGGGGATATCTCGTCTGATTTGATTATAATAAATAATTATTGGCCTCTCTCAGAGCTATATATTTATCTATATTACAATATAATGCGGCTTATAATTGTAGAATGACATTTAAAAATTATCCCGCATGTGTTTCTTTTGAACGAAAAATCTAAATTTTATTTTAAGGAGAAATAACGATTATTTCTAACCTTAGGGATGAAGTATGAATTGTGAAGTGTAATGATAAACGGAAAAATGACGAACTAATTATGACCACTGTGACTGACTACTACTGCCCATGGTGACTTTCTACCTCTGAACACTGTGACTGGCTTTCATTGGCTACTCTTTCTTACGACCAACGACCGCGATAACTTTCAAATAACACTTTAAGCACCACGACCATTCTAACACACTATTGACCACTCCATCTACTGTATTCACCAAAATATCTACTACTCTACCAACTCAACCTAACTGGGCGGAATGTCACAGACCGCGGGGACAGCAGAGTCCACGTCTTCCGCCTCAGCGACTTCGAGAGAGATGACCTGCCGCCGCTGTCCAGAGCTGAGCTGAAGGAGCACAAGTTGGAGAGGACCAAAGGTAGCTTCTTGTATAGATCTTATAGACACATTCCTTTAGCCCTTCTAGACACTGTAATCTAGTTCTTCTAGACACTGTCCTCTAGTACATCTAGACACTGTCCTCTAGTACATCTAGACACTGTCCTCTAGTACATCTAGACACTGTCCTCTAGTACATCTAGACACTGTACTCTAGTACATCTAGACACTGTCCTTTAGCCCTTCTAGACGCTGTCCTTTAGCCCTTCTAGACACTGTCCTCTAGTTCATCTAGACACTGTCCTCTAGTACATCTAGACGCTGTCCTTTAGCCCTTCTAGACACTGTAATTTAGCCCTTCTAGACACTGTACTCTAGATATTCTAGACCCTCTCCTTTAGTACATCTAGAAGACAGTGTCTTCTAGACACTGTACTCTAGTACATCTAGACATTGTCCTCTAGATATTCCAGACCCTCTCCTTTAGTACATCTAGAAGACAGTGTCTCCTAGACACTGTACTCTAGTACATCTAGACACATTCCTCTATATTTTAGTAATATTTTTTAGCTATATAATTGTGTTGGAATTATACATTTTAACAAATTGTGTCCGCTGCGATTATCTAACGCCTATATAATTTGGTTTTCATATATATCTTTGAAACATTGCTTATTTTCTATCTGTGCTCAATGTCTGCCAAAGTCCAAAATCCCCCAAGTTCCCCAATGTCTGCCAAAGTCCAGCTCTCCCCTAAGTCCCCCAATGTCTGCCCTAGTCCAACATCCCCCTAAGTCCCCCAATGTCTGTCCCAGGCTGCCATCTGTACGCGATCAGCCGGCCTGGCAACAGCCACCTCAGGATGGTGGTCGCAGTCAACAGGCGCCTGCTGGTGCTGCAGTGGAGGCATTCAGCAGCTTGGACCGCCTGGTGCTCGGCCGCTGATACCGACACCGTGGAGGGATTCCAGTTCCTGAGGGTAAGTTCAGATAGCCCATGTCTTACTATCTAGCCCTCAAACTAGGGCATCCGAAGAATACATATATTGCATTTCTAGTTATTTGTACGATCTGTACATTTGGGAATATGAAATAAAATATTCCGAAATCCCCCTCATTATTAAAAATATATATATTATCGCGGAGATAAATAAAGCAAGGGCAAATTTGGGGATAATTAATTTATTATAAGGGGTATTTATAGGGAGAGAGAGAGTCAGATGATAAAAACAACTTACCCCAAGGTAAAGAAAATAATAATGATCGGCGTCAGCCACCGTCCCGTTTTCCTTATTTGCAGATCAGCTTCCGAGAACCCCTCACACCTGTGGACCCCCCCCCGGGGTCCAAGGATGATTGACAGGTGTCCCATCTGGATGGAGCTTCTTGACAATATATAGGGTAGAATGTGTATCTTCATTTTTAATGTGATAGACGTGCGGTAATTTAGAATCAATGTTGTGGTATTAATGTGGTTACAGGAACTCCCCCTGGCCGAGCCGCCTGTACTACTGACCCTAGTGGACAGTCCGCACTGTGCCGAGGACAACCAGATCTGTGTGGGATACCGCCAGCAGTTCGACCTGGTCAACGAGAAGAGTGGCGAGACGGTGCGGCTGCATTCTGTGGAGGGCAACAGGGTGAGTTGGTGTCCCTATACGGTAGATACAGTAGGGCTTTATTCCGTGCAAGGTGAGTTGGTGTCCCTACACGGTAGATACAGTAGGGTTTCATTCCGTGCTAGGTGAGTTGGTGTTTCTTAATGGAAGATAGAGTAGGGATTCCTTCCGTGGAACTCAATAAGGTGAGTTGGTGTCCCTACACGGTAGATACAGTAGGGTTTTATTCCGTGCAAGGTGAGTTGGTGTTCTACATGGAAGATAGAGTAGAGATTCATTCCATGGAATTAAACAAGGTGAGTTGGTGTCCCTACATGGTATATACAGCAGGGCTTTATTCCGTGCAGGGTGAGTTGGTCTCCCTACACGGTAGATAGAGTAGGGATTCATTCCATGGAACTCAATAAGGTGAGTTGGTGTCCCTGCACGCTAGATACAGTAGGGTTTTATTCCGTGCAAGGTGAGTTGGTGTTTCTACACGGTAGAAACAGCAGTGCTTCATTCATTAGAAGGTGATTCTGTGTCCCTACACGGTATATACAGTAAGGCTTCATTCTGTGGAGTGCAACAAGGCGATTTGGTGTGTCTGCATGGAAGATACAGTAGATTCTTTGTTCTGTGGATAGGACAACAAGGTGAGTTGATGTCCCTACACGGTAGAAACATCAGTGTTTCATTCTGTGGAGTGCAACAGAGTGAGATGGTGTCCCTACATGGTAGAGACAGTAGGGCTTAATTCCGTGCAAGGTGAGTTGGTGTTTCTACATAGTAGAGACATTAGAGCGTCATTCTGTGGAAGGTGATTCTGTATCCCTACACGGTATATACAGTGGGGCTTTATTCATTGCAAGGTGAGTTAGTATCCCTACATGGTATATACAGTAGGGCTCCATTCCGTGCAAGGTGATTCTGTATTCCTACACGGTATATACAGTGGGGCTTTATTCATTGCAAGGTGAGTTAGTATCCCTACATGGTATATACAGTAGGGCTCCATTCTGTGGAAGGTGATTCTGTATTCCTACACGGTATATACAGTGGGGCTTTATTCATTGCAAGGTGAGTTAGTATCCCTACATGTTATATACAGTAGGGCTCCATTCCGTGCAAGGTGATTTAGTATCCCTACATGGTATATACAGTAGGGCTCCATTCTGTGGAAGGTGATTCTGTATTCCTACACGGTATATACAGTGGGGCTTTATTCATTGCAAGGTGATTCTGTATTCCTACACGGTATATACAGTGGGGCTTTATTCATTGCAAGGTGAGTTAGTATCCCTACATGGTATATACAGTAGGGCTCCATTCCGTGCAAGGTGATTCTGTATTCCTACACGGTATATACAGTGGGGCTTTATTCATTGCAAGGTGAGTTAGTATCCCTACATGGTATATACAGTAGGGCTCCATTCCGTGCAAGGTGAGTTAGTATCCCTACATGGTATATACAGTAGGGCTCCATTCCGTGCAAGGTGAGTTAGTATCCCTACATGGTATATACAGTAGGGCTCCATTCCGTGCAAGGTGAGTTAGTATCCCTACATGGTATATACAGTAGGGCTCCATTCCGTGCAAGGAGAGTTAGTATCCCTACATGGTATATACAGTAGGGCTCCATTCCGTGCAAGGTGAGTTAGTATCCCTACATGGTATATACAGTAGGGCTCCATTCCGTGCAAGGTGAGTTAGTATCCCTACATGGTATATACAGTAGGGCTTCATTCTGTGGAAGGTGATTCTGTATCCCTAGACGGTATATACAATGGGGCTTTATTCATTGCAAGGTGAGTGATACAGCGGGTTCTCCGTTCTGTAAATAGGACAACAAATGTGTCCCTACACAGAAGCTATAGGGAAGACATGTTCCATCAATAATACATAATGACAAATAAATGTCCGAGAAATGCTGGGAGAATCGTGTCCAGAATGTCATAGACAAAGAATGCGATCCAATTTTGTATTCAGGAGGTCGGCACAAAAATGTCAACAATTGTCGAACACTTGTATTCTCCCCCTTATTTTTTATTATTATCAAATAAATATTGGGAAATGGAATATACAAATATAACGTAATATTTTCATCAAAAACTTTTTTTATATATTGAAAGGTATTCTCTATTTATCTGTATATTATTTATTAACGTTTTTTTCTTTTTTGTTTGATATAAAAAATCTGATAATTTTTTGTAAGTATCGAACAAACGTACACTCATGGAGAAAATTTAAGGAAGTAGAAAATCTTTGATGTCGACTGTTGTCTACTTTTTTTTTTTTTTTAAGGAGACAGAGGCAATTTTATTCACACTTTGTTATCTCGTGTGTCTTCAATAAAGATCATTGTGTATCAAATATCCTTCAGAGTTATTGTCTGAATCCCGATATACATGCTAAAAGGTACAACTTCCTTAAGTTTTGTCCATGAGTGTAATAAAACTTTATCCAGTTTTACTGACAACCAAAGAGGCTCCTCAGTAAGTAGAATTAATGTTTTGATGTTCTAGGAATCTATATTTTCACGTTTGAAGACAAATTGGGTTGGGGAACGATACAACTTAAAGACATTGTTCTGTTCCAGGTGAATCTCATAGCTGCCATCGACGTCTACGAAGATGACGAGACGGAACTACTGCTCTGCTATAATAGTAAGTGTGTTAGTTAGCTGTAGTTATAGGTAATAGTTAGCTGTAGTTATAGTTAATAGTTAGCTGTAGTTATAGGTAATAGTTAGCTGTAGTTATAGGTAATAGTTAGCTGTAGTTAGAGGTAATAGTTAGCTGTAGTTATAGGTAATAGTTAGCTGTAGTTATAGGTAATAGTTAGCTGTAGTTAGAGGTAATAGTTAGCTGTAGTTAGAGGTAATAGTTAGCTGTAGTTATAGGTAATAGTTAGCTGTAGTTATAGGTAATAGTTAGCTGTAGTTATAGGTAATAGTTAGCTGTAGTTAGAGGTAATAGTTAGCGGCTGTTAGGTATTGTCACGTTGAAAAATCAAGAAAGACAAACTTCAGGATGACACAGCAATTTATTTATGGCACACAAACTAAAAATATATAAATTACAAGAGAAACAATAAGGGAAGTATACTGATTAGCAAAAATATGAATACAATTAAACCTCTCTATAGCGCCTTCCTCTCTATAGCGCCCAATTTTAAATACGTAGTACGATGCGATTTACATTAAAAGTGACCTGTCTATAGCACCCTATTTTGGTGAGTCCCAAGATGGGGCGTTATAGACAGGTTTAACTGTAGTACGATGCGATTTACATTAAAAGTGACCTGTCTATAGCACCCTATAATTGGTGACTCCCAAGAGGGGGCGCTATAGACAGGTTTAACTGTATCAAAATTAATAATATGTTCATAAAAATAAATATTCTGTTACAATATTTAGAGAGTTAGCTAGGTGACCATGACTTCGGACTTAATAACCCTCGTCAATCCAGAGTCGACCTTGTTTTCCTAAAATTCACAAGGAATTCATTAAATCTTCAAAATTGGCTAAAGAGGTGCTTCGCTAAAAAAGCTTCTAGGCCAAATATATTGACGAAATGTGGATGGATTTTTTTTTTTGCCGGGGATTGTGTCATTTATATAAAGACACCTCTACCCTCAAATTATATAGCCGCAATAGATTTTTTTACTCGGTATGCACAATATATATATGTCGTAATATTTAAAAATATGTAAATAAAATGATCTGTGTGGGAATATGAGGAATGGGAAGATAAAATAGCCAGGTCAAAACAACTCCCTTAGTCACCTGATGTCAGTTTTCACTTCTCTTCCACCCTGGGGATAATTTATCTGACTCAGAGCAGTTTAAAAGAAGCTGGATGTGATGAACAAGGGATAGTTCGCACCGAGATGGTCTCAGTACCAGTTGTTCTCAGGGTGGTCCTCAGACTTTCTCTATTTCCTCTCCGATCTACTTCCTCGCGGGGTGTTTACTTCTGGATCCTGTCTACTGTGTGTCCTTACCACACAACTACCACGATTACTTCACAAATCACTACATTCACTGGATGTGATTAACAAGGGATAGTTCGCACCGGGATGGTCTCAATACCAGTTGTTCTCAGGGTGGTCCTCAGATCTTCTCTCTTCCTCTTCGATCTACTCATCACAGGTTTTTGCCTCTGGATCCTGTCTCCGGTGTCCTTACAACTTGTCACACAACCACCATGACTACTTTACAAATCACTACATATATCCCCCTGACAAATATTTCCATCTCTGTATACAGTCCAACATCTTTAATTCGACACCCAAATGATCAGAATTTTTCGGTTGATTTATAATCAGTTAAAGGTTCCTGTGGTTCAAAATCACATTAATAGGTACCGCTCAGCAAGAGCAACCTAGTTCATGATAATTGAAACAGTGAATAATATATGAAGGTTATTCACATATTAAACAAAATTTTAACGCGGGTTTAAATCCCGGTTCATGACTGTCGGGAATCGAGGGTGTTACCCACTCGTCCACCGACTTGTTTTATTATTGTCAGTTAAAGGTGAATAAAATAACCTGATTGGGATTTTTTTTTTTAAACGATTAGATTAAATTAAGTGTTGAATTATAGTCGGCTGAATTTTTATTTAAAAAGTTATACTGTATTGATTTGTAATATACACTGAAGAGTAAAGAAGTTTAAAGAATTGGCATATGTTCAGATGAAGGGACATAAAAAATATTGAAATAATATATGAAATAGAAGAAATTATAAAAGAATGATAAAAAATAGTTATATTCCTGGAAGCACTGGTATCATCAAAAATAAATAGCATCAATAGAAAAATTGACCTCCCAACCCAATATGGCAATATCCCTGACAAATAATCTAAATATTAATAATTATTGGAATGTATATATATTTAATCCCAGTATAATATCTATTACTTTAGCTGGTAACAGTCTGATGCACGAGAGCACATGCTAATAACAAAGGTTTTCAATTATTCTGTATATACATTATTTAGAGTTTGTACATAGAATATCAGCCCGTTGAAGAACAGTATATTTGCTCGAAAGCTTTCAAATTTAAATTAAAAGAAACTTTTTACCTGATATTGATTTTTACTTTTTCAAATAATTTCTGGGTAACTATATTGCTCACATAAATCTAATAACACATGAATCTTTGCCGCAACAATACATGAGCATCTTATTCTGTGACGTGAATTTTAATTTTCTGTGATTTAGCATTTTATTTACAAAATTCCCCCTCAGGTATTTTTTAATATTAAAATATATATATATTTGACTCTTAAAATTTAATTTTAAAATATTCTCTTTTTGAATGTTTTATTATATCTACTTTAATTAAATTTTATATATTAATCGAATTAAATTCCTTTTTTTTAGAGAAATAAATTGAAAAAATAAGACGCTCTATGAAAAATATAATTAAATTGTAATTTTAGTCAAAAATAATTATTTTTTATTCCCTTCAGGGAACGTTCTTGGCGCTATATCTAATTGTAATTTTTCGGGAGAAAAAATATTCATGTTTAAAATTGAAACACATTCATGGACAAAACTTAAGGAAGTTTACCATGTATATCGGGATTCAGGCAATAACTCTTAAAGATATTACAGTGACCTTTTTTGAAGACACACATATACACACTCATAGACAAAACTTAAAGAAGTTGTACCTTTCAGCATGTATATCAGGATTCAGACAATAACTCTGAAAGATATTACAGTGACCTTTATTAAAGACACACGAGATAACCAAGTGTGAACAAAATTGCTTCTGTCTTCTTTTAAAAAATTGCTGCTATATCAAAGATTTTCCATTTCTTTAAATTTTGCCCATGAGTATACCTCTCCATACAACAATAATATTTATATTTATTAAATTATAAATAAATTATAAATTCTTTCTTCGCCACTATTCCGCGCTAGGCCCTACTCGCAGTAAACAAAAATAGTTCCATTTCTAAATCAACTTTAACCTAAAATAATTTAAAATAACTAATCCAAACCTAACCTGACGAAGTGTATTAATACAAAGCAATAACGCGCCATCTATATATAACAAATAAAAACATTAAGAAGCGAATGTTTCTTTTCACAAATAAATCAAACTTATAATACAATATAATGCACGGCGGCCTGTGATTTATCAAACGACATTTGAAGTTACACCGCATGAGTTTCTTTTCACAATGAAAAATAAAAATTTATTTCAAGGTGAAATATTGACTATTTTTAACCTTTTGGATGAGGTATGAAAGGGTGAATTATGAACGGAAAAATAAATGTGTCATTATTCTTCATAATTCACCCTTTCATACCTCATCCAAAAGGTTAGAAATATAGTCAATATTAAGGAGGATCAGAAGATGAGTTTCTTTTATTGTATGAATGCTACAAGCTTTCGGGCAAAAGCCCTTCGACAGGCAAAAATATAACTATACAAAGAAAGATAAATAACGATTTATATATATGTTAATCTTAACTGAACTGAAAAATCGGTTTTCAGTTCAGTTAAGATTAACATATATATAAATCGTTATTTATCTTTCTTTGTATAGTTATATTTTTGCCTGTCGAAGGGCTTTTGCCCGAAAGCTTGTAGCATTCATACAATAAAAGAAACTCATCTTCTGATCCTCCTTAATTGTTATAGTCAATATATCACCTTGAAATATATTTTGATTTTTTATTGAAAAAAAAAAACTCATGCGGTGAAACTTCAAATGGCGTTTGAAAATCAAACTTATACTGTCCTTACTGCCATGAGAAAATCAGCGGCACCTTACCATCAGTGGTTCACAGAAATGAGTATCTCACCAAAAGGCTATCTCACCATACGAATTCTCTTACATATTAAGAACAATAAGGTTTGTAAGTTTTACACTTTACTGTTTTACAAGAAAAAGGGTACGAACACGACAATTTTTTGTATTAGGAAATGTATCACAAACTTTCGAATCTCATAGTCATTCTATTGAAGGTGTAGCAGTTCCCAAATATTAACTTTTCATATTTTCATTATAAGTTTTAATTTGTTTAATAACTATTTAAATCAAATATTAAATTATTCATCTTATAAATATATAATGCTCATAAAATATATACTTTATTAAAATTATATGACTTTACATTAATATCATATTAATTGTTGTCATATCATTATAATAAAATAATTATACATCATTCTAAATATAAATCATATAAAATGTAAATATTTATCTATAATATATCAAACACATATATCTAACATTTTATAATATAGAAATGATATTTGACCACTACACAAAAACAGAACATAAAAAGAACATCAAAATGTAACATACAACAATACTTCTGATAATTTGTATTAAATAAATGTAATTAAAAGTTGATGTTACGATAAATAATTTGTTGTCTGACTCCGCTTAGAAATCCATGCCGCCCACAAAGGAAATGTCTAAAAACGTTGACAAAAATATTATCTTGTATTAAGGCTATGACAATACTAAAACACACACACTTTACTGTTTCTACAATAGCTACATCTTCTTCTTCTTCTTCTTTCTTATCTCCACCCAATCACACTAAGGTATCAAGCCTGTAAAGCTTGAGATTTTTTATGGTGTCTGCCGGGGAAGAGTAGAGCTCATCAATGGATGAGTCAATACAGTCAATAATATGTCTTGGGGTTGCAGGCTGAGAATTGCACTTGGTACATAGTGGGAAAACCTTGCAACCATTCTGGAAAGTCATTGTCCGTAGATGACCAGACTTAAGTCTGGAAATCAAAGACTGTTGTTCTCTTGGGAGGACAGAACCGGTGCTTGTCCCTCCTGCTCTGTACCAGTCATGTGCAGCATCAGATTTCCATTCCTGCAGGCATTGGGTTTTAATGGTACGGAGGAGGTCTCTTTCGTCTAGTTTGGGTGGTGGATTCTCTTGCTTCAGGTAGGCCAAGAGCACCAGCCTTTGCCAGAGAGTCTGCCAGCTCATTACCAGGAATTCCAACGTGAGCTGGAAGCCATTGCACTGTGACTGAGCTGTTGGCTGGGAGTCGGTTTACAGACTTAGCAATGCTCTTGAGGAGGGGTTCTTGACTGGAGAAGCAGCTTTGAAGGGTATAAATGGCTGCTCTTGAGTCGGAGTAGATTATTATTTTGCTTGGCGAGTTGATGTTGATGTCTTTTAGAGCCGTATCTATAGCAGAGAGTTCTGATTTATAAACTGAAAGATGTCTAGGGTGGGAGAGGCAGATTTTTTCCAGGATCTTATCTTTGTAGATAGCAATTCCACTGCCAGACAGTCCAGTTTCAAGTTGGCTACCGTCAGTGTAAATTGTGATGTCGAAGAGGGAGCTATTTTCCTCAATGATTTGGAGGCCAAGAGCTTTAAGTAATTCTGGCTGAGTTTCATGTTTGTGGGGATTGTCTGGTAGATGAGGGAAACAGATGAGTTTGTTGCGAGTTTTGTGTGGGGGAATATCTACATAATATTTCACTATACACATAATTACATATTGACAACAACAAGCCTTTTATTTGGTGACCTATGCAATACAGGATTCGCCCAAGTGTATAATTTCTGGTCATTAATGGTTCACAGAAATGAGTATCTCACCAAAAGCTTTCTCAACATACAAATACTCTTACATGTTGACAACAAGAAAGTTGACAAGTTTTACATTTTCTGTTTTTTTATATAAAAAGTACGAAGACGACAAGTTTTTTCTATTAGGAATACGTAACACAAAATCTTTTGAATCTCATAGTCTTTCTATTGAAGTAAATGTGTAAAAACGTTGACAAAAATATTATCTTGTATTCAGACTATGACAATACTAAAAGACACACACTTTTCAATTTCTACAATATTTCTCTACAGAATATTTTATTATACACACTGACAAAAGTTAATACTTTTGTGGGTTAACACACAAAAATGGAATAAGCTAGAGCCTAAATTAAATGTACCTTAATACACAGAAAAGCGTACCCTCAAGAGTACAACACCAACAACAAAAAGGAAATAAATAAGAACTAGCGATTTGTAAAATAAAATAAAAAGTACTTAGCTTTATTGTAGCGTTGGTAGGGATCGGACTCGGGTGACACAGGGATGCGAAGAGAACAGCCAGAAATGGAAAAACCACGCAGAAAAACACTTTAAGCGTCTCCACACCAATTCTCCAAGCTCTGGCCCCCCTTCGCATCCCTTAGTCACCTCTTATATACATACAGGTCCACATTCGTCCAATGAGAAGGCGTGAGAGATTGTTTCACTAACAAACGAAGACAACATTCTTCCCTCTAAAACCTGATCAGAAAAAAAACTGAAAATTTTTGTCAATATAATTTGACAACACGCTTACATATTGATATAAACAACAACAAGCCTTTTATTGGGGACCTATGCCCTACACAGGATTCGCCCAGTTGCATAATTTCTTAGAAAAGATGAGCTAGTTATTTACATATATCGTTCATTTACATATAAATTTACGTTTTGCTCTATTTTCTCAACATTTTCATATTGTGAACGTACATTTGTTAGTGCAAAGTCGAACTGCTTTTCAAATAAGTAGACATGTCGTGCGCTTACACTAAAAGCAGTCGCTTACTTCTACACACCATGTTTATCATGGCCTGTATCATGTGTACTAGGGATAAGCAAATAAAAGAATGTTTGGGAAGTTGAAAACGTGTTTATGTTTTAGATACCATCCATTTCCAGAAACTCTCCGAACCTTCAACCAACGAGTTTGACTTCCAGTGGAACGCTGTACCCGAGAACATAGGTAAG
>CP092869.1:89423521-89476158 GCA_030710605.1 Cordylochernes scorpioides
GTTATTGTAGGGTAGAATAGTAAAGAATAAGGTAGTGTAGAGTCGGGTAGTGCAAGGTGGTGGAGGGTAATGCAGGGTAGGTTAGTGTAGGGTACTGTAGGGTAGTGTAGTTTAGGATAGAATAGTAGAGAATAGGGTAGTGTAGAGTAATGGAGGGTACTGCAGGGTCGTGTAGTGTAGAGTATAGTAATTTAGGGTGAGGTGGTGTAGTGCAGGGTAGTGTAGGGTAGTGCAGGGTAGTATAATGGAGGTGTAGGGTAGAGTGTAGTGGGGTATAGAAAAGTGGAGGGTAGGGCAATGCAGGTCAAAGTATAAATTCTAGATTAGCACGGAGTAGGAATAGGTAGACATAGAGAACGTGCAGGGTATGATGGGTATTAGACAATGTAGAACAAGGTAGATGGTACAGTAGACAAAAAAGAGAACTTTCTAGAATCGGACTCCATCAGCATATATTTAATATAGATAATTTAAGAAAAAAGCATTATATCTCTCCCAGTACATCGTCCTAGAAGTCAACAAAGTTGTCTCTCCCAGTACATCGTCCTAGAAGTTAACAAAGTTGTCTCTCCCAGTACATCGTCCTAGAAGTCAACAAAGTTGTCTCTCCCAGTACATCGTCCTAGAAGTCAACAAAGTTGTCTCTCCCAGTACATCGTCCTAGAAGTCAACAAAGTTGTCTCTTCCAGTACATCGTCCTAGAAGTCAACAAAGTTGTCTCTCCCAGTACATCGTCCTAGAAGTCAACAAAGTTGTCTCTCCCAGTACATCGTCCTAGAAGTCAACAAAGTTGTCTCTCCCAGTACATTCCCTAGAAGTTAACAAAGTTGTCTCTCCCAGTACATTCCCTAGAAGTCAACAAAGTTGTCTCTCCCAGTACATCGTCCTAGAAGTCAACAAAGTTGTCTCTCCCAGTACATTCCCTAGAAGTCAACAAAGTTGTCTCTCCCAGTACATTCCCTAGAAGTCAACAAAGTTGTCTCTCCCAGTACATCGTCCTAGAAGTCAACAAAGTTGTCTCTCCCAGTACATCGTCCTAGAAGTCAACAAAGTTGTCTCTCCCAGTACATTCCCTAGAAGTCAACAAAGTTGTCTCTCCCAGTACATTCCCTAGAAGTCAACAAAGTTGTCTCTCCCAGTACATTCCCTAGAAGTCAACAAAGTTGTCTCTCCCAGTACATTCCCTAGAAGTCAACAAAGTTGTCTCTCCCAGTATATTCCCTAGAAGTCAACAAAGTTGTCTCTCCCAGTACATTCCCTAGAAGTCAACAAAGTTGTCTCTCCCAGTACATTCCCTAGAAGTCAACAAAGTTGTCTCTCCCAGTATATTCCCTAGAAGTCAACAAAGTTGTCTCTCCCAGTATATTCCCTAGAAGTCAACAAAGTTGTCTCTCCCAGTACATTCCCTAGAAGTCAACAAAGTTGTCTCTCCCAGTACATTCCCTAGAAGTCAACAAAGTTGTCTCTCCCAGTATATTCCCTAGAAGTCAACAAAGTTGTCTCTCCCAGTATATTCCCTAGAAGTCAACAAAGTTGTCTCTCCCAGTACAATTTCACTTTTTTACTATTTTCGCATAAAGAATTTAGTTGCTCTAGGCCACCACTATGCTGAAAAAACATTGCGCACTGATTGGTTAAACTTGTGGCGACCACACTTTGCTTCAGCGAGCGCGAACTGGAACAAAGCTTCACTACACATACGGGCAGTAGTGTGGCGACCTGACTACGCATGCGCGCGGGGCGTCATCCGGGACTTTTCTGGCCACGCGCGTCACTAAACAAAAAGGCTTGCTCCCAACGGCCGTTACTTCTTTTCTCTTTATATATTTCTGGCTTTAAATAAATTAATTTTAATTATAAATTTATCAGCGGCCTTTCCACAAGCCACACCAACACCGCACGCAACCATCCCACAAACTCAATGCTGATTGAGGTCACGTGATATCAGATAACCAATCAGCGAGCGAATATATAAAAAAGAGAAAATGATAAGTTGTATATCAAAGTAGATCAGAGGGAGGCAATACATAGTAGACCCTGTACCTGGGGAGCGGGGGAGAGGAAGTTACTCCCAGCGGCGGGGTGAGGGGACGGCGTGTTGGCCCGTGAGACTGCTGAGGCAGTCCCAGTCAGCGTAGAGAAAGGAATCCTGTAGAGACGTAGAGGTTTGTTGGCCCCGCCTCCTTCTCCAGACCCCACTGCTGCCCGTGGATCAGGTTAGCCATAGGATGACATGGTCTGTCGGGGAAATCTTAGCTCAACCTGTAAGAAATGTCTCAAGAAACTTCGCACAGGGAGCATACAACCCTCGAGACAGTCTATACCTGCAGCTCGCGACCAACATATGACTCTTTAAATTTGAAATTTACCATACAATTCCAAAGCTCAACTAACCCGCAATTAGTGTTCACCCATCACAGTTTTTAACAGTCAAGGGCCCATTTTTAACCAGTTTTACATGATTCCCAGAATGTGAAGCTGCGGCTCTTTAGTTCCATAAATTTAGTTTTAAAAACTTTTTTTTTATGTGAGTACTCTATTTATAATATGATGCACTAACGCGCCATCTGTTATCAAAATTCGAAACTATTTTAAAGGCGTAAGATTCTTTTTGATATTAAACAATTTATACTGCCCTTACTGCAATGGAAAAATTGATGTTCACCACTGATAAGCCAGGCCCTCCCATTAATTTTTCAATTGCAGTAAGGGCAGTAGAAATTGTTTAATATCAAAAAGAATCTTACGCCTTTAAAATAGTTTCGAACTCTATTTATTGTTGGAAAGACAAACTTTTGTGGTATTTGAAAACTTTGAAATTTTGTAAATTAATAATTTTTGGACTCTCTCTCTCTCTCTTCCGACTAAAAAGGTTGTTGACCCTTGGTCTATGGTCAAAAGTGGCCTTCATTCCGAGGTCAGGAAACAAAGAGGTAGGCCACTAAATCCCCATCTATGAAATTGACCGTCTCCATATTTCAGTGTGAGTTTCGAAAAGAATGTTAGTGAATGTTAGAAGCTAAGACTTCCCTATTCTACTATCGAGCAGAGTAATCACCAACACCTCCAAGAAATTAACACTTTTAATTTACTTTCATAACTAACCTAATTTACATCATTTAAAACCAAATATATATATGTAAAGTAGTCCGGTCATCTGGTCAAAATATAAATATATTAATCTATGAAAAACAACGACTGATCTCTGAATCTTGATCTCTTGATCTTGATCACTGAAATGATCCCTTAAAAATTTTTGAAGCCTGCGGTGCTTTAGCTGTGCTTGGTGCTGCCTTGGTTCCCTCATAAACGGCGCTCTCGCCCTCTTCTCCCCAGGGGTACCCACTGCCCTGCTGGCGCCTCTCCAGCCCTCTCCTTGGCCCTCCATTGCGACGGGCGCTTGGTGACTCTCAAAGATGTTGTGCCTTAAAATGCTTATCCGAAAGCATGTAGAAGGCGGATTATTTGTTAATCTATGAAAAACAACTTATAAAAATGCTAACAGTAAAGGTGGTGAACTGTTCACATCGCTGATTTAGATGCGAAAGTACCATTCCAACAATCCTTATGCATTATTCTTATACAAGGATATTTAGGTAATTATTAGAAGTTTTTTTGAAAATAATTCTTGGATTAATTAATTCAATATCGTGTGTCTCAATCTACGTTAGATGTAGAACAAGGAGAGTCTTCGAAAGCTATTCTTTTATTCATTAAACTTATCCAAAGAAATAAGTGTTATTTTATAAAAGGAAGCTAAAAATAGCGGAAGATAGAGACTCAAGTATGAGCCACGAGCTAACACTGACACGAAAAATTCTCACGCTTATGGACGGGTTGGGCGGAATCTACCCCCACATGCAAATTTAACCCCCCTCCCAAAACTGATATTTATAAACGATGGATGGAAAATGTTTGTATCACTGTGAAATTAGAATACACGAAAGCTGGTAGCTCTAGGTAAACGAAAAATATATATTTTTTCCTATATTAAGTTTATGCATGGGCAGAATCAACCCAACCCGTCCAGTTAAGGGTTAATGATAGCGGTCGTCTGTTTATTGAAGAAGACAGAAAATTTTGTTCACACTTGGTTATCTCCTGTGTCTTCAATAAAGGTTACTGTGAATCTTTCAGAAATATTTCAGAAAGGTCACTGTGTATCAAATATCTGAATCCCTATATACATGCTGAAGGGTACAACTTCTTTAAGTTTTATCAGTTACTGTAGTTTACAACATTAATAATCCGACAGGCAGCAACCTATATTTCCAGGTACAAAACTGGCCATACAATACAGCTCCTTTCCCAGGATGGTGTCAAGACCTTTTCACAATGTACCATCTGCAGGACCAAAGAGGATTCACCAGACCACCTCTTGGAATGTATGGGAGCCTCAAGACAGTACCTGTATTCCAATCCTACCAAGATTATGAATATGATCCATGAATTTAGTCTCCATGTGACCATGTACAATTAAACAATGGGATAATAATTTTAAAAATATTATTAATAATAAGGTTTGAAGTTTGATGAAGCGGGAGGCTCACCCGAGCTGGTGGGGGACACGGGCGGGGAGAGGCTGGGATCCCTCTCGAACTTATCGGCCTTGATCCTCTCCCTGCGGACCTGGAAGAACTCCGGCGCCGTGGTGACGAAGAAGATATCGGTCTGGACGGAAGGTTAGCGGCGTGAGTGGTGCGGTGGTGGACTGGGCTCACCTTGGCCGTGATGAAGTGGAGCCGCGGCATGGTCAGACTGTGGACCAGACTGCCGTTGATCACCAGCCGTATCTCTATGGTGTCGGACGTAAAGGCCAGCAGGTAGGGGAAGGCACACACTGCACCCATACCGTAGGTTGACATACGTGTCCTCACACTGCACGTTAGCACAGTCATATACTGACATCACACTGCACGTTAGCACAGTCATATACTGGCATCCCACTGCACGTTAGCACAGCCATATACTGACATCACACTGCACGTTAGCAATGGCATATACTGACATCACACTGCACGTTAGCAATGGCATACACAGGTATCACAATGTGCCTTAGCACTGACATACACTGTCTTCACACTGTACGTTAATACTGGGATACACAGGCAACACATGGCACGTTAGCAATGGCATACACTGGCATCACACTGCACGTTAGCAATGGCATACACTGGCATTACACAGCACTGACATACACTGTCCTCACACTGCACGTTAACACTGAGATACACGGTCCTCACACTGCAATGTTCCTTCAGACCCTCCCAATATTTTTTTTTCGTTACAATAAAAACATTAGAAAGTAAATTCATTTCCGAAACAAATTATCATTTTAAAATGCTTCCATTCTTACAATTAATGCATTTATCCAAGTAAAGGACCAGTAGATATTGCTGAGTATAAACCACAGAGAGGACAATACAGCGGTTCTTACCTATGTTCTCGGGTACAGCGTTCCACTGGAAGTCAAACTCGTTGGTTGAAGGTTCGGAGAGTTTCTGGAAATGGATGGTATCTAAAACATAAACACGTTTGCAACTTACCTAACATTCTTTTATTTATTTTCTTATCCCTAGTACATGTGATACAGGCCATGATAAACATGGTGTGTAGAAGTAGTCGACTGTTTTAGTGTAAGTGCACCACATGTCTACTTATTTGAAAAGCAGTTCGACTTTGCACTAACAAATGTACGTTCACAATATGGAAATGTTGAGAAAATAGAGCAATACGTAAATTGATATGTAAATGAACGATATATGTAAATAACTAACTCATCTTTTCTAAGAAATTATGCAACTGGGCGAATCCTGTGTAGGGCATAGGTCCCCAATAAAAGGCTTGTTGTTGTTTATATCAATATGTAAGCGTGTTGTCAAATTATATTGACAAACATTTTCAGTTTTTTTTTTTCTGATCAGGTTTTAGAAGGAAGAATGTTGTCTTCGTTTGTTAGTGAACCAATCTCTCTCGCCTTCTCATTGGACGAATGTGGCCATGTCTGTATATAAGAGGTGACTAAGGGATGCGAAGGGGGGCCAGAGCTTGGAGAATTGGTGTGGAGACACTTAAAGTGTTTTTCTGCGTGGTTTTTCCGTGTCTGGCTGTTCTCTTCGCATCCCTGTGTCACCCGAGTCCGATCCCTACCAACGCTACAATAAAGCTAAGTACTTTTTATTTTATTTAATAAAATCGCTAGTTCTTATTTATTTCCTTTTTGTTGTTGGTGTTGTACTCTTGAGGGTACGCTTTTCTGTGTATTAAGGTACATTTAATTTAGACCCTAGCTTATTCCATTTTTGTGTGTTAACCCGCAAAAGTATTAACTTTTGTCAGTGTGTATAATAAAATATTCTGTAGAGAAATATTGTAGAAATAGAAAAGTGTGCGTGTTTTAGTATTGTCATAGCCTGAATACAAGATAATATTTTTGCCAACGTTTTTAGACATTTCCTTCAATAGAAAGACTATGAGATTCAAAAGATTTTGTGTTACGTTTTCCTAATAAAAAAACTTGTCGTCTTCGTACGTTTTATAAAATAAAACAGAAAATGTAAAACTTGTCAACTTTCTTGTTGTCAACATGTAAGAGCATTTGTATGTTGAGAAAGCTTTTGGTGAGATACTCATTTCTGTGAACCATTAATGGCAAGAAATTATACACCTGGACGAATCCTGTATTGCATAGGTCCCCAAATAAAAAGGCTTGTTGTTGTCAATATGTAATTATGTAAAACAGCACTTGAAGTTACACCGCATGAGTTTCTTTTCAATGAAAAATCAAAATTTATTTCAAGGTGAAATATTGACTATTTCTAACCTTTTAGATGAGGTATGAAAGGGTGAATTATGAAGAGTAATGATGAATGGAAAAATAAAAGTGTCCAGGGATGGGAACTTTTGTTTTTCCATTCATCATTACTCTTCATAATTCACCCTTTCATACCTCATCTAAATAGGTTAGAAATAGTCAATATTTCACCTTGAAATAAATTTTGATTTTTCATTGAAAAGAAACTCATGCGGTGTAACTTCAAGTGTTGTTTTACAATCACAAGCCGCAGTGTATTATATTGTAATTACGTGCATAGTGAAATATTCTGTAGAGAAATATTGTAGAAAGAGCAAAGTGTGTGTGTTTTAGTATTGTCATAGCCTGAATACAAGATAACATTTTTGCCAACGTTTTCAGAAATCGCCTTCAGTAGAAAGACTATGAGATTCGAAAGTTTGTGATACATTTCCTAATACAAAAAATTGTCGTGTTCGTACCTTTTATATACACCCATACTTAGCTTTGCGTCGGGGTTACGTTCCAAAAAAAACACGACGCAAATTGAAAAGACGCAAAGTGAAAATAAAATTTTGATGGCATGGCGCAATCAAAAACAAAGGTGTTGCCATATTTTAGGAAAAAAATCAAAATAAATTAAAGACTCGAATCCAAAACAACGCAACTTCTAAAATATAACGACACACAGTGAAAATCAGTAAAAATTAAGCAGCGACGCAACTTCGAAAAAAATGCAAAACGAAACGACGCAAAGCGAGGTATTGGTGTAATAAAACAGAAAGTGTGAAACTTACAAACCTTCTTGTTCATAACATGTAAGAACATTCGTATGGAGAGATTTTTGGTGAGAAACTAATTTCTGTGAACCACTGATGGTAAGGTGCCGCTGATTTTCTCATGGCAGTAAGGACAGTAGAAGTTTGATTTGTTTGTGAAAAGAAAAATTCGCTTCTTAATGTTTTCATTTGTTATATATAGATGGTACGTTATTGCTTTGTATTAATACACTAAGTCAGGTTAGGTCAGGATTAGTTATTTTAAATTATTTTAGGTTAAGGATGATTTTGAAATGGAACTATTTTTGTTTACTGCGAGTAGGGCCTAGCGCGGAATAGTGGCGAAGAAAGAATTTATAATTTATTTATAATTTAATAAATATTAATGTTGTATGGAGAGGTAAACTCATGGACAAAATTTAAGGAAGTGGAAAATCTTTGATATCGCAGTATTTTTTTTTTAAGAAGACAGAAGCAATTTTGTTCACACTTGGTTATCTCGTGTGTCTTTAATAAAGGTCACTGTAATATCTTTCAGAGTTATTGTCTGAATCCTGATATACATGCTAAAAGGTACAACTTCCTTTAGTTTTGTCCATGAGTGTATATATGTGTGTCTTCAATAAAGGTCAATGTAATATCTTTCAGAGTTATTGTCTGAATCCCGATATACATGGTAAACTTCCTAAGTTTTGTCCATGAATGTGTATCCATTTTAAACATGAATATTTTTTCTCCCGAAAAATTACAATTAGATATAGCGCCTAGAACGTTCCCTGAAGGGAATAAAAAATAATTATTTTTGACTAAAATTACAATTTAATTATATTTTTCATAGAGCGTCTTATTTTTTTCAATTTATTTCTCTAAAAAAAAAAGGAATTTAATTCGATTAATATATAAAATTTAATTAAAGTAGATATAATAAAACATTCAAAAAGAGAATATTTTAAAATTAAATTTTAAGAGTCAAATATATATATTTTAATATTAAAAAATACCTGAGGGGGAATTTTGTAAATAGAATGCTAAATCACAGAAAATTAAAATGTACGTCACAGAGCAAGATGTTCATGTATTGTTGCGGCAAAGATTCATGTGTTATTACATATATAACTATTTTTTAAATCAATTTATTAATTTATTCTATTTCATTTATTATTTCAATCTTTTTCACGTCCCTTCATCTGAACATATGCCAATTCTTTTTAACTTTAAACCACTTTATTCTTCAGTGTATATTATTTTACAAATCAATACAGTATAACATTTTTTAATAAAAATTCAGCCGACTATAATTCAACACTTAATTAAATCCAATCGTTAAACAAATCCCAATCAGGTTATTTTATTCACCTTTAACTGACAATAATAAAACAAGTCGGTGGACGAGTGGGTAACACTCTCGATTCCCGACAGTCATGAACCTGGATTGACACCTGCGTTAAAATTTTGTTTAATATATGAATAACCGTCACATATATATATATATATTATTCACTGTTTCAATTATCATGAACTAGGTTGCTCTTGCTGAGCGGTACCTATTAATTTGATTTTGAACCAGGAACCTTTAACTGATTATAAATCAACCGAAAAATTCTGATCATTGAGGTGTCGAATTAAAGATGTTGGACTGTATAAAGATATGGAAATATTTGTCAGGGGGATATATGTAGTGATTTGTAAAGTAGTCATGGTGGTTGTGTGACAAGTGGTAAGGACACACAGGAGACAGGATCCAGAGGCAAAAACCTGTGATGAGTAGATCGAAGAGGAAGAGAGAAGATCTGAGGACCACCCTGAGAACAACTGGTATTGAGACCATATCAGTGCGAACTGTCCCTTGTTCATCACATCCAGTGAATGTAGTGATTTGTGAAGTAATCGTGGTAGTTGTGTGGTAAGGACACACAGTAGACAGGATCCAGAAGTAAACACCCCGCGAGGAAGTAGATCGGAGAGGAAATAGAGAAAGTCTGAGGACCACTCTGGGAACAACAGGTGTCGAGACCATCTCGGTGCGAACTATCCCTTGTTCATCACATCCAGCTGGTTTTAAACTGCTCTGAGTCAGATAAATTATCCCCAGGGTGGAAGAGAAGTGAAGACTGACATCAGGTGACTAAGGGAGTTGTTTTGACCTGGCTATTTTATCTTCCCTTTCCTCATATTCCTACACAGATCATTTTATTTACATATTTTTAAATATTACGACATATATATATTGTGCATACCGAGTAAAAAAAATATATTGCGCCTATATAATTTGAGGGTAGAGGTGTCTTTATATAGATGACACAATCCCCGGCAAAAAAAGTCCATCCACGTTTCATTAATATATTTGGCTTAGAAACTTTTTCAGCGAAGCACCTCTTTAGCCAATTTTGAAGATTTAATGAATTCCTTGTGAATTTTAGGAAAACAAGGTCGACTCTGGATTGACAAGGGTTATTAAGCCCGAAGCCATGGTCACCTAGCTACCTCTCTAAATATTGTAACAGAATATTTATTTTTATGAACATATTATTAATTTTGATACAGTTAAACCTGTCTATAGCGCCCATTCTTGGGAGTCACCAATATAGGTTGCTATAGACAGGTCACTTTTAATGTAAATCACATCGTACTACAGTTAAACCTGTCTATAGCGTCCCCTCTTGGGACTCACCAAAATAGGATGCTATAGAGAGGGGGTGCTATAGACAGGTCACTTTTAATGTAAATCACATCGTACTACAGTTAAACCTGTCTATAACGCCCCATCTTGGGACTCACCAAAATAGGGTGCTATAGACAGGTCACTTTTAATGTAAATCACATCGTACTACAGTTAAACCTGTCTATAGCGCCCCCTCTTGGGACTCACCAAAATAGGATGCTATAGAGAGGGGGTGATATAGACAGGTCACTTTTAATGTAAATCGCATCGTACTACGTATTTAAAATCGGGCGCTATAGAGAGGGAGGCGCTATTTAGAGGGTGCGCTATAGACAGGTTTAATTGTATTCATATTTTTGCTAATCAGTATACTTCCCTTATTGTTTCTCTTGTAATTTATATATTTTTAGTTTGTGTGCCATAAATAAATTGCTGTGTCACACATCCAGAAGTTTGTCTTTCTTGATTTTTCAACGTGACAATACCTAACAGCCGCTAACTATTACCTCTAACTACAGCTAACTATTACCTATAACTACAGCTAACTATTACCTATAACTACAGCTAACTATTACCTATAACTACAGCTAACTATTACCTCTAACTACAGCTAACTATTACCTATAACTACAGCTAACTATTACCTCTAACTACAGCTAACTATTACCTATAACTACAGCTAACTATTACCTATAACTACAGCTAACTATTAACTATAACTACAGCTAACTATTACCTATAACTACAGCTAACTAACACACTTACTATTATAGCAGAGCAGTAGTTCCGTCTCGTCATCTTCGTAGACGTCGATGGCAGCTATGAGATTCACCTGGAACAGAACAATGTCTTTAAGTTGTATCGTTCCCCAACCCAATTTGTTTTCAAACGTGAAAATATAGATTCCTAGAACATCAAAACATTAATTCTACTTACTGAGGAGCCTCTTTGGTTGTCAGTAAAACTGGATAAAGTTATTACACTCATGGACAAAACTTAAGGAAGTTTTATCTTTTAGCATATATATCGGGATTCAGACAATAACTCTGAAGGATATTTGATACACAATGATCTTTATTGAAGACACACGAGATAACAAAGTGTGAATAAAATTGCCTCTGTCTCCTTAAAAAAAAAAAAAAGTAGACAACATTCGACATCAAAGATTTTCTACTTCCTTAAATTTTGTCCATGAGTGTACGTTTGTTCGATACTTACAAAAAATTATCAGATTTTTTATATCAAACAAAAAAGAAAAAACGTTAATAAATAATATAGAGATAAATAGAGAATACCTTTCAATATATAAAAAAAGTTTTTAATGAAAATATTACGTTATATTTGTTACTTCCATTTCCCAATATTTATTTGATAATAATAAAAAAAAGAAGGGGAAGAATACAAGTGTTCGACAACTGTTGACATTTTTGTGTCGACCTTCTGAATACAAAATTGGATCGCATTCTTTGTCTATGACATTCTGGACACGATTTCTCCCAGCATTTCTCGGACATTTATTTGTCATTATGTATTATTGATGGAACTTGTCTTCCCTATAGCTTCTGTGTAGGGATACCTTTGTTGTCCTATTTACAGAACGGAGAACCCGCTGTATCACTCACCTTGCAATGAATAAAGCCCCATTGTATATACCGTCTAGGGATACAGAATCACCTTCCACAGAATGACGCCCTAATGTCTCTACTATGTAGTAACACCAACTCACCTTGCACGGAATGACGCCCTAATGTCTCTACTATGTAGAAACACCAACTCACCTTGCACGGAATGACGCCCTAATGTCTCTACTATGTAGAAACACCAACTCACCTTGCACGGAATGACGCCCTAATGTCTCTACTATGTAGAAACACCAACTCACCTTGCACGGAATGACGCCCTAATGTCTCTACTATGTAGAAACACCAACTCACCTTGCACGGAATGACGCCCTAATGTCTCTACTATGTAGAAACACCAACTCACCTTGCACGGAATGACGCCCTAATGTCTCTACTATGTAGAAACACCAACTCACCTTGCACGGAATGACGCCCTAATGTCTCTACTATGTAGTAACACCAACTCACCTTGCACGGAATGACGCCCTAATGTCTCTACTATGAAAGCACTGCTGTTTCTACCGTGTAGGGACACTAACTCACATTGCACGAAATGAAGCACTACTGTTTCTACCGTGTAGGGACACTAACTCACATTGCACGGAATGAAGCTCTACTGTCTCTACCGTTTAAAGACACCAACTCATCCTGTTGTCCTCCACAGAATGAATCCCTACTGTATATACTGTGTAGGAACACAGAATCACCTTCCACGGAATGAAGCGCTGCTGTTTCTAACATGTAGGGACACCAACTCACCTTGCAGGGAATGAAGCTTTACTATCTTTATCGTGTAGGGACACTAACTCACCTTGCACGTAATGGAGCCCTACTGTATATACCGTGCAGGAACACCAACTCACCTTACACGGAATGAAGCACTACTGCCTCTACCATGTAGGGGCACCAACTCACCTTGCACGGAATGAAGCCCTACTATCTCTACAATATAGGGACACAGAATCACATTCCAGAGAATGAAGCACTGCTGTTACTACCATGTAGGGACACCAACTCACCTTACACGGAATGAAGCACTACTGCCTCTACCATGTAGGGACACCAACTCACCTTCCACAGAATGAAGCCCTACTGTTTCTACCGTGTAGGGACACTAATTCATCTTGTTGACCTTCACGGAGTGAAACCTTGGTGTCTCTGATGTGTAGGGACACCAACTCACCTTGCACGAAATGAAGCCCTACAGTTTCTACCGTGTAGGGACACCAACTCACCTTATTGAGTTCCACGTAATGCAGCACTGCTGTATATTACCGTGTAGAAACACCAAGTCACCTTACACGGAATAAAGCCTTACTGTATATACCGTGTAGGGACACCAACTCACCCTGTTGCCCTCCACAGAATGCAGCCGCACCGTCTCGCCACTCTTCTCGTTCACCAGGTCGAACTGTTGGCGGTATCCCACACAGATCTGGTTGTCCTCGGCACAGTGCGGACTGTCCACTAGGGTCAGTAGTACAGGCGGCTCGGCCAGGGGGAGTTCCTGTAACCACATTAATACCACAACATTGATTCTAAATTACCGGACATCTATCACATTAAAAATGAAGATACACATTTTACCCTATATATTGTCAAGAAGCTCCATCCAGATGGGACACCTGTCAATCATCCCTGGACCCCGGGGGGGGGGGGGGGGGACTACAGGTGTGAGGGGTTCTCGGAAGCTGATCTGCAAATAAGGAAAACGGGACGGTGGCTGACGCCGCTCATTATTATTATCTTTACCTTGGGGTAAGTTGTTTTTATAATCTGTCTCTCTCCCCCTTTAAATACCTCTTGTAAATAACTTTATTGGAGAGCTAAAAGGTAAATACCCACCTTTATAATAAATTAATTATCCCAAAATTTGCCCTTGCTTTATTTATCTCCGCGATAATATATATATTTTTAATAATGAGGGGGATTTCGGAATATTTTATTCATCTGCCCAAAAGTACAGATCGTACAAATAACTAGAAATGCGATATATGTATTCTTCGGATGCCCTAGTTTGAGGGCTAGATAGTAAGACATGGGCTATCTGAACTTACCCTCAGGAACTGGAAACCTTCCACGGTGTCGGTGTCAGCGGCCGAGCACCAGGCGGTCCAAGCTGCCGAATGCCTCCACTGCAGCACCAGCAGGCGCCTGTTCACTGCGACCACCATCCTGAGGTGGCTGTTGCCAGGCCGGCTGATCGCGTACAGGTGGCAGCCTGGGGCAGACATTGGGGGACTTAGGGAGGTGTTGGACTTTGGCAGACATTGGGGGACTTAGGGGGGTGATTGTCTTTGGCAGACATTGGAGGACTTAGGGGGGTGTTGGACTGGGGCGGACATTGAGCACAGATAGAAAATAATAAAAATTTCAAAGTTATATATAAAAACCAAATTATATAGGCGTTAGATAATCGCAGCGGACACAATTTGTTAAAATGCACAATTCCAACACAATTATATAGCTCAAAATATTACTAAAATATAGAGGAAGGTGTCTAGATGTACTAGAGTACAGTGTCTAGAAGACACTGTCTTCTAGATGTACTAAAGGAGAGGGTCTAGAATATCTAGAGTACAGTGTCTAGATGTACTAGAGTACAGTGTCTAGATGTACTAGAGTACAGTGTCTAGAAGGGCTAGATTATAGTGTCTAGAAGGGCTAAAGGACAGCGTCTAGATGTACTAGAGGACAGTGTCTAGATGAACTAGAGGACAGTGTCTAGAAGGGCTAAAGGACAGCGTCTAGAAGGGCTAAAGGACAGTGTCTAGATGTACTAGAGTACAGTGTCTAGAAGGGCTAGATTACAGTGTCTAGAAGGGCTAAAGGACAGCGTCTAGATGTACTAGAAGACAGTGTTTAGAAGGGCTAGATTTCAGTGTCTAGAAGGGCTAAAGGACAGTGTCTAGATGTACTAGAGGACGGCGTCTAGATGCACTAGAGTACAGTGTTTAGAAGGGCTAGATTACAGTGTCTAGAAGGGCTAAAGGACAGCGTCTAGAAGGGCTAAAGGACAGTGTCTAGATGTACTAGAGTACAGTGTCTAGAAGGGCTAGATTACAGTGTCTAGAAGGGCTAAAGGACAGCGTCTAGATGTACTAGAGGACAGTGTCTAGAAGGGCTAGATTTCAGTGTCTAGAAGGGCTAAAGGACAGTGTCTAGATGTACTAGAGGACGGCGTCTAGATGTACTAGAGTACAGTGTTTATAAGAACTAGAAGACAGTGTCTAGAAGAACTAGAAGACAGTGGTAAGGTCTAAAGGACAGTGTCTATAAGATCTATACAAGAAGCTACCTTTGGTCCTCTCCAACTTGTGTTCCTTCAGCTCAGCTCTGGACAGCGGCGGCAAGTCATCTCTCTCGAAGTCGCTGAGGCGGAAGACGTGGACTCTGCTGTCCCCGCGGTCTATGACATTCCGCCCAGTTAGGTTGAGTTAGTCAGAGTGGTAGATATTTTAGTGAATACATTAGATGGAGTGGTCAATGGTGTGTTAGAATGGTCGTGGTGCTTAGAGTGTTATTTGAAAGTTATCGCGGTCCTTGGTCGTAAGAAAGAGTGGCCAAGGAAAGCCAGCCACAGTGGTCAGTGGTAGAAAGTCAACATGGGCAGTAGTAGTCAGTCACAGTGGTCATATTTAGTTCGTCATTTTTTCGTTTATCATTACACTTCACAATTCATACTCCATCCCTAAGGTTAGAAATAATCGTTATTTCTCCTTAAAATAAATTTAGATTTTTCGTTCAAAAGAAACACATGCGGGATAATTTTTAAATGTCATTCTACAATTATAAGCCGCATTATATTGTATTATAGAAAAATATATAGCTGTAAAAGAGGCAAAGAATGATTTATTATGATCAAATCAGACGAGATATCCCCACATGGGATGCTTGCGTCAAGAAACAACAATAAATTCAGAGAACTAATTTACATAAAAAAATAGTGAATTACAAAGTTTGAGAAGAAGTTTAAAGAAGAAAAGAAAGGAAAATGACATTAAAATCATGCTTGATTTTACATCTAAAGATCAAGAATGATGGAAATTAAACTATGGATACCGAAAGGTAAAAATCATTCGACAAATTGTCACCAGTACACTTACTTTTCTCGATCCTCATGAGAACAATACCATGGGCCTCCACGACACTGAGTTGCTTGGTGACAACAGACTTGTCAAACACCGTCCTATGATGACCTCCCTCTGTCAACACATCACATCACTTTATTCACAGTGTCATTCATAGTCCTCTATTTACATATTGTTTTGAAAATAGAGCAATCCATATTTAATTCATTAGATAATAAAAAGACATATATTGGATTTAATAAAATATTTATTTTGCCAATATTTCGGCTGGCTGAATGCCAACCTTTATCAAGGCATTACATTTTTGTATACACAAACTCAGCCCCGCATAGTGTTATAATTTTTAATTGATTTCAACTGTGATATTATAACACTATGCGGCGTTGAGTTTGTGTATACAAAAATGTAATGCCTTGATAAAGGTTGGCGTTCAGCCAGCCGAAATATTGGCAAAATAAATATATTTTTAAATCCAATATATGCCTTTTTTTAAATCTAATATTTACATATAAACATGGACAACACTTAAGGAAGTGGGAAGTCTTTAATGCCGCCAGATGTCTGTTTTTTTTTTTTGAAGTAGACAGAGGTTGTTTACACTTGGATATCTCATGTGTCTTCAATAAAGGTCACTGTGATATCTTTCATAGATTGAATTCGCGAAACCTCTTGGAAGGTTCACCACTGATGATCCAAACTCTTTCACTATTTTTCTTCGCAGTAAGGACATTGCCAATTTATTTTATTTGAAAAAAAAAAACTAGAGAAAAATCTTTTATAAAATTTCATTTCTCTTATATATATAGATGGGTGTTATTGCTTCTCTCTCTATCTTATGATTAAAAGTAATAAGATTGGGGAAAATGAAGAAAATGTATTTAAAAAAAGTACAAAATGATATGTAAGTGATGTAAGTTTATTGAGACCTTACCTTCAATGAGGAATACTCCAATATCTGTAGCCAGGATAACACGATTGTCTCCTGCACATATGCAAATCAATATACCTTTTCACATATTTACCATCTTCAATATCAATATTGTAGAAAAGTATTTATTATTTTATTAACACAGATTAATAATTTTGATGTTTATATATTTTATTATAAAATACACCTATCCCCCGATTTACACGGTACTTGTTTTACACGTTTTCGCTTTTACACGGTTTTCCGAATAAGTTTTTTTTTATCGCACTATACTAAATGCTACTGTGATTGAACACATGCGCTGTGTACACATCTCACGAGGAATCCCGAGCTTATGTGTTGACTACATATTTTAACCTGTCAATGCATTTTATTTTTATTTCTGTGTACACCTATCCCCCGATTTACACGTTTTTCTCAGGAACGTATCTACCGTGTAAATCGGGGGATAGGTGTATAATATAAAGCGACTTATGATTGTAAAACGACATTTGAAATACTATCCCGCATATGTTTCTTTTCAACAAAAAATCAAAATTTATTTCAAGGAGAAATAACGATAATTTCTAACCTTTTGGATGAGATATGAAAGGGTGATTTGTGAAGGGTAATGATAAACGGAAAAACCCCATCCCTGAACACTTTTATTTTTCCGTTTATCATTACTCTTCACAATTAATCCCTCATCCAAAAGGTTAGAAATAATCGTTATTTCTCCTTGAAATGAATTTTGATTTTTCGTTGAAAAGAAACACATGCGGGATAGTATTTCAAATATATTTTATTACTTTGCGTAAAGTTCCCTCATTGCTTCTCTTGTATTGCGTCAAATTCAGTTTGTGACTTGAATAAATTGCTGTGTCATCCTGAAGTTTGTCTTTTCTAATTATCTATCTTACAATATCAACAGCTCCTTAAGCACTATCAGTAACTACACTCATGGACAAAACTTTAAAAAGTTTTCATATTTTAATATCGCCGGTCGTCTCTCTTTTTTTTTTTTTTTTTGAAGGAGACAAAGGCAAAAGTTTACAATTATTCATATTATAATAGAGTAGGTAACATAATTGTTAAAAAGAAAATAAACAACTAAGAGCATTGACTAAACATATATACAGTGGTACCTCGACATACGAGCGCCCCAACATACGAGTTTTTCGAGATACGAGCCGACGAGTAAGTGATTTTTTGCTTTGAGTTACGAGCGAAATTCGAGATACGAGTTCGGTTCGGTAGTGTTGAAGATATTAATCTGTGATTTTAAATGTTTCTTTTTGACCAGTACTTTTGTTTTGTTTTTGCTTTTCCTAAAATGTTTCTTTCTTCTTCTTCATTATTATTTGTTCTATATGCAAAGCTTTGTTTTTTGAGACTTGAATAAACAAATTCAAGTTTATTATATCCACCAAACTGCTCATCCACCAAACTTCGAAGATGACATCCTCGAGGAGTTAAAATTCATAAAGGTTCTCTACTTACCACCCAACACCACTCCTATCCTGCAGCCCATGGATCAGCAAGTGATTTCTAATTTAAAAAAACTATACACCAAGCATCTGTTTCGGCGCTGCTTTGAAGTGACGGAGAGCACAAACCTCACCCTTCGAGAGTTCTGGAAGGACCACTTTAATATAGCGATTTGTCTACAAATTATCGATCAGGCCTGGTTGGGAGTTACAACGAGGACCTTGACCTCTGCATGGAAAAAGCTGTGGCCTGAAGCTGTAGCTGAAAGGATCTATGAAGAATTGGAACCCGGTGTTTCAGTAGAGGAGGAGATTGTATTTCTGGGGAAATCCATGGGTTTAGAGGTGGAAGAGAGAGACGTGAACGAGCTCATCGAGGAGCACACCCAGGAACTGACGACTGAGGAGATACAAGAGTTACAGTCACAGCAGCATACTGAGGTTATGCAAGTAATTGGTTTTGAGGAGTCAGAGGAGGAGGTTATTTCTACAAGTGAGATAAAGGAGATCTTAGGAATGTGGGAGAGAGTTTCACAGTTCGTGGAAAAAAAAAACACCCAGAAAAAGTTGCAACAGGTCGTGCATCTGACCTTTTTAATGACACTTGCCTAACTCATTTTCGGAACATTCTGAGAGGGAGGAAGAAACAAACCTCCTTGGACATGTTTTTTCTAAACGGCCTACAGGTGAAAGCGAGAAAAATGTAGCGAAAAAGGCAAAGAACAGTGAGGATATCTAATTTATTTCTTTACATTCTCTTTTTTGTTTTTGTGCAATAAATATTTGATATTTATAAATACGTTTTTATTATTTAAAACCACGTAACAAAAATAACTGGGGTGACATTTTGGAGGTTGGAACGGATTAATGGTAGTTCAATTGATTTGTATGGGGAAATTTGCTTCGAGATACGGGTAATTCAAGATACGAGCAAGGTTGCGGAACGAATTAAACTCGTATGTCGAGGTACCACTGTATTATGATGCACTAGCGCGCCATCTGTTATCAAAATTCTAAACTATTTTAAAGGCGTAAGATTCTTTTTGAAATTAAACAATTTCTACTGCCCTTACTGCAATGTCCATATTTCTTCTAAAATACCCATTCCAAGAGTCTACCAAAAGTATCACTATAAAAGGAAGTTCCAAAAATGCAATATAACAGCGGTATGGTAGATTGAACTGGCGAAACCGCTGGGAGGGTTAACCACTGATGAGCCAGGCCCTTCCATTAATTTTTCCATTGCAGTAAGGGCAGTGGAAATTGCTTAATTTCAAAAAGAATCTTACGCCTTTAAAATAGTTTCGAATTTTGAAACATATTTATTAAACAAATAAGTAACAACATAAACAGATAGAAGAAATCGCAAGGTGCTAACAATAGTGTCTTTAATGATAAAGAAGCTAACATTCTTGTATACAAACTAACTTTCAAACCAACAAACGAAAACTTCAACACTTCAAGAATATTAGAAAAAAGGCATCTCCTTATTGTGCAACTGAAAGATACTGATGACTTGCGCCATCTATCGGAATAAATATCAACTATTACGTGTCTATATGCGTCCGTGGTTAGCTTTTCTTGATTATTCAAGAATGGGTATTTTTGCCAATTCTGGAATAATTAAAAATCAACGAGAATAGTTGATATTTATTCCGATAGATAGGCGCAAACCATTAGCAACTTTCAGTTGCACGATAAGGAGATGCCTTTTTATTAATTTATGCATCTTTTTTTTTTTTTTTTTTTTTTAACAACAACAAAAGCCTTTATTTAGGGCATTCCGCCCCATACAGGATTCGCCGTATTTACACGTCAACAAGAGGAGAGGGAAGAGGAAACATTTACAACAAAATCAGGTTTGTCTCACATTCAGTTACCTATTTACAGATAGTTCATCCTCCAGTATCCTTTGCCCTGCATTCTTTCTCATGCGCCCCGCTTCTGTGCAGAACTTAAAGTATCTAACAATCAGTAATTCATCATTCAGAGCTGAAGAGAGAAGTTGACATATGCGATGGTATCTAAATTGACCAGAGTTAGGGCTTGGGAAAATTTCAGTACGTTTTTCTGTTAAGAGAGGGCATTGGAAGAAATAGTGAACCAAATTATCATCCATGTGATCCTTACAAAGTAAACAGTTCCGGCCATTTTCTAATTTATGCATCTTATCCCAGTACAATATCACATTTGTACTATTTTTTCACTTCAAGACAGTAGGTAACCTGGATTGTCTAACTGTACAATCTCAAGAAGAAGAAGACATGACTTACCCCAAGAATCTCCACTGATGACATCGTAGGGAAAATCTGGGTAGAAGCAGTGAGGTTCCCATGGCTGAAACATGATATCATAAATGTAAAGTTGAACATCAATTATACAAGTTGCGTTAATTAAAATGAAGAAAACTTGGAAAACTAATTTAATATTATTCAAATTATGCCCCAACTGCCCCAATACAAATATATTACCTTTTTTTTTTAATTCTTGAAACAGAAGATTAAAATAAATCGTCGTTTGAGAAGCTCCTCTTAAAACAAAACATAATATTTTATTTCCATTTAAAGCGCTATGTCCCCTCAGGGACACTTGCACTGTCATACATGTATGCTTTTACATTTGTTTATACATATATATACAATAATTTTAGCCCGTGAATAGAATAGTCATATGATGTTAACAATGAGAAAGAGAGAGAAAAAAGAACTGTGTTCCTTTCGTAACTGAATATGTTTTTTCCCCCCCCCCCCCCAAATTTCAGTGTATTCTGGCCCAAATTCGGCCCATCTGCTTTACCACCTGAAATACATATAGGTAATGTTTTTATCAATTTGAAGACTTCTAACGCAGGATAATCCTATATACTAAGTCGCTTATGTACTGAAAAAGGTCGAATTCCGAAACTGAGTTATTCAGGTTATCAATTTGTCTGAAAGAAGTGTCTGGCATTATGTAAACAAAACTTAAAAGAGATTCTGTGTTATTCGAAAACGGCCTTTTTAAAAATAGAGATACGAACCTTACAAGGAAGTTGTTTTTTTTTTTTTTTTTTTACATCATGTCTGCGCCACGAGACTTGTGCTTTCAGTCAGGTATGGTCAAATGTCCAGTATTTAACTGTGTTTCTCTAGATTTTCTTTAAATTTTATATTTGAACAATTCCTGGGAATTAATGAACGCACCTTGTACTAGGCGACACAGTATTTTTGTCATTGGCATGTGAGTGTACTATATTCTACTTTCTTATACCAAAGAGGTTTATAAAATGGACATTATACTTTCCAAAGTTTGAGTTTGTGCTTAGGAATATGTTGTTGTTGTCGTGTCCAATGAAGAGCCTCAGATGTCTCCATGCATCTCTATCTTGGGTGTGTAAAGCTGCTGTTCTGGGTCATTTTTCTGTTGTTGTTGATGTCGTGTCCAATGAAGAGATGTCTCCATACATCTCTATCGCAGCAGTCACAATGTTCTCTATCTTGGGTGTGCAAAGTTGCTGTTCTGGGTCCATGTCAATTTTCTGTTGTTGTTGTCATGTCCAATGAAGAGCCTCAGATGTCTCCATACATCTCTATCACAGCAGTCGTTCTCTATCTTGGGTGTGTAAAGCTGCTGTTCTGGGTCCATGTCAATTTTCTGTTGTTGTTGTTGTTGTTGTTGTCGTGTCCAATGAAGAGCCTCAGATGTCTCCATGCATCTCTATCACAGCAGTCGTTCTCTATCTTGGGTGTGTAAAGTTGCTGTTCTGGGTCCATGTCAATTTTCTGTTGTTGTTGTCATGTCCAATGAAGAGCCTCAGATGTCTCCATACATCTCTATCACAGCAGTCGTTCTCTATCTTGGGTGTGTAAAGCTGCTGTTCTGGGTCCATGTCAATTTTCTGTTGTTGTTGTCGTGTCCAATGAAGAGCCTCAGATGTCTCCATACTTCTCTATCACAGCAGTCGTTCTCTATCTTGGATGTGTAAAGCTGCTGTTCTTGGGTCCATGTCAATTTTCTTTTGTTGCTGTTGTGTCCAATGAAGAGCCTCAGATATCTTCATGCATCTCTACCACAGCAGTCGTTCTCTATCTTGGGTGTGTAAAGCTGCTGTTCTGGGTCCATGTCAAATTTATGTTGCTGTTGTTGTCGTGTCCAATGAAGGGCCTCTGATGTCTCCATGCATCTCTATCACAGCAGTTGTTCTCTATCTTGGATGTGTAAAGCTGCTGTTCTGGGTCCATGTCAATTTTCTGTTGTTGTTGTCGTGTCCAATGAAGAGCCTCAGATATCTCCATACATCTCTATCACAGCAGTCGCAATGTCCACTATCTTGGGTGTGTAAAGCTGCTGTTCTGGGTCCATGTCAATTTTCTTTTGTTGTTGTCGTGTCCAATGAAGAGCTTCAGATATCTCCATACATCTCTATCACAGCAGTCGTAATGTCCACTATCTTGAGTGTGTAAAGCTTCTGTTCTGGGTCAATGTCAATTTTCTTTTGTTGCTGTTGTTGTTGTTGTCGTGCCCAATGAAGAGCCTCAGATGTCCCCATGCATCTCTATCACAGCAGTCGCAATGTCCACTATCTAATTAGGAATAAGTTGATATGCATATATGCAAATGTGTAAATCAAATTACATTATTATAAGCAGATACACAATATCTAGATGAAGTAGTGTGATGCCTATTTTTTACTTCAAAGCAAATACAATTAAAATGATAGAGTAGCTCATGGAAAAAACTTAAGAAAGTTTTACCATGTCGATTGATAGCGGAAACGAAAAATGGTAAACCGACGCATTCACAAGAATACAACACAACGAGAAACCTTTACAAAAAACAACAATTTCTAGGAAATATCCACAATTTCTGCCAATAATACCAAACACCATTTGCTGTTACAATTGTACAACCAGAAAGATAGACATTCCTTTGTCCCTAAAGTATTCGTGTTTGAATCACCACATCATACATCACTACTAATTGCTGTTCTATCAAAAGAAGGTGTGAACAAGTAAAGAAAAAAAGATTTGTATAAATTAACGAGGCCCAAGATAAATGCCACAAAGGAAACTTGTCCAGCGCACCGACTTGTAATTAACTTGTGAACATGGTAGCTGCGATTGCTTTTCCAATTACCATTTTTTAACGTTTTCCTAAATTGCTGTGAGCTAATGGGTTAAGATTGGGACGCCTTGGAGCTAAAAATTCCATGATTTTTTTATGCTTAATTTTGTGTTCTTCCACTATCATTGTTGGTTGAAATGATTTTAGTGATAATAGTCTTTTTGCCATTGTTAGATAGCGGTTAAATTATTCCAGAATTGGCCAATTTAAAGAAATAGAAATCAATGAGAATAGTTGATATTTATTCCGATAGATGGCGCAAGCCATCAGAAACTTTCAGTTACACGATAAGGAGATGCCTTTTTCATAATTTATGAACCTTATCCCAGTACAATATCACATTTGTACTATTTTTACATATATATATATATTATGAAAAATTATGAGATTTTATACTGAATTTTGATTATCTCGAGGATTATGCTATGTTAATGCAGTCGTGGTTAAAACCTTGAAATATAATAATAAAAATTGTTTTGATCAGAGATTGCTTTGGTAATTGAACTTTTGGAATATATGAAAACATAATTTGATAAAAGTGCTGCCTGGCTTAAGGCGAGTAGAACAAGGAAAAACAAAAGATTATTTACATAATGTACAAAAGTTTTGAGCCAGCCAACGAGAAACAACAACAATCGGTTTTATATAGGGAAAGTCCCGACATCTGGTGGTAGATATGAACAGAATATTTGAATCTATGAAATATCACATACCCACAAAAACCTTTATTAAGACACACTGGTCTTACAGAGGATTCTCCTTGGGGTTACAAGACGGAGAAACCCATGAAAGTGGGAAATATACAAAGGGTTAAAAATGGAGAAAGATTATATACACATGATAAATATATACAGATTATTATTTGAGTGATCCTATGGAAAATGAGAATATGGATTTGGAAATATGGGTGGGAGAAGTGGAGAGCGAAAAGAGGAAAGAAAACAGGTATTTACATATGGAACATACATATAATGAAACAGTCAATTTAAGCTCTTCTGCTCACACAGCACAGGTGGACCATGGCTTAATCTAGGAAATATAATTTTGAATAAAATAATATATTTATATAACATATAAATATATAAATCGGATAGGGTACGATCGAAAGTTTTATCTAAATCTATATAGATTTTTAAAATCCCCAAAGTATCATTAAAGAATGTAGAAGAAGAAATGGGAAAAAAAGAACGATGTATTGGCTTTATTGATTCTTGCTCCAGTGGGGTGCGAACGATGCGATTCCCGTGTTGTCTGGCCTAGAAATGTTTTGGCCCTTTTTTATATATAAAAAGCAATCGTCGAGGCTCAAATCTCGCATCGAAAAGATGAGACGGTTTCAAATATAAAAAACAACAAAATGGATTTATTTTTATTTGTTCAATACATCCACATGGTGTTATTCCCATTGTATATTCCTATATCCTTGTTTTTTATTGAAATATTTAGCTTTTAGAGAGTTTAATACCAAGCAATAACGCGTCGTCTGTGTACAACATACTAACCGAATGACCCGGGCAATGCCCGGGTTTTACCCGATTAAATGCTTTTATTCAAATACTATTCGTTACAATTATAAATTGGTGCCGTGGATGTCATTCTTGTTAATATATACAGTTATCAGCGTCATGCATTCTTTCTTAATTCTGTCACCGTTTGCTTTTGGTTCAGTGGTAGAATGCTCGCCTGCCACGCGGGCGCCCCGGGTTCGATTTCCGGCCGATGCATTTTTTTTTTTTACAATTTTTAAAACTCATATATATTATTAAAATATATGTGCTTTTCCTGTCTATGTACAGATTTATGGTCTATGTACACAAGCATACAAGTATGTATACAAGTTATTTGCAAATTGCGTGGCAAATTTGCCCTTTCGCTCGCAAGCAGCGCCTCTAGCGTGAAGATGGGAGGTAATATCAGCTGACCTAATGGACATGTAAAACGTGTTTTAACAGGACATAGAGAAAAATCTGGAAAATATATTTTTGGGATTTTTAGCCAAGAAAAATAAATTGACAGGTTCTGGGAAAAAAGTAGTTGGTTTTTATTCAGAAAATTATGACAATATTGCTGTATCATATTTGATTATCTGATACAAAATTATATCCGGAAAAATTCCAAAAAGCAGAGACCACGGGTGAAGCCAGTTCATTTTTAGTATGCAGGAACAAAATTCTAACAGAAAAACATTCATTCGAGCAGAAGACACAAAGCCAGATCATCTCTTTATAAAAATATCGCTTCTCAGACACAAAGTTTGAAGCGGGACGTTTCACAAGAATGACATCCACGGCGCCAATTTATAATTGTAACGAATAGTATTTGAATAAAAGCATTTAATCGGGTAAAACCCGGGCATTGCCCTTTCTTAATCAATTCTGTCACCGTTTGCTTTTGTGAATGGAATAATTACCCAAATATGGCCATTTATCATAACCATCGGTGGTTCAGTGGTAGAATGCTCGCCTGCCACGCGGGCGACCCGGGTTCGATTCCCGGCCGATGCATTTTTTTTTTCACAATTTTTAAAACTCATTTATATATTATACAAGAATGACATCCACGGCGCTAATTTATAATTGTAACGAATAGTATTTGAATAAAAGCATTTAATCGGGTAAACCCCGGGCGTTGCCCGGGTCATTCGGCTAGTATAATATATAAATGAGTTTTAAAAATTGTAAAAAAAAAAAAAATGCATCGGCCGGGAATTGAAACCCGGGCCGCCCGCGTGGCAAGCGAGCATCCTACCACTGAACCACCGATGCTTATAAGAAATTACCATATTTGCGTATTTATTCCATTCACAAAAGCAAACGGTGACAGAATTGTTGATTGATTGTTGATTATGACTCTGATACTCGTATATTTTAATATGAAAACTAAAGAAGATAATGTTTCTCTCAAAAATAAATCAAACTTCCACTGTCCTCATTGCTATGAAAAAATATTGGGAGGATTCACCAAATGATAAGCCAAGCCCTACCAATATTTTTTTCATCGTAGTGGGTACAGTGGAATTTTGATTTATTTGTGAAAATCTAAGGCATTGGGTTTGAATTTTACTACTATTGTCATTAGAACATATGGTGACTTGTTTTCCTAACCAATATTTTGATGGAGAATTTATCTCTCCTCCTCCAGTGACGGACAATAAAACGTGTAGTGTGGATAAAACGTGTTGTTGCTGAGATTAGGTGTGTTTTAAAATTAATATTATAGTAAAGTTTCCCATGAGAGACTGCCGTGTCTATACCTGGCCTCTTATTAGAGAACTTTTTAATAGTGTCTGTGTGTGTGTGTATAATCCCTTCGGTATAAAATTATAAATAAATATATTATAAACTCCTAAATGATATTAACTTTCATAGGAATTGAAGACTTGGGGCTATGGCGTCGACCTTTTATATTAAATCTTACTTTTCCTTATCTCTCTATATATAAAAGTCAATTTCTGTCTGTCTGTCTGTTTCGCGATAAACTCAAAAACTACTGAACCAATTGGTACCAAATTTTGCATGTCGCTTTTTATAAACCTGAGGAAAATTTTCGGCTGCATTTTGATTAGTATTTTTGGCTATTTCTTTTTTTCATTTGAAGAACTTTTTTTTTACGCGGACTAATCCGGAATGGAATGAATACCTAAATATGGCAATTTTTAAAAAGCATCGGTGGTTCAGTGGTAGAATGCTCGCCTGCCACGCGGGCGGCCAGGGTTCGATTCCCGGCCGATGCATTTTTTTAAAACAATTTTAAAACTCATTTTTATATTATATCTTCTATATATATAAAAATGAATGTTTGTATGTTTGTTTGTTTGTTTGTTGGTTTGTATGTCCGGTATACAAATTCGCAGTAGTTCACTAATTCAAACCAAAATTTCCATACATAGGTAAAAAAATACGGGGAAGACGATAGGCTATTTTAAAAAATATATAAATCACAATTATCAAAACTATATATTATTAGTCAGAAAATGATGATGACGATATTGCTGTATAATGTAAGATTATCAGATACAAAATTATATCGGGAAAAATTCCAAAAAGCAGAGACCACGGGTGAAACCAGCTCATTATTTTGTACGCAGGAACAAAATTCTAACAGAAAAACATTCATTCGAGCAGAAAACAAAAGCCAGATCATCTTTCTATAAAAATATCGCTTCTCAGACACAAAGTTTGGAGCGGGACGTTTCACAAGAGTGACATCCACGCCGCCAATTTATAATTGTAACGAATAGTATTTAAATAAAAACATTTAATCGGGTAAAACCCGGGCGTTGCCCGGGTCATTCGGCTATTACTAATAATTGTATATAGTTGCGGAACTACTGGTTTCCTGTGCTGCTCTTTTCCTGATATTGCCCCTTGTACGGAGAATCTGTATAAGACTAATGTCTTAATAAAGGCTTTGTGTGTGTGTATTAACTTTCATAAGATTTTATAACAATAAATCAATAATTCGTGGATGGTGTTTCTTGATTTATAAAGAAAATGGGTTAACCAAATATCAGGGAACAGGTTAAATAAACTTTTTGTTGATTTCTGTTCCGCTAGATGGCGCTCTGCCATCTAAAAATCACATGTGCTAGTGGTCAGGATATGCATACTTTGTTTTTAAAAAGATAATTCGGTAAACTTACCTCTTTCTTGAAGAGGCTAGTGCTTGCCAGACTGGTGGGGGCGTCTCCTTTGACAATAGTGTCGAGTTTCAGGGCCTGTCACATAGACACAGAATGTCACATACCAACCATTAGATTTACAGGTGACATTTAAGTATTGTAGAATCTCCCATAATTCCACCTGGGTTCAGCTGGCCCGGCTGATAGTACCCTGTAAGGGTTCCTAATCCAGGGATACAGGATGAGCAGAGTTTGTACTCCATGTTAGGAGCAGCTGTACATGGCGTCTGTTCCTCATGTCAGAGGCGGCCATTTCTTTAGGAGCTAAGTCGGCCTGCCACTGAGTAGTGCTCCCAGTCTTAAGGACAAAGGCAGATGGATTCTATTTCACCCAGTCATGATGGTTGTCAAACAGACACCATCAAGGGTCACAACTTGATATCCTAATATGATTGAGTGGAGATAAGAAAGAAGAAGAATTTCCCATAGCAGACACTCGTGCAAATAGACACCTTTAAACAACAGACAGTTTTTCTCACCAAAATCCTTCACTTTTTAAAGTAAAAATTACAAAAGAAACAAGAATCCAAACCGGATTTATTTGAATAAGACCCACTGTATTTATACGATGTATTAGCGTGCTATAAGAAATTCGAACAATTTTTGACATGTATGTTTCTTTTTTTTTTAATTATCCCTAGTACACGTGGTACAGGCCATGATAATCATGGTGGGTAGTTAGCGACTGCTTTTACTGTAAGCGCACCACATGTCTACACATGTGAAAAGCAGTTCGACTTTGCACTTACAAATGTGCCAGAGCCCCGTTTGGTTACTTGCACTCGCAGGTAGGGTTGGACTTTTGCAAGAATCGGGGGCCATTGGAGCATTTTTTCTTTTAAATCAGAAAAAAATGTCCAATGCGGGAATCGAACCCGGGTCGTAGTTGTCGAAACCCAAACGGTTTAACCAGCCTTCCACCGAGCCCCCATGTTTCTTTTAAAAAGGAAAAACCCGAAAAAAAATGCAATATTACAGCAGTATGGAAGATTAAACTAGCGAAACTGCTGGGAGAGTTTACCACGGATGAGCCAAGCCCTCATATTATTTTATCATTGTAGTAAGGGCAGTAGAAAATTGATTTATTTTTAAAGAATCATATGCGTCAAAAAAGAAAAAATCTCAAATTTCTTATAAGACTCACTATCTTCCTGAATGAATAACTCCTATTTCCTTCCTTTTAGAGAAAATCTATCATATACCAGAGGAAGCTTAGATATAACTAAGTGGGAAACGCATTAAAATATCGAGAAGGAAAACACCATGGTCAAACCAAGAACGTTTCAGTGGCACATCCTTAATAGAATCACACACATACAAACAGATTTATTAAGACCACCGGTCTTATACAGATTCACCACGGGAAGGAAGTATAGGTGGAGCTCCTATACTCGAGGTAGCACAGAACCCAACAACAGCTTCCAGGTATGACACATGTCCAGTGGCCACACCGTGCATACGTCAAGGTTAGCGAATCACTGAAAAGACGAGTGTGGAATCAGCCGCGTTCTAGTCTTCACTTTCCTCATCCAAATGGACCACGACATTCAGCGAATCCATTAATCTCCTCCGAACGGTGACTGCGGCCTTGTGAATAGAATATTTAAGCCTAACACTTCCTAGAGATTCTGGTTCGTTTCCCAAGGTGACTAACGTGTCAACGGCACCCATTTTACAATGAAGAGCAAAATCGAAATTGAAATGGACCCAGATCAGCAACTTTACACACCCAAGATAGTGGACATTGCGACTGCTGTGATAGAGATGTATGGAGTCATCTGAGGCTCTTCATTGGACACAACAACAACATAAAATTGACATGGACCCAGAAAAGCAGCTTTATACAGCCAAGATAGAGAATGACTGCTGTGTTAGAGATGTATGGAGACATCTGAGGCTCTTCATTGGACACAACAACAACAGAAAATTGACATGGACCCAGAACAGCAGCTTTAAACACCCAAGATAGTGGACATTGTGACTGCTGTGTTAGAGATGTATGGAGACATCTGAGGTTCTTCATTGGACACGACAGCAACAACTTCCTAGACAGCGAGGATTGTTTTATATTGTATAGAATCTTGTTATTTGAGAGATCCGATTGTTGGCAGCTACAACAATGGTCTATGCCTACAGCCATTATTGTCCTCGACATGAACCTAACGACCAAAGACTAACTCAATTCCGCAGGACTCTAAGGACTTATCGAGGATGTACGAGGAATGGATCCTCACACCTAGGACTTCCTGATACTGAGGACCTGCAGGATTGTTTCATTCTACACCGCTGGACAACCACGGACCTGTCTAGATGGAAATGTCGGACCTCCCTCCATATGGACCACGTAGGTAACAACGTCATGTGGAACATCTCCCACACCAGATACATGGACTCAGTTTTATAGTCGAACATTTAATGTAAACACTTAGTGAACACACTATATAGATGTGCTAGCCAAACATCTAGCCTAACTTAACCAGACTTAAACTTAGAAGTAATTTAACAAGTTCCAAATATTTGTCGAGTTATCTCTCAACGCCTAAAATTTATAACTTTTAAATTGAATTCCCTGATACATAAAATCTGTGCTTACCTTTTATACGCAGAAATATTAAATAAATTCTTTCTCTCTACTTCTGTATAGTATAAATATTTATTGGGTTTTCAAATAGTCTTTTTTTTTCTATATAGATATATATGAAAAAACGAAAGAAAAAATAAAAGATAAAAAGATCAGGTGCTGAAATCAATATTAAAAATGGCATATCCTGACCAGGAGCACATGTGCTTTACAGAAGGCAGAGCGCCATCTGGTGGAACAGAAATCAACTAAACATTGATCAGTAACAGGCTAAATCAATGTTTAGTTGATATCTGTTCCACCAGATGGCGCTCTGCCTTCTGTAAAGCACATGCGCTCCTGGTCAAGATATGCCATTTTTAATATTGATATATATATTTCTTCTCTACTTAAAAAGAGGAGATTTCATATGGTATTCATATCTTTAATAAAATGTATATAACTACGAATCGCCGAATGTCGTGGTCCATTTGGATGAGGAAAGTGAAGACAAGAACGCGGCTGATTCCACACTCGTCTTTTCAGTGATTCGCTAACTTATACACGGTGGAGTCTGTGGCCACTGGACATGTGTCGGACCTGGAGGCTGTTGTTGGATTCTGCGCTGTCTGGAGTATAGGAGCTCTATCTATGCTTCTTCCTTGTGGTGAATCTGTATAACACCGATAGTCTTAATAAAGCTGTATGTGTGTATTCTGTTATAACGTCGGACATGAAGGCTGTTGTTGGATTCTGCGCTGTCTGAAGTATAGGAACTCTATCTATGCTTCCTTCCTGTGGTGAATCTGTATAAGACCGGTGGTCTTAATAAAGCTGTATGTGTGTGTATTCTGTTATAACGTCGGACCTGAAGGCTGTTGTTGGGTTCTGTGCTGTCTGGAGTATAGAAGCTCCATCTATGCTTACTTCCTGTGGTGAATCTGTATAAGACCGGTGGTCTTAATAAAGCTGTATGTGCGTGTATTCTGTTATAACGTGGACCTGAAGGCTGTTGTTGGGTTCTATGCTGCCTGGAGTATAGAAGCTCTATCTATGCTTCCTTCCTGTGGTGAATCTGTATAAGACCGGTGGTCTTAATAAAGCTGTATGTGTGTGTATTCTGTTATAACGTCGGACCTGAAGGCTGTTGTTGGGTTCTGTGTTGTCTGGAGTATAGAAGCTCTATCTATGCTTCCTTCCTGTGGTGAATCTGTATAAGACCAGTGGTCTTAATTAAGCTGTATGTGTGTATTCTGTTATAACGTCGGACCAGGAGGCTGTTGTTGGGTTCTGTGCTGTGTGGAGTATAGGAGCTTTATCTATGCTTCCTTCCTGTGGTGAATATGTATAAAACGGTGGTCTTAATAAAGCTGTATGTGTGTATCAAATATTGTTGGGTTCTGTGCTGTCTGAAGTATAGGAGCTCCATATTTTCTTACTTCCTGTGGTGAATCTGTATAAGACCGATGGTCTTAATAAAGCTGTGTGTATATTCCATTAATAAGTTTATATTTTAAGTATAACAATGGAGAGATAGTAAACTATTTTTTTAGTTAGAAAACATTATATTTTCCTCTAAAAATAAGACCATTCATAATAAAAATTTCTATAAATATATATTTTCAAATATTTATATAATCTGAATTCCAAAGAAAACTAATATTTTAAATATTCACTTAGTAAATGAAACCAAAATGATTTTTATAAAAAACCTAATTCGTATTATAGTAATTCGAAGAATAAATATTCATTGATATATTTTAATATTTTTATTGAAATTTGACCATGGGAAAGGTCAGATTACTAATAACAACACATAAAGATTAATTTAATCTCTCTTTCTCCCTGTTGTGTATGATAAAATAAGAAATGAAATAAGTTCATTGAACAAAATATGAATAAGGATAAAATAAAAATATATAATAAGAATGATAATTAATTTAAAAAAATTCGTTTGATAATTGGAAATGATATGAAGAATTGTGATACAAATTTTGATATAATTCAATATTTAATGATAACGAGGAAATACTGGCGCAAATTTAGAAAAGGAAGAAAGAAGTGATACATATTAAAAGACTTTATTGTGAATCTATATTCCAATATGTTGAATATTGCAGGTAAGATTTCTTATGATCACCCTGACAATAATACCGAAGACATTTCAATTACACCAGCAGAATCCAACTCTTGTATCAATCTCAGATGTGTTGGTGTCTACTGATGAGGGCTACAATGTCAGCTGGACAGCTTCTTGATCACCAAATCTTGATATCAGCCAATCAGAAGTTGGATAAATATCACGTGATGTGAACTGGCTCTACTGATTGGTTGGATTGATAGAAATCAACATGACGCCAGTTGAGCTTCATTTAGCCCCAATCTTAATATCCTTTGAGAAAAAAAAATCTCCATATTTATGAACAAAATTTATCTAAATTTGACCATCACATATTCTGAGATATCAACAATAACCAATATAGTAAAAGCTCAGCTCTATTATATTTAAGGAAGGAAAAACTCCATATCTCAGCCAAGTGGATTTAAATTGAAAAGAAGTACCATTATGATAACATAAGACCCAAAATTGTGTGAAAAAAGAATAAATGATAATATATTCACTAGCTATTCACTTACCTTTATAGGAAATAAGTAGTTTCAGCCAAAAATATGTTAAACCGCGTGTTTTATAAGTTTTTGAAAAAATAATTCCCACACACAGGTATAGTTTTTTATAACTTGAAGAGATACGAATTGAATCTAGAGAATATAGGTTTTATTTAGATTCATGTAGAGATTTGGTGATTTAGAGCTATTCCATTGATTGGTTGGTTACAAACAAATTCTAATAGGTTCTTTGTCATAGATTGAAGCACTTCTTGTGAGAACACTCTAATTAAAATAACCAACAAGAAATCTTAGAATTAAAAAACTTCCAAACCGCGTGAATGCCAAGAATAAAAAAGGGACTCGGTGACAATAGCAATCTGTTGACCATAAAGTCTGAATTCTAGGCTGCTGTGTGTAACAGATGTTCCAGATGGAGAGCCGTGACTTCCCGGTGTTCCAGCTCTACTAACGGCGTTGTTGCAGGATCTAGCTAGTGTTAGACAGTAGCTATTGACAGCGGGGCGGGTTTTAGCGCTTACACTTCTGTGATGATCACAGCAGGGGCTGTGGTCATTTACCATTCCACGTTGGGCGGGAGGACCCACTACTTTAACCCTGTGTCACATAACGTGGATTGGTACTCAACTTCTCCTCCGGCAGCTTGGCTCGCTCCACAGACCCAGGACTAGGTACTGATTACTAGTCTGCTGGTTCTGGTGCAAAACTCCAATGGGAGGCCTCGCGTGTGACGTTAAGTCCGGCTTTCAGCGTTGGCAGTGTCAGCAGTTCTGTCTTCGGTCTCTAGTCCGCTCCATTACACTTTGTTGTCCAATAGTGAACTCAACGAGTTCATCGAGTTGTCGGAATTGGGAAGTTGGGTTCAGGGGTGTAGCAATACATGACGGTGTGAGATAGTATAGTCTTCCTCTAACCCCCTCTGTGTTATGTATCTAGATATCACGTGGAGCCCTCACCGTGTCTAGTTAACATTTAGGTAAATGTCTTTCTTTAAGCTCCCTCCTTAAGTCACCGAGTCCCTTTTTTATAACTTGGTCTTCACGCGGTGTTAACTATATTTTTCAGTTAAATGAATCAATAATCTTCCCATTAAATATATAAATGTATAAATGTATTTTTGAAGGGAGAGGTACCACTTTTGATACATATATACAATTTTCTATGCCATGTAGAAGCCTACAGCGATACCTTGGCTCGCAAGCATAATCAGTTCCATAGACATGCTTGTAGTTCAAAATTCTCTAGTAATGAAAATCAAAATTTCCTTTTCCAAATTTTCCTCTGCCTCCTCATAGAGCATCTTATGTTTCTCATTTATTCCAGATGCTTGAAACCAAGATGGCAGAGCGCCATCTTTCGGAGCTAAAATCAACTAAACGTTAATTTAAGCTTTTCCCATAATAATTTCTCAATCTATTTTCTTAATCAATCAAGAAAAGCCAAATACAATATTCACTCATATGGACAAAATGATGGAAGTGGAAAGTCATGTTTTTTAATTGAAGGAGACAGAAGCAATTTTGTTCACATTTGGTTATCTCGTGAATCTTCAATAAAGGTCACTGTAATATCTTTCAGAGTTATTGTCTGAATCCCGATATACATGCTAAAAGGTACAACTTCTTTAAGTTTTGCCCATGAGTGTATATATGTGTGTCTTCAATGAAGGTCATTGTAATATCTTTCAGAGTTATTGTCTGAATCCCGATATACATGGTAAAAGGTACAACTTCTTTAAGTTTTGCCCATGAGTGTATATATGTGTGTCTTCAATGAAGGTCATTGTAATATCTTTCAGAGTTATTGTTAGAATCCCGATATACATGCTAAAAGGTACAACTTCCTTAAGTTTTGTCTATGAGTGTATATATGTGTGTCTTCAATAAAGGTCACTGTAATATCTTTCAGAATTATAGTCTCAATCCCGATATACATGCTGAAAGGTACAACGACCTTGTATCAAATTAAGCTGCTATTTCAATCTCAATGATGTTATTTCAGCCTCGTGTTTGAAAGGATCAAAGGAAATTTCAACCCCCCTCAATTCCAATATGACGAAGTCACGCCTTATTAACTAGGTCTTTGTCTGCTGCGATTTAATTATCCAGGACAAAAGACCTTCAACCTCGCTACAAAGATTTTGAATCTTTTCAGACGACTCTGGATTAAGAAATCATTTTCAACCTGATACTGCCTCCTTCTTTTGTATTTTCTAGATTTAATGGAGAATTTTGGATAAGAGATATAATTTAATCTTAAAAAAAAAAAGGTTTCGTCATCAATAAATATATTTTTAGATTGAATAAAAATACGTATTTTTGTAGATAAATTATAAAAAATTATAATTTGAATAATAAAGAAAACGATATCGCTTCTTAAAGTGAAGCTGAAAGCTGTTTATGGATTTTATTCAATCAAGTAATCTTTGATTTTAAAAATCAATTACAGAGAATAATGGTCAAATACCTTTTCACAATATATCAAGATAAGTCAATTTAAAATTAAAATGTAAAAATTAGTCCAATGCAAACAAATGAAAACTAGAATTCGTTCTAATAAGGAGCCAACTATTTTTGTTATAGAAAGGTTGATATTATTCTATACCCCATGTATAAACATGTACATTGTACGAATCTAAATTGAGAGAGTAATTTAAATTATTCTATTTTATCGCTATACACTCATAGACAAAACTTAAGGAAGTGAAAGGTCTTTGATATCGCCTGTCATCTATTTTTTTTTTTAAGGAGACAGGGGCAATTTTGTTCACACTTGGTTATCTCTTGTTGTTTCAATAAAGGTCACTGTAATATCTTCTAGAGTTATTGTCTGAATCCCGATATACATGGTAAAAGTTACAACTTCCTCAAGTTTTGTCCATGAGTGTATATATGTGTGTCTTCAATAAAGGTCACTGTAATATCTTCCAGAGTTATTGTTTGAATCCCGATATGCATGCTAAAAGGTACAACTTCCTTAAGTTTTGTCCATGAGTGTATATATGTGTGTCTTCAATAAAGGCCACTGTAATATCTTCCAGAGTTATTGTCTGAATCCCGATATGCATGCTAAAAGGTACAACTTCCTTAAGTTTTGTCCATGAGTGTATATATGTGTGTCTTCAATAAAGGTCGCTGTAATATCTTCCAGAGTTATTGTCTGAATCCCGATATACATGCTAAAAGGTACAACTTCCTTAAGTTTTGTCCATGAGTGTATATATGTGTGTCTTCAATAAAGGTTACTGTAATATCTTCCAGAGTTATTGTCTGAATCCCGATATACATGGTAAAAGGTACAACTTCCTTAAGTTTTGTCCATGAGTGTATATATGTGTGCCTTCAATAAAGGTTACTGTAATATCTTTCAGAGTTATTGTCTCAATCCCGATATACATGGTAAAAGGTACAACTTCCTTAAGTATTGTCCATGAGTGTATATATGTGTGTCTTCAATAAAGGTCACTGTAATATCTTTCAGAGTTATTGTCTCAATCCCGATATACATGTTAAAAGGTACAACTTCCTTAAGTTTGTCCATGAGTGTATATATGTGTGTCTTCAATAAAGGTCACTGTAATATCTTTCAGAGTTATTGTCTCAATCCCGATATACATGTTAAAAGGTACAACTTCCTTAAGTTTGTCCATGAGTGTATATAAATGCACATTTCCCCAAAAATGATTATCAAGAAGTGTTCAAAGGGTAAATTATAAAACACTCCAATCTCTGTTTTAAACTTATTTTTGATTAATTTAGCCGATATCTTCAACCGCGCAAATTGTGTTATTAAAAAAATGACATCACAATTTTATATTACCTTTTTTTATTAAAATTGCTTAGCCTGTTAGATCTTTAAAACTTATCTTTTGGTGAAAAACTTGGAAGGGAAATGGTCGTTTGATATTTTGGGGTTATCTAGAGTAGTAAAATTTGGAACCAATTCTGTCCTGGCTTCCATTGAATTGGTAGATCCTTTCTGGTAACTTTCTTATCAAACTGTGTGTGGGGAACTATAATGTTACTGTCTATAGCGAAATTATATATCTATATAATGTGAAACTTAATATAACTGAAGATACATTATAATGGTAGTATTTATATAACAAAACGTGTTATATACAACTATTTATAACCAAAATGTCTATAATGAATGTCTATGTCTATAAAAAAATGTCTATAATGAAAATTAAATGTAAAATCTATATTATAACCAAGATATCTACAATAACATAAATAGAAAATAGACCTCCCAACCCAATATAACAATATCCCTGACAAATTATCTATAAATTAATATATATTTCATCCCATTATAATTTCTAATATTTTAGCTGTAAACAGTCTGATGCACACCCACACATGCCAATAACACAATTATTACTGTACAAAGTTGATATTGTATATAGAAGTATATGTCCGTTGAAGAACATAAATTTTGCTCGAAAACTTGCGAAAATCAAAATTAAAGGAAACCCTTTACCTTGATATTGTTTATTCTTTCTTTTTCAAATGAAACTATATATTGAAACTGTCTATAATCAAGCTGTCTATAACACACACACAAAACTGTCTATAACACACACAAAACTGTCTATAACACACACACAAAACTGTTTATAACACACACACACACAAAACTGTCTATAACACACACAAAACTGTCTATAACACACACAAAACTGTTTATAACACACACTCAAAACTGTCTATAACACACACAAATCTTGACTATTGCCGCTAGGAGGCTGATCCGACCGGCTGCGTGTCGCCTTAGCTCCGGTAAATATTTGTTTTGAAAATTGTTTATATCATAGTTATTATATATTATATATTCAGTTAATTAATAGTTATTGTAATACTACATTATTCTTTGTTGAATCTATTGGATTTTTAAAAATAAACACAATTAAATTCATTACTGCAAACTTTATGCAAAAATTTAATTTTATAAAAATATGCAAATTTACTGCTCTTTATTTTAGATTCTTATACGAAACTAAATAAATGGAATCAGCGGTAGATTCAATTAAATTAAAACTTGATGAAGTTCTTGAATACTTCACAAATAAATTTAAAAGTACTCAAAAAAATTTAACCAAAAATGATCTGACATTTCTTGGCACAAATATAAACCAAATAAAAGATGGTATTTCCTCCATAACAGAAATAAAAAAGGAATTTGAACTAGAAACAATAACCGAAGCCATCAAAGAGGTAATGGACAGCAGGATTGATAAAATAGAAAAGGATATTTCAGTTTATAGACCTTCTTATGCACAAATTGCAAAAAGAGAAAATGTATCAGATTTGATCGTAAAACATCAGCAAATTCAAAATAGAGAATTCACGCTTATGGCAACACCAGCCAACAATGAACCTACTTCAACCATTATACAGGCTATTTCTAAGGATATAAAGAAAATTAGAGACAAGGGCACAAAGATAAAAATCAACAAAATGTTTAACACAAGAAGCGCAGTAATTATAAAATTGCCTAATATGACAGAGATGAATTCACTTCAAGAGGAATTGAACAAATCTGAGGAATTAAAAACAATAAGCAAAATTTTTGTTCCAAAGCAAAGAGATCCAACAGTGGTGGTGAAAAACGTTTCCAAACTAACCGATACAACCACATTTGTAAACACGATTTGCAATATGAATCAGGAGCTGAACGGAATGGAAGATGAAATCAAGATATTATTCGTAATGAAATCTAACACACCAACCCAAAGCATAGTCCTGAGAGTTTCCCCAAAAGCCTATCAACTTATGAAAAGAATGAACAATACATTATATACAGACCTAGAACGTTGTCAGATACAAGATAAAATCCTAGTAAAGCAATGCCAAAATTGTTTTCAGTTTAATCCAGACCATAAAACAAAAGAATGTCCAAATGTACAAATATGTTGCATATGTGGAACCCAGGGCAATCACGTCTGCACAAAAGAGATAAGATGCCATAACTGTTCAAAGAATCCAAGACTTAGGAATAGTCCGATTAACCATAAACCAAATACAAATGACTGTCCTCAATATAAATTGCAGGTTGATAGAACAGTGAGAAGAACTCAATATCTCATCGGTTCAGAAGAGGAATGAATAACGAATTTAGTTATTTGTAATCATGGTGATCACTGCTCTACCATATAGAGGAAACATAAAATGTTTACAACAGAATATTAGAAAAAGTATGACAGCTTTAAACGAACTTACAATTTCAACGAATAATAATCCACCCGATATTATATTACTTCAAGAACCATATGTTTTAAATAAACAGGTTATATTTGATTTAGACTCACCAATAATTTATTCAAAGACTTCAGAAATTATTTACACAGCAACAATCATTGTAAATAAAAATATAAAATTCAAAAAATTAGATAATTTTACGAATCAATTCTGTACTGCAATATCTGTCATAACCTCAAATTCGTTTGTAGTAATCGGAAATTTTTACTTTCATCCCAATTCCTGTAATGATACTCACTTAGATTTTATAAGAAACTTGATTAATACTTATTCAAATAACCCTATAGTCCTATGCGGAGATTTCAATTCCCGTCATCCAATCTGGTTCGATAAAATAACAAATTCAAATGGTTACAAATTGCAAACAATAATAAATGAAAATCACTTGTACATTCACAACGATAAACTCCAACATGTAGAGGGGCAAGTATAGTAGATCTAACAATCTCGAATAGACTTTCAATAAATATGATCAGACATTGGACCACCTCATCACTGACGAATATTTCTGATCATTTGGCAATTCAATTTGAAATTCACTCAAAATTTAATTATATAAAAGATAAACAGAATTCTACATGGAAATTCAATGAAAAACACGCCAACTGGACAAATTTCTCCAAAAATCTCAAGTATCAAGAATTTATCAAATTAAAGAATGAGGCAGATATGGTGGAAAATTGCACGGATATTGATAAAGTTGTAAACAAACTCACGGATAACATAATAGAAGCAGCTTACATATCATTAAAAGTAAAATCAAACAACTACGCATACGATGCAGGTATAAAATGGTGGAATAAAGAACTTGAACAAATGAAAACACATTTTCATTATGTAAGAAACTTATTTTATCACAGTAAGACTATCGATGCAACAAGATTTAAACAAGTCAGAAACAAATTTAATAATATGATAAAGAAAGCAAAGAGAAATAGTTTGAAAATTTTCATCGAAGAAAATGAATCAAATGATCCTTTTGGTAACGCATATAAAATTTTCAAAAAGCTCAAATCCTCAAACAAGCAAAAAGGACTTCCCATAATAGACAACAATCAAGAATCAGAAAAAGAAAAACGCATTACAGACATAATAAATGTATTAATTGCAGATGACAGAATTGATCAAGACAACCATCAACACGAATTGGTTAGAAGTTACGAACCTTTTTTAAGGAATTCAAGCGCTATCCATATTGATACCGAAGAAATAGAATATCTAATTGACAATAGCAATGTTAAAAAGTCACCAGGTCAAGATTATATCAGTAATAACATGATAAAATGCGCAAAGACTCTGATACTTCCTGTGCTACATTCGTTATTAAATAAATGTATTCAGATGGGATATTTTCCAAGGGAATGGAAAACGACAGTTTTAAAAATTCTAATGAAACCAAACAAATCTAACGTCGAATCAATAAAAAGCTATCGACCTATTTCGTTAACATCTAATCTGTCTAAGATCTACGAAAAAGTTATTAAAAAGAAAATTTATGAATATTATATGCAAAACAATTTATTAAGTCCCAAACAGCATGGATTCATCAAGTCAAAATCTACTATTACAGCCTTAAATAATATAATCGATATAATAATGGAACACAAAACCAAAGAACTGACAGCTCTGGTCACAATAGATATTGCGGGAGCCTTTGATAATGCATGGTGGCCTGCGATTTTAAAAATAATAGATGAAGATAATTTGCCGGAAAGTTTAATAAGGACTATTCAATCATATTTCAAATCGAGGAAAACGAAATTTACATATGAGAACTTAACAATAAATAAACAAATTACAAAGGGATGTCCGCAGGGTGGCCCGCTATCTCCACTACTATGGATAATATTACTAAACGATCTTTTGATCAAATATCAAGTTCCTAATAGTGAAGTGGTATGTTATGCGGATGATGTTTCAATTATATGCTGGCACAACAATTGCAAAGACCTGAAATTAGTTATAGAACAGGCATTAAATACGATTGATGTATGGTGTAAGAGTAACAAACTTGAAATAAGTCTAGAAAAAACTAATATACTTTATTTACATAACAAAGAAAAAATCCCAATCAAATTTAATAATGAAATAATCATACCAACTCTGAAGACCAAAATTTTAGGAATAATAATTGCAAACCACAGAAGAAGAAACAAAATAAATTTTACATACCACATAGAAGAAATAGTAAATCGTACAAAACGTTTTAAAAATTATCTCTTCTCAATTTGCGGGAAATCTTGGGGTCTAAGCACCCAGAAAAGGCTAACTTTATATAAATCCATTTTTAGACCAATACTTACATATGGAGCCGAAATTTGGTTCAAATATTTAAATAAAAAATGTTTACAAAAATTAAATTCAACCCAATATCAAATACTGACATGGTGTATACAAGCCTATAAATCCACATCATATAGCTGTGTTCATAGTTTGGCCAACATTCCTCTGATCTCAGACTTTATCGAATCCAGAATCATGATATCTGATCTGAGAAACTTATCCACAGATGATCAACAAATTTATGACCCATTTATTCCAGGAATTATAGATACCTTTCTCAAATCAAGAATGAATGTTCTGAAAAACGAAGCAAATAATACTTTCATAAGCTTTTTTCCCCAAGAAATCCCTAAATACTTTCGTCCAAATTTTTATAATACTCAATTTGTTACAAACCACGGAAATTTCAAAAGTTTTTTAAATAGAATAAAGGCAGTGGAGGATTCAAGTTGCTTTTGTGGTATGGAGGAACAAACCTCAAGACATCTACTGATCGATTGCCCAGCATTTCAAGATTACAGAATGAAGAATGAACTAGTTGTTTATGAATTAAACGATTTGATTTCCAATAAAAAATCATATCTAAAGTTCAATTTATTTTGTAAATACATTTTAAAATTTCTACAAAATCTGGATCTCTAATGTTTTTATTCGTTGAATAATGTAAATAACTCATGTAAATAGACTTTTCTCCTTGTTTGGCGCAAGTATCCCTTGCGGGATATAGCGCTTTGGAAATAAAATAAAATAATTAAAAAAATAAAATAATCCCATTATAATTTCTAATATTTTAGCTGTAAACAGTCTGATGCACACCCACACATGCCAATAACACAATTATTACTGTACATTACTGTACAGGCCCTGGAGTGGATTCGTCACCTCGACATTCCACTCTAGAGAAACTTGCCAACATTGTTGTATTGTGCTGTAAAAAACAATATCATACGCAATAAATAAATTACTGTACAAAGTTGATATTGTATATAGAAGTATATGTCCGTTGAAGAACAGAAATTTTGCTCGAAAACTTGCGAAAATCAAAATTAAAGGAAACCCTTTACCTTGATATTGTTTATTCTTTCTTTTTCAAATGAAACTATATATTGAAACTGTCTATAATCAAGCTGTCTATAACACACACACAAAACTGTCTATAACACACACAAAACTGTCTATAACACACACACAAAACTGTTTATAACACACACACACACAAAACTGTCTATAACACACACAAAACTGTCTATAACACACACAAAACTGTTTATAACACACACACAAAACTGTCTATAACACACACAAAACTGTCTATAACACCCAAACAAAACTGTTTATAACACCCACACAAAACTGTCTATAACACACACACACAAAACTGTCTATAACACACACACACAAAACTGTCTATAACACACACACAAAACTGTCTATAACACAACCCTCGATATTCAAACAGTCTATAACCAAACAGTGTAGCAAAATATTCTATATTTAAACTGACTATAACTTATCTGTCTGTAACAAAATTCTCTATATTGGTGCGAAGTATTTATTATTTTATTAACATTTTTTATGTTTATATTTTGCTACTTTGTAAACCTCCAAATTGCTTATCTTTTTACCATTCATAATTTGTTATTGCCTTAAATAAATTGCTGTGTCATCCTGAAGTTTGTCTTTCCTAATTTTCTACGTGGCATTTTGGTGGAGATGCTGGGTAAGTTAGGAAAGACAACTGAAGATCGCCGAGAAGACCTTGAGGCCATGGGTGCTATGATCTACATTTTCAGAGACTGACACCAGGATTCCACCGCCGTGTCAAAGCCAAGACTTCCCACCTAGATGACTATGTCCCTATAAACGATACGACGACAAAGCCGCTCTTCACGCCGCAAGAAAAAGGACGCAAAGGTACTAGGGACAAAGTTCCAAGACTTCGATGGAATCCTTGGTAGAACCACGTCAGATCCATGTCAGTAACTACAATAATTGCTAGCGGTGGGTCACAGCTCCCATAGGGAAGGAGCTATGTAGCGAAGTATTTATTATTTTACTAGACGAATGGCCCGGGAAACGCCCGGGTTTTACCCGAGTGCGAATATATTTTAAAAACGTTGTCTTGGGTGGTCGCTATAGGCAGGGTGGTCAGTGGTCGCTATAGACAGGGTGGTCTGTATAGTCAGGTGGATGTAACACACTGCTGATAACAGGGTTGTCTAGAATGGCCGCTATAGACAGGTGTATGTATCACACAGCTGATAACAGGGTTGTCTAGAGGGGGGCAGGGAGGACACGTGTTCGCCGGCAGCCAATGGGCGCGCATTCTATTCGTGAGCTTCAGGCAGAATAAGGCAATTATATATATAGATTAGCAGAGTATCTTTTTTATGTTTATATTTTGCTACTCTGTAAACTTCTCTGATTGCTTAACTTTTTTTACCATTCATAGTTTGTTCTCGCCTTAAAAAATGACTGTGCCATCCTGAAGTTTGTCTTCCCTAATTTTCCACGTGGCAATACATTGAAATTATCTAAAACAAACCCTCTCACACAATATTGAAATAACACACCCCAAAAACTGCATATAACTCTTATTATTTATTTATTATCATTTACAAAGCACGCGATATCCGTCTTGGATATTTGCATGCATACACAAGTTTGGGAGCTTATTTACAGTAATTATTAATATGATTTTAGTTATTATAATAGAAATTATTAACATATTTGTCTGTTAGTTAACGATTTAATTACCCTATAATGAATATTAGTGAACATCACAGATAAGAACAGAAATTTAGAGCTATTTACAGCATATAACTATTTACCATTTATTACAGCCCAGACTATCTATTACTAAAAAACAATCTACAAAATCTATTAAAATTTATATACATATATCTATTATTAACTATTTGATTTAGACAATTTATATTTATTTGATTTTTGACTCTCAAGTCCTCTACAAGTCGACAGTCCGTTAAAATATGTACAGGATTTTCTTCTTCTGCACCACATGAGCATTTAGGCGAATCCGTCTTTCTGACTTTGTACAAATATGATCTAAAGTTACCGTGTCCAGTAAAAAATTGGACATTGTAAAAATTTGGCTTGACATATTTGGGTATTTGGGAATCAGTGAAGAAGGACTTGAAAATGGTATTAGTCTTCTCATAGTATTTCTGCAATTTTTCCCTTATGTAATTAGAAATTATATTCCTACTTGAAGAGTCAAATCGGTTGTAATTTATTTCGGTTTTCAACATGTTAGATTCAATATATTCAATAAGTTTGGGGACTTCTGCAAGTATATGCGTACAATCCGATGATGTTGTACTGTAGGCCTGTATACAATGTTTTAATATACAGGGTGATCCAAAAGTCCCGCACTATTTTAAAAATTAATAACTCCGCGAATATTTGCGCTAGAGCAATGCGGTAAACACCATTGTGTTCAGGATGCAATGGGATTTTTTATGGCAAATGATGAAAAATTCGAAATTGATTTTAGTTACAATTTTATTCTCCAGATGGCGCTCTACCAGAATCAGAGATTCAGCGGCCAAATTGTTTGATATATTGAAAAATATAACTGATCTATACGTATTTTTCCTTTTTGAATACCAGGAAAGAACCCTAATAATTTCAAATAACAAATTAATAAAACACCATTTCGCCAAAAGTATGAAGAATTGGTTAACGATTTTCAAATACAATCAGAGATATGTAAAATAGGTAAATGCAAATTAAAACATGTAGCAAAAAGAAAATTTATATTTTAGATAGGGTTTGTTTCCGAAGAGATAATAAATTTCTAATATTTTTAATTCAACTCTCACTCAGTATCGATTATATTTATTTTAATTCATTTGAAAAATATGTATCTATCTCTCTCTGATAATTTATTTTACTCTGGAATGCCGTTGTTGTTGTCGTGTCCAATAAAGAGCCTTAGATGTATCCATGCATCTCCATCACAGCAGCAATGTCCACTATCTTGGGTGTGTAAAGCTGCTGCTCTGGGTCTATGTCAATTTTCTGCAAGGCTGCGGCCATTGCTGGCTATGAGAATATGTGGGTAGGTGTTAGATTCACACCAGGACAGTTGTTGCATGTCCTATAGGTTCTTGTGCCATCTGGATGTATTGTCATACCTTCATAGTGTTTTGTTCTAAGTCTTGTTATAGATTTTGTCATTTTTCTCTTAGAGTTTATTTCGCATTTTGATATTTTCTTTTTTTTTTTTGTTTATTTATCTTGTATTTTGACAAAGAATCAGCGTCAAATAATGACATTTGTTCTTTCCTTTGGCTCAACTTTCTGGCTTCCTTTGCCAATTCAAATGCCATTTCATTACCCACGATCCCAGCATGGGCAGGGATCCAATGTAGAATGCAGTTATTCTCCAATGGTTCCAGTTGGGTAAGTAACGAGTGTATTTTCTGTGTGATTTTAGTATTGCCCTTCTGAATTGCTTCTAGAGCGGATATGGAGTCGCTGTATATTTAAAAAATCCTTCTGCTTGATGCAGGGATGGATGGTTAAGGCATACATCAAGGGCTTTCCAGATAGCTGTCAGTTCACAAGTGAAGTTTGACGAAATCTGTCCTGCTCCTTCTTTGATTTTGATGTTTGTTTCACTTTGCAGTATTATGTTAATTCCGGCCCCTCCATTACTCAGGGTAAGGTCTGAAGATCCATCTGTATATGCTGTTAAAGGGGGTGGCCTAGCATTTTTAATCAATAATTTGTATTATGAGGGCATAGCCATTAATATTCCAAACACATTAGACCTCGAAGCCCAAGGTATCAAAGTCTACCTCAATCAAAACAAAGCCATCAACATATACAATATGTATCACCCTCTAAACAATACATTTATTGACGATGGAACAATGGCTCAATTTCTTACACAGACAACACTATTATTGTAGGTGACCTTAATGCCAAACATCAACTAATGATGGGAATCCTACCCACCATCCCTACAGCTATAATGCTGCACAAGCACTTGATATAAGTTTTTACTATCCTGACATTTTCCACAAATGCAAATATCAAATATTAAAAGGTTTTAGAAGTGATCATTTGCCTAATTTAATAGAAATTAGCACCAAGACTAAAACTAGCTCAATTAAGAAAAATTCTGGAACTTCAAAAAGGCTAATATGATATCTTTCGAAAACACCATTATTGAAGCAGCCAAAGTTTCAATACCAAGAGGTATATATATATATATAATATTAAGAAATAATTTCCAAATTATACACACCAGGCAAAAAATATTCAAACACTTATAACTAAAAGAAATGAACTACAAAAAAGTGCACCCAAAACCAAACAAATTGTAGAACTGAACTGAACATTGTGGTTACAAAAATAAAATGATTATACGTAAAAGTGAAAAGGGAAAATGGAAACAAACCTGTGAAAACCTGAACCCAAGAAACCCAAATACAAAACTTTGGAATTTGGCAAAACAAATTGACAGAGTCCAGCCACAAACTGAAAACACAAATATGATTAAGAATACAGATGGTACACCAGCAACTAATGACAAAATTGCTGCCAATCTTTTAGGTAATTCATATCAAATAAGTAGTAAAATCAAGGTTGAAAAAAGGCCCGAAAGATTATTCATGACTGTAAAAATGTCACCAGCACTCATAATATTTTTCATGAAAAAAATCAATATGAAAGAGCTAGCTTATGCATTAGAAAAAACTGACCTAAACAAGACTCCTGGGCCAGATGGAATCCATGGCCGAATGATATCAAACTTGGGCAAACTTGGCAAAGAAAGACTTCTTAATATTTTCAATAACTCCTGGAAAACTGGAAAATTGCCTCAAGACTGTAAAAATGCAACAATAATTCCCATTAAAAACTTGACAAATCTGCTGATGACCCAAAAAACTACCGACCTATCTCCCTCACAAATATTTGCTGCAAATTAATGGAAAAAATTATACTCAGACGACTCACCTACCACCCCGACACAAGAAATCTCTTACCAGAAGAACAATATGGATTTAGGAAAGGACATGGGACAATATAGACCAACTCTTATTTTTCACACAAAAGGTAAAAGATTCACAAAACAAAAAACCAACTAACCACATCATAGCTGCTTTTTAGACCTTACACAAGCTTTTGATAAGGAATGGAAAAACAAGTTAATTAGATAATTATATAAACATTTCATAATTTATGGAAAAGCTATAACTTGGATAAATGATTCCCTTATATAAAAATATATACATCAGGGTCAAATATAATGGCACTCTATCCAAAACCTTCAAATTGTACCAAGGATTACCACAAGGATCAGTCCTTAGCCCAACTCTCTTCACCCTATTTATTGCAGGCATAGAAGAAAATTTTTCACATAAAACCAATATTGGACTTTTCGCTGATGACATTATTCTATGGAGCAGCAACACTAACTGGAAAAAAGCTGAAAGAGATTTGAACAAGACTCTTTTTCACCTAGAATAATTTGCTAATAAACATAAATTAGAATTTAACCCCCAAAAATCTGAAACCTGTCTTTTACTACCGATAAGAAACTATACAAAATAAGACCAAATATTATTCTGAAAGAACAACAATTGCAATATAATAAACATCCTAAATATCTCGGCTACACCCTGGATCCAGAAATTTACTCCAGTAAACATATTGAAGGAGTTGTTAGAAAAGGAAGAGACCGACTAAAAATCTTGAAATATATTTCAGGAAGAGTGGGGAGCTGAAGCAACAACACTAAAATTAACTTACACATCTCTAATGAGACCTATCTTAGAATATGGATATCAAATATATGGTACAGCATCTGAAACAAATCTAAAAACACTGGAAAGGATACAACTAAATGCAACTAGAATTATTACAGGTCTTCGAAATACCTGCCCTGATAATATTGTACTTTACGAGGCAGACATTATGCCCTTAAAGGATAGAAGAAGCTACAATCTGCCAAAATATATAAACAAAATCAAGAGTTATGAAAACAAACACAGAACTTTCAATTACATACTTAATTGGGAACCCAATATAAGACTCAAAAAAGAAGGCCCTCTCCACCTGGCCAAAAGAAATGGATTTTTAAAATATAAAGTGGAAAAATATTATTTAGCTGAAAAAATATCTCCATGCGAACCACTAACAAAATGTTATTTTTAATGCCACTTTAAATGAACCCACCAACAAACAATACCAAAATCCAGAATACTTAAAACAATTATCATTAGAAATAATTGATATAAAATTCCTAAAAATGCAATAACTCTCTATACCGATGGTAGCAGAGACGAGCTAGGACACACTGGCAGTGGCTCTCTCATTAAAACCACAAATGGCATTGATAAAATAAACAGAAGAAACCCAGAATTTTGCTCAGTCTTCAGATCAGAACTTATAGCCATCTATGAAGTCTTAAAATCCATCAGAAACACTAAACATCACGATATATGGATTCTACCTGATAGTAGAAGTGCCATACAACACTTGAGTAACACAGGGGAACTTAGAGACAAAGTAAGCAGGAACATAATTGGTTATCTCCAAAAACTCTCAATACCTCAAAAATTCACCTTCAATGGATACCCTTACATGTTAGCATTGAAGGCAATGAAGCTGCTGGTGCGCTAGCGAAAAAAAGGCACAAAAGAACCCTTGCTACAGAAAAATAAACTTACTTTTAAAGAAATAGAAACTGTAGCCAAAATAAACAAGAACTGGAGGATCCCATCTAAGCACAGTTGGTACACCCTAGAAGCAGATGGCCACCCAGACCTTTCGGTCCAAAAGCCGGCATGCGAAGCATGCCCTTCGCTGCTATTCTGTTCAACTCGTAAGCCAAGCAACGGTATCCAGGCTAGTGCTTGGACATTGTACCTGGAAACACCACCTCCCAGACAACGTGTCTGGAAGGATTTCTATACCGGTGGCCTTTAATCACAGCAAAATAGGAACTATCTACTGTGTCCAGCAGGGACCGCGGGGAGGCAGCCCCCGGTCGACTCTGTTCACTCACAGCTGAGGAAAAGCTCAGCTGCCACGTCGTGGGATTTCTCAAGAAGCTTGCTGTGATTTCTCAGCAGCTTACTCTCGCGCCCCTCGCACTTCTTCTCTCTTCCTGCACACCCACTACCCTTGGGCAATCCAAGACGTAGTGGCGTGCATTCACATCCCTTTCTCCATAGACGCAATCAGGTTTTCTCTTAATTTTAAATCTGTGGAGACTTGGGGGCCCATGTCCCGAACTACCCTAATGAGTTTGTGGGACATTACCTTACAGAGGTACTTAAGTGTTGTTACCCCCATTGAATACCTCTCTCCCCTTCACACTGTTCCTCCATCTGTCCAACCATAAGTTCTGGACGTGCCCCCTGATCCTCCTATACGAGGTGTGTTCAAGAAGTATCGCGACTTTTGAATTTTCGCGGGTTACGTATATTCGAATTTAGATCTTTTTGTGGCTTTATGTTGGTAGTCATGTCTCTCACTTATGCCGACAAGCTCGGCCATTTTGAATGTTCACTTAATTGTTGACAGCTGCTTTGCTTGCAGGTGTTTTGGATCGTCTTCAATTTTTACCTATTAAAAAAATGGATCAAAGAACCTGTATCATATTTTGTGTGAAAAACGAAATTAAGTGCGCGTATGCATTCCGAATGTTGACTGTGGCATACGGAGAAGCTACCTTGGACCGAAGCAACGTTTATCGGTGGTACAAAATGTTCTCAGAAGGTCGAGAAGATGTGAACGACGAAGAGCGTGCCGGACGCCCGAGCACTTCAACAACAGACGAAAAAATTAATGAAGTGGAGAAAATGATATTGGCCAATCGTCGAATCACCGTTAGAGAAGTTGCTGAGGACCTAAACATATCGATTGGCTCGTGCCATTCGATTTTATCAATGATTTGAGCATGAGACGGGTCGCCGCGAAATTCGTACCAAAATTGCTCAATTGCGACCAAAAACAGCATAGCATGAACATTGCTAATGAGATGTTGGACTCTGTCCGCGACGACCCAAATTTGCTCCAGAGGGTCATAACTGGTGACGAAGCGTGGGTTTATGGTTATGACGTGGAAACCAAAGCTCAATCATCTCAATGGAAGCTGCCGCACGAACCAAGACCGAAAAATGCGCGCCAAGTTCGGTCGAATGTGAAAGTTTTGCTGACAGTTTTCTTCGATTACAGGGGCGTGGGGCATCATGAGTTCTTGTCACAGGGTAGAACGGTCAATAAGTTATATTACATGCAAGTTATGCGCAATTTGCGCGAAGCAATCCGCCAGAAACGCCCGGATTTGTGGAAGAACAAAAATTGGCTTTTGCACCACGATAACGCCCCTGCTCACACATCGTTGCTTGTGCGCGACTTCTTGGCCAAAAACAACACACTAATGATGCCGCAGCCACCGTATTCCCCAGAACTGGCCCCCTGTGACTTTTTCTTGTTCCCTAAACTGAAGAGGCCCATGAAAGGACGACATTACGCTACGCTTGACGAGATAAAGACGGCATCGAGAAGGGGACAAAATAGGTATTCATGAATAAATAAATAATTTTTGAAAAAACACAAAAGTCGCGATACTTTCTGAACACACCTCGTAAACTTCTTTCTTGGTCACTGGGGTCCTCAGTGATCTACCTCTAAAGCATCCTGCCTTAGCGATCCTGTCTGCGAACTCATTACCTTCGATGGGGCTGTGTCTCCTAAACCAAGGGAGCTCCGGAGCCCGCGTCATCATCCCCAGTTCCTGGATTATTTGATGCGCGAGTTGCCCTTTCTCCAGATTGATGGCGACGAGGGCCGACATACAATCTGAATAGAGGCGGTCCGGGCTGAAGTTCTTCTCGGCACACACTCTGAGGGCTTCACTGATCGCAACAAGCTCGGCTGAAAAGACCAATTTGTCCACTCTGAGTGTTAAACTTTCTTGGAAGATCAGCTCTCCATTAGTGAATATCACTACCCCAGCTCCAGTATTGGTTCCAGACTTACTACTATCAGTGAAAACCTCTGTGCCAATCCCTGTCGGCCCTCCAGGACTCCAATTCCACTTTGGCAACCACTGCTGAGGCTTCCTTGGGTCCCTCTTCGATTCCAGGGCCCCCGCTTTAAGTCCCAGGGCATCTTCCCTGTTCTCCCAGATCTTCTGTCTGGTGGTCTCCTCTTCTAGTTTCAATCCCAGGGGAATAAGCCCAGCGAGGACCAATAAGGCCTCACTGCTGGTAGTGCGATATCCCCCTGTGATTCTGAGTGCCGCTGTCCTCTGCACTCTCTCTAGAGTTGTTGCCACCTTCTGATCCCTGTTTCGGTGCCACCAAGCCCCGGAAGCATATAGCAAGATTGGCTCGACACAGGAGAGGCAGAGGTTCCTAAAAATAGTACCCACGTTTTTCAACGCAAAAGGTCGATCTAAAAATGATTTTTATTTGAATAGACACATTTTTAAAATTGTGTACAGTATAATAAACAATGATAACATTTGACAAGCCCATAGGATATTTGGAATAAAGTACGACAAATATATTTTGTCACTCCCCTCTATATTTCATTTGTTGGATCATCCAGTTAAATAGTCAAGGGTCGCCAATCAGTCAAGAAACTACACATTTCTTATAGCAAGAAATCCTATTAATAGTGCCATCATAATTTTTGGTACTATATTAACATTTCAAAAATTCGTGTATTGATATCAGCAGTGTTTTTCAAACATTCAATCTATTTCACAAAACCCCATATAAAATATAAATATT
>CP092869.1:89476258-89596014 GCA_030710605.1 Cordylochernes scorpioides
TTAAAAATCGATTGCAAAATTTGTGGACAGACAGACATGGAAGCAAGTTAAATAAAAGCTTTTAAAACATCAGTAATTTTCATACATAAAATGGATTTATAGATTTAGAGCCTCTTTACCTACACAGGGTGGAAAAGGTAAATTGGGATCACTATAATGAACTTCTAGCGAAATTTTTTTCAGGAGAGAGAGAAAATAAAAATCATATATTGAAATGAAACTTGGAATAACAGTAAATAAAATTTTGCAGTTTTGCTTGATTTAATGTAGCCTTGTCTATTTGGGCCATCACCATGTGAACTGCATCTTTGACAAACTGGTCTGCGTTGTGGAGAGCTTTAATAACATTTCTCTCATCAAGATTCATTCAATGAACTCAAATGTGTTTTAGCCCTGGGGGCTAGGGGGACAAATATCAGGACTCCAGTGATAATTTTAAGGGCCAGCCATGCCCGAGTTTTATTTGATTAATGGGATGGAGCTAAATCTGTCAGAAAACATACTTTTTGCTGCCGCAATGTCCATTCAAGGTTTCATTATGATTCCCAGGACACTGAGGCAGTTGTCTACATTGATCCTTGGGCCCTGATAAAAGTAGGGAGGCATGACATTGCCTTCATTGTTGATACCAAGGACCATCATGGAGGTTAATATTCTTGTGTGTGTCATGGAGGGTACCTCTAAATAGTCTTTACAGATTCAACAATCATTCCCGGAGTTAGCCTTTTGATCCTGGTCATTAAATAAGAACCCCATAATTCCTCAAATTCATTTTCCAGCTTGTTAAGAAGGGAAGCAGCCTTTATTTTTCTGTTATCCTAATATCTTCAGTCAACAATTGGCCTTTTCAATGGAAATAGGTATTAAGACCAAGGTGAACATATATTTCTGACAATTGCCATAGGGTCAATGACCATCTTCTTGGCAATTGGCCCTCATGCTCTTCACAGAGAGAAGAAGAAGTATCCAATAAACTTCTTTGCATTTTTGACCAATTCTTCATCACTTACCCTTTTGAGTTGTGATTTCACTGTGCACAATCTGCAGGGTTATCCTGACTGAGTATATGGAACAATCAATAAGTCAGCACTCCCTTTTAGGAACAAATGTTTGTCATATTTTGTGAACTAATTTTATCCATTCTATATGAATTTGTAAATCAGTCTATAAACAGACTGTCGTGTTAAAAAGGTAGCAAGTAATTAAAAATGACAAAATATATTTGAGCTTAGAGCAATGCTGGACTTAATTCAAGCCTTGAAACAGTGTTCTTGAAATGGTACAACATAATTGAAAGAACATTAAAGGAGCCTTCAAAAATTCAAGTACAGTGGTGAACATCTGCTCCTTAATAAAAATAATATGGTTATGCCATCATAATTATGGTCTTGTTTTCCACAATTCAAAATACCTATAACCAGATTTTAAAAAATCAGCTTTTTATTTAGAAAAATTGAGATAATTTATTCAAACTATATATATGCACAGGCGTAAATATACACACAAGGTCACCGGCATTGTAATAGAGAGGCCTATGTCTTGCATAGTATCATCTATTTTCTGAATTCTGAATAAATGTAAGCTGGCATCTGTGTGTGTGTGTGTCTTCAGTATCTATCAATAACGGACTCGAATATTCGTATTATCTAGATGGTATGGCAATAGTGTCCAATATTGGTTCAGCCTCTCATCCATGAATTAAATAGAAAAAAAAGCCGTTTTTTTTCTGCTTTACGGTATTATAAGAAAAAATGATGAAAAGTGAAAGTATATCCCAATTCTTCTGCTCCAGCCATAACATGTCTCCCAGAGACTTTTTTAATCTTTCAGTCAAGCCCCTGTGGTAAGGGTGATAGGATGTAGTAAAGTGCTGTAACATTCCATACTTTTTAGTTAATTCATTAACGAGATTTGATTGAAATAAGCGCCCTCATTCTATATTATTTCTCTAGGAACTTCATGTTTGTGTATAATGTCATTCAATACAAATTTTTCCACTTCGATAGTTTCTCCAGTTAATATTGATTTTGTTATTGCATATTTGGTAAGGTAATCAGTGCAAATGATCACCCAATGGTTGTCATCTCTGGTCAAATATGTTTTTTTTTTTCTGGAAGGGGACCGGGGCGGGGATAATAGCCTTAAGATTTGCAAGCGGAAGCTGGGGTAGGCTCTTACGCTATTGACATTCTCTGCAATGTCCAAAACAATTAATTAAAAATTAAGGTACTGAATCTGCTTCCCCATATGTGGAAGAATTATGAAAATTAAGAGAAAATTGTAAGTTTATAAATTTGGATGATCAGTTAAATGATACGCTGGTTTGTGGTTTTAGAAACAATCACTGGTTAAAATGTTGTTGTCTGAAAGAGATTTAACCTTTGAAAAAGCTTTAAATTTGGCACTGTGTGATGGATCAGCTAGTGCAGATGCAAGTATCCAGCAGGAAAAACTCCAGAATTTAATATCATTTAAAAATTAAATAAATTTGAATCGCCTAAGTTCAAATAAAAATTGATTTTGATAAATTTAAGAAAAATGTTGACAAATTTCAATCGTTTGTTTTTGTTGTAAGGGCAATCACATGCCAAAAGTATGTAAATTTCAAAATACTAAATGTCTTGGAAATAAAAAAAGCTTTTTTTGACAAAAATGGATGAACATAAATATTTGCATATAAATGATAGTTCTAGTTATCTGTCATTATATAAAGGAAGATGAAATTTGTCATTTCTATATTACAGCAAATTTAGACTGAAGTGAAATAATGCTAATAGATTCTGGTAATTCCCTTTTTCATTACTGAATGTAGTTTTTTTTAAGTACTGGAAAATAACTCAACTTATGATATCTGGTGTTTTTTAAGGCCATGGTAATTAAATAAATTAAAAATCCCTGAGAAGTCTTTGTTAAAGCTAAAATATATGATTGCACTAAAAGTTTGTCAATTTGGATGGGTTAGGTACTTATATAGGAAAGGTAATGGTTTGGAACTTTCCGTTTGTGTGAATTTTTTTTTTTATTTGAATGAAAACAATCCAATATCACCTAAATTTGAGGAATTGTTTACAGAAGATATTGGTACGTTACAATAGACCTTTGAATAAAATTGATTTTCCTAATAATGCTGAACCGAAATTTATGGTCAGAGCTGTGCCTTCCGCTTTAAAAGAATCAGTGGATAAATAAATTAAATTCTTCGAAGAGTAAGGTATCAATTCACAGATAAAGTTTTCTAAATGGGCTTCACCCATTGGTACGGTCTAAAAATGACGGAACTATTAGAATTTGACATGATTATAAAAACCACTGTTAATGTATATGTTAATCCAGATAAATATCCACTACTTACAATTCCGCAACTTTTAGACAGGTTGAGAGGTTGTAAAGTGCTCACTAAATTGAATATATATCGCACTAGTATAGCAGGAATTAAAGGTAGATTAGAAATTGTCTGAAATTCTTTCCTTTAATACGCTAATAAAGAATTATAAAAAGTAAAGTGTCTAATTTTGGACTGAATTCCGCCGAGGGAACCTATTATGTTTAGAGAGCCGCTTTAATTCATGACGCAACACTAGATTTACATACTACTTTATTATTAAAACAATTAGCTTTTATACAAAATAAAAATACAAAAGATGATGATAATGTTGGGCCAGATTTTCCACCAAACAGACCCAACAAAGATGTAAACATTTACATCATATATATATAAACAGTGTCTCGCCGAAAGTGTTTGGTGTCCAGATGGAGACGCCACCACGGTGGCCGACGGTGGTTTAAAGGCCAAGGCAGGGGAGGACACAGCCCTGGACGTGTATCCCAAGATCTGCTGTAGGAAGATGACATCGGCCCTGTTTAAGTAGCAAGAAGACCGATGCAGACAGAACCAGAAGAAGACCAGGAACCGGGAAGGCATCCAGTTGGAGATGACACCTATGCCTTTAAAGTTTACCCACAGTATAAATGGAAAGCTGGTGGACAATGGAGAAGCTGCCGCGACAAGAAAGAAGAGGACTTCGAGCATACTTCTTTGTTAACCAGTCCATCTCCTCACCTTTTTTTGTATATAACTTATGATATCACATTTAGATAGATTGGACATATCTAGTATTTTTTAGAATTTCTTAAAGAAGAAATTATTATGTAGGTTTCTCAGAGGGGCAAACATGATAGATTTTATTTTTTATTTCATTACTAATCTAAATTATCACTCTATAAGAAAGTTAATTCAGACTTTCTTTAATATTTATTTTATTCTAAAATGAATAAAATCAACCACAAACATAGCTAGAGAAATTAGATGTGTCTAGTTACTTAAATTTCTTAAAGAAGAAATTACTTTAAATTTAAAATAAATAATTTATATTTTTATTATCCCTATTTAATCAAAATAGATGTGTCTAGTTACTTAAATTTCTTAAAGAAGAAATTACTTTGAATTCAAAATAAATAATTTATATTTTTATTATTCCTATTTAATCAATTTATTATTATCTCAAACCTTTTAATAAAAAGCCTAATTTCGAATTTCCTAAAGTAGAAAGAGTGCCTTAAATTTAAAGATAAAATTATATATCTTCTTATCCTTATTTTTTTGCAAATTTTTTTATTACCTCAAAATTTTCTTTTAAAAGAAAAGAAGAATTTTAATTTTCTCAAAGGATTATACATCTATATTTGTTATTTCGATATCTCTCTTTTAAAAAATAATAATATATTATTTTTAAATTAATAATATTTATTCTTTTATTATATTCTAGAGGAATATTAATTATTTGATTACTCTGTAGTAAAAGTTGAGAACTTACCTTGAAGCATTATATAACGGCAGTCTTGATCAAAATTTTAGCGAAACCAGATCGAATCTTTATCAGGAGAGGAGAGACAAGCGGGGCGTTATGGGGCCATGGGGGCTTGAAAGGGATATGTAGACAAGATATCTGGTAAGTCAACTTAAATTTTGACATAAAGAGGTCCATATAGAAAACATGGTAAAAACCATGGCAAATACTAAATTTAGATAGACTCGACTATTTAAGATATATGACGAATTGAGGTTTCAACCTTATGTTTTCTTAAAGGTATTAATTATTATCGATTGATCATGTTATCTAGGCGTGGTAATTTGATAGAATTATCAAATTATAGGCTGTTAATAAAATTTTGCTGCCTACAAATAAGGAATTTTCTTGTGTAAATTTCTATAAAAATTAATAAAATTTAATGTTCAATACAATTTTTTTGTTCATTGCTATCTACAAATAGAAAAAGAAGCTCTGTAAATTTCATAATGATAAATAAAATTTAATGTTAGCATTTTTAAAGTAAATTGGTGATATTTTTTTAATCAAAATACAAAACATGTGTGTATTCTTGGTGTGTAACATGTTTCCTTCATGTATAAATCTGGGTGCAATCACTGAGCTTGTCCATGCAAAATTGTCCTTGAAATGGAATGTTGTAATCTACAGAGCTAAATAAAATTAGATGTTTAACGTTTAGAAAGTGTATTGGCAGTATCTTTATCCTTAATCAAATTATAAAACAGGTGTGTATTCTTGGTGTGTAACATGTTTCCTTCATGTATAAATCTGGGTGCAATCACTGAGCTAAAACCACTGAATGGAACTAACATTTGGCGCCCACGCGAGGCAAGTTACTGTTGAAAAGTGTAAAGCAACTTTACACGGAGTAAACCCCACGACCTGAAATAAAAAAATCTCATGCTCTACCACGATTTACATTAAGCCTAAAACAAAAATGCATAATAATGATGAACAATCCCTATTTTATGCCTTTTGTCCAACTTTCTTATAATTTCAAAGAAATATTTAACGTTTAAATACGCCCATCTTTGTGTATTTTCATGGTTTTTGATAAAAGCTTTGTTTGAATGTCTAGAAATGCGTAGTAATGATGCAAAATTGTTTTATGGGACAATTTTTTTTATTTTGTTCACTTTTAAAATATACTGTAGTGGTGAATAATCATTTTGAGTCGAAAATTTCTTTATCTGTTCACGACGCCTTTCTAACATATTTTTACACACGTGTAATTTTATACCTTTTTTTTTCCTTTTCGAAATTGTCTTCCACCCACTTTAAAAATACATTATACTCGGCGGGTAATCGCCACGAGTTAGACATTTCTCAAAAGATCGTTAATGCATAATAATGATGAACAATCCCTATTTTATGCCTTTGTAATGATGTACAGTCGTTTTATGGGTCAATTTTTTCTTGTTTTGTTCACTTTTAAAATATATTGTAATGGTGAATAATCGTTTTGAGTCGAAAATTTCTTTATCTGTTCACGACGCCTTTTACATATTTTTACACACGTGTAATTTTATACCTTTTTTTCTCGAGATTGTCTTCCACCCACTTTAAAAATACGTTATACTTGGCGGGTAATCGCCACGAGTTAAACATTTCTCAAAAGATCGTTAATTTTTTTTTAAAGCGAGTTTTAAAAAATTTTTGCAACTGTTTTAAACTACGGACACAATTTTAATTTTATTATTTCTCTATATATATCCAGAAACGCCGTTGGCCACTCGCGTGTAGCATGTTCTTCTTATATTAAGAAGATGTCTGATGTATAATTTCATCTATCTAGTGTATTACATGGCTCTAAAGTGAATTTTGTTTAATAGGCAATTTTTATTGTGTATTTAGTAAATGTTTATGAGTAAGAAAACTCATGATTTAGCCTAATTTTTCTGAATAGTACGTTTTACATGATTCTTAAAAAATATATATATATATATATGTAGTAATCCCGAGGTGGAATGTACTGGGCAGTCGTGGTCGTGGGTGTGTGATGGGATTCCCGCACTGGGACAGCAAGAGACAGAGGCAGGTCTAGATGGTAACTCCAAGAAGGCAGAGGTAGACCACGGACGAAGGCAAGTCGGACCACGGGCGCCGCGGATGCCTACATCGCGGATAGGGGTGAGAGACCCGACCGTATAACGGCGTGGCTCTGAAAACAGCTAACTGAACAACTCTCTTTTGTCCCAATCTTGGGGGGCTTATATACTGGACTCTGGCACTTGTTGACGAGTTCTGATTGGTTCCCGTAATCACGCCACCTGTCAAGCGTTGGGTTATTAATTATGTCTGGCCACCTGCTGACGGGGGAATGAACTCATTAGCATAAACACCTGTTCGTCTGGGTTGTTTATCACGTCTGGCCTTTGTCGTCTGGACTATGTCGTCTTGGTCTACCCTTACCCCTTTATTTTATTTGTCACTATTTTTACAAGATCGATACATTTTTATATAGATATGGTGTTATAACAAATATTAGAATAAGGCTGTGAACTATATTACTCAAAATATACTACAGAATGTGTCCCCGGTGATGAAGGTTTGGTTGGGGGAATGACATGTAATGAATGATAACCTAACAAACCTATTATAAAAAATAAAAGAAATAATTTGTATACAAATTAGTTAAAATTATTATGAAGTTACAAGTTAAAAGAGAAAGATGTAAGGGTGGTGTATCAATGAAATAAAAATCAAGGTTATAAAAATAAAAACGTACAAAAGGAATGATAAAAGATTAAGAGAAAGTATATAATACAAAATGTTAAATATGTTAAAATGAATCGTACAAGGAAAATAATATCTTATTGCATAAAAGATGAGAGGAAAAAAAATTTAGTTAGTTTATTAACTGAACGTATAATGTGACGCTAAGGTAGAAAAAGGGAAAGGGGGTATCTGAGCATGTTTCTGCAAAGGTAGTATCCCAAACATTCTGCAATGCAATGCGAACTTGTTTGAGTGAGGCATTGTTTTCATTAACAGAAGGCTCAAGATATTCCGTCTGCATCATTAGCTCAGACAGTGGAAAGAGGTGGGAAGATTGATGGAGGTAAAGGGGAGAGGTAGAGGTAAGAGGGATCCCTGTTGTCCATAATGATTATGCCCGGTTGAATGATGACAAAAAAGTGAAAGTTTGAAAAAATGGTGAATTGAAATGATGAGTCGGGCGATGAGAAAAAAAAATAAAAAGATCGCGCTGGATATCCTGAACTCATTATCGGGAATGGTATAGCGAGGAAGGATTGTTCCAGTCGGATTAATCAATGAAAAAAAAACAAAAATGTTCGGCGAACTGGAATCCCTTGGAAGGTTGGAGGTTTGAAGGATGCGGAAAAGGATAGGTGGGTGTAAGAGTATTATTGCTGTCAATTTTGATTGTGTCCGGCTTGTGTGGTGAAAAGAAAAAGTTGAAAAATGAAAAAAATGATGAGCCGGACGATGAGAGAAAAAAAATAAAAATCTAACTGGGTCTCCTGAGCTCACTGTTGGGAAATGTACAGCGAGGAAGGGTCTTCTAGTTAGTTTAATCAATAAAAAAAAAAAAAGAAAATGGTTGACGAACAATAATCTCTTGATGGCTGTAAAAAGTTGGGAGGAAAGGTTCATGGGATAGAGTTAGAGGTTGTAAGGGAAGCGTCAAAAATAACATTTTGAAATCTACAAAGAAAAATAAAATGATAAATGTTTTATCTGTTAAAGAAATATTATAAATGTTGTTAGGTGAAGGTTTTTTAAATGGTGCCTAAGATAGTTGAAGTTGTAAAATGCTAAGTCTAAACATGATGAGAAAAAGAGAAAATAAAAATATTAAAGGTAATAATATATAAAGGGTTGATTGGTAGTTTAAGGCATTAATGTTGTATAATAAACAAAATGATATTATCGATTAATAGTGAAATGTTTTATCTACATCTGTAAGTTAAAAACAAAGTCCAACACCACAAAACTAGTAAAACTGTAAGTCTATTTACAATAAATGAGAGAAAAGTTAGCAAATCTATTAAATGGGAAATAATTTGGGGCACAAATTAGTTATTAGAATAAAATAAAGATAAAGGGGAGTAGTGGTTTCACACTGATATAATATTATAAAATTACAAAAAATATATAAGAGGAGTACATAGGAAGGATAAATTTAAAGTAAACACACAGAATAGCGAAAGTAAATATTTGGGAAAGTTGGTATACTAGTTACAGTTTTTTGTTACTTTTAAGGTGCCTTGAATATTTACAACATAGTTTCAGGGATGTAATACAGGAAGGAGGAGAAGTAGAGATAATAAAAGTAAAATAAAATATAAAAGAAATTTGACTTAAGCACAAGGTTTGCGATAGGTAGTGACGCAGTGAGGAATAAAGGAAGAAGGTCTGAGTTGGTTTCTGCAAAGGACATCTCAGGAATCCTGCCCTGCAATACGGGCTTAGAAGCGAAGTATTGTTTTCAAGGTTCAGCAATCTCAAGATGCTCTGTAAATAGCATTAGATCAGATGGGCAAAAGGTGTGAAGATCGAAGGAGAGGTTGGTAATGGGAGACTACGGGAAAGAAATCTTTTCTGAGAGAGGTTAAAAAGAGATGGTGTATCAAGAGCTGCGCTGCTGTCGGTGATTGAGCTCGACAAGATGAAAAATAAAATTAAACGAAAAATGAGTGGGCGCATCGTGCTGATGATGGCCTGGGTCGAGCGTTAGAGAAAAAAAAATCTCGCTGGTTACCCAAGCTCTCCGTGTGGAGTTAACATGGGGAGGAAGAGTGTACCAGGTCGATGAATCATTAAAAAATAAAAATTAAAAAATGTTGACGAGCAGGAGTCTCAGGAACCGTTGAAGAGGTTAGAGGATGGAGGTAGATTGTGAAAACAGGGCTCGACTGTTGCCGTTGATTGATTGAACCCGGGTTTGAGGAAAAAAGAATGAAATAAAGAATGCTGGGACGGCGACCTGGGTGTAAATTAAAAAAGTCGGCAAACAGGAACTCTGCGATGGACGAGGGGTGGTTAGAACGAAGGCATAGAAGGCCAATGGAAAATGATCAAGAGACGAGAGAAGTATGGACGGCCTATAATTGAATGATTGACAGGTAAGAATGTGGAAGTAGGAAGGGCTATCTGCTAATGGTGAGTACAAGGTCATTCCACCCCTTTAGAAGTAGGGAGGGAAAAGACGAAGTAGAAAAAAACAATTAGGGGGAGATCAGTGCGTCCTTGATTTGTTTGTCGTTGGGATGAAGATTGGAATATTGTCGTGGCGATGGACGCCGTTTTGGGGATTTAATATAATTTTCCTATCTGTTTTAATCTGGCAGGTTCCTCTGTTAGAAGGATATTAAATTTAATCTGTAATATTGAAATCGTGGTTGTGACTAAATGGGAAAAGGTAGGCTATAAAAGAATTAATTAATTAACTATTGTATAAATAAATGTGTTATGATTATGCGAAATGTGTTAATGGGATATGGGATATGCGAGAGGAATTAAAATTGATGTGAACAATGTAGAAAAGTGCGAAATAAAAATGTATTTAATACCTAAATAACAATTTAACACAGGCAGGAATGAAATGTAATGGGGTATGGAAATTTTATGGTATGCTATCAGTTTTCGCATATTACATTTATAGTTGTATTTGTAATTGTGGGAAAAATGGGACGCACATTTTGAGATGAGATAATTTAAAATTGATATTTATAAAATTACAAATCTAGGACTAGTTTTTAAAACTTTTAAATATTGAGAAATATCAATTGGAATAGTAATAGGTCAAGTAAAATAAAGAGTGTAATAAATGTAATTATTAATATTATGGCCATAAATAAGGTATTAAAAAAACACAAAAATAAGTTTAGAAAATATGATTCGAGTAATTAAAATATAATATGATTTTTTTATGTAAAATTGAAAGTTGCATATTTGGATAATGCCATTTTAGTTGAATTTAAGAAAGGCATGTAAGATTAGTAAATTGGCAAAAATGCGTGATTGAATATTTTTAATAATAAAATTGGAAATGATGAATTAAAATTTATAATTTGATTAAAATAATGTAAAAATGCTAAACGAGAGTGTGAAAGTTTTAAAATTTGAATAAAAATGTTATAAAAAAGGTTATAATTGATTTTAAAATGCTTAAAGTGAAAATGTAAGAATAAAATTTATGGGGAAAATGGCAGAAACAAAGTTTAAAGTACCTTGAAATGGCTGATGCTGGCTGGAGTTGATCTCTGGGGATGGTTGTAGGGAAGAAGGCTGCTTGTTGCGTGGGATCCATCGAAAGGAGAGATGAGGGCTTCCTCCGCACGAGGCACGGCTAGTCCCCGAATGGCGTCTGTTAGGCGGCTTACTAGGTCTTCGTAGTGGGACTGCATGTTGGTGAGGGCATCCGCGAAGTAGTCGTCCCTGACCTCCGTCATCCTCTGCTTGCTGCTGTCCTCAGTTATCCTGTCGACTTTAACGGGTTCTGTAGTAATCCCGAGGTGGAATGTACTGGGCAGTCGTGGTCGTGGGTGTGTGATGGGATTCCCGCACTGGGACAGCAAGAGACAGAGGCAGGTCTAGATGGTAACTCCAAGAAGGCAGAGGTAGACCACGGACGAAGGCAAGTCGGACCACGGGCGCCGCGGATGCCTACATCGCGGATAGGGGTGAGAGACCCAACCGTATAACGGCGTGGCTCTGAAAACAGCTAACTGAACAACTCTCTTTTGTCCCAATCTTGGGGGCTTATATACTGGACTCTGGCACTTGTTGACGAGTTCTGATTGGTTCCCGTAATCACGCCACCTGTCAAGCGTTGGGTTATTAATTATGTCTGGCCACCTGCTGACGGGGGAATGAACTCATTAGCATAAACACCTGTTCGTCTGGGTTGTTTATCACGTCTGGCCTTTGTCGTCTGGACTATGTCGTCTTGGTCTACCCTTACCCCTTTATTTTATTTGTCACTATTTTTACAAGATCGATACATTTTTATATAGATATGGTGTTATAACAAATATTAGAATAAGGCTGTGAACTATATTACTCAAAATATACTACATATATATATATATTAAATTGCGAAATTTAGGCCTAAAAACCAACGCTTTCTCAGAAACCTGAGAATTTCCCACGAGTTCCAAATTTGGGGTCCTTTGGGACACATGCGTTTTTCCCCTCCCCTCCTAACACATGTACATGGGGGGCGGAGAAGGGAGGTATTTTGGGGTGGACATGTGGAAAACACATGTGGGGTTCCAAGGTGGGAGGTAGAAAAACAACTAGGAGTTCAGTTCGCTGCCAGCATCTGAGTTGAAAGGTTAGTTTTTTTGCTATCCTCCCCGCTCTTGCGGGAAGGTTTTCACGTCTTAAATATTCCATCTTCCTTTTGTTTTTCACCATTACCTTCTTAATTATAAAAATCAATGCGGCTTATTTTATACTACAGTTTAAAATTTTTTATTTTTTTTATTATTTCAATCCAACAGAATTTCCACTCGATAAGTCTAAAGATATTTTGAATTTGTTAGAATGTTCTCTTAGTTATCTCTTATCTTTATAGTATTTAACGTTATCAATATAATAATTCGAAGCATTATTTTCTTATCTAATGTGCATTGTCATGCGATTTGTTTAATTTTATAAATGTATTCAATTATATTTTCTGTATTTGAGGCTTCACGCTTTAAATATTCCATCTCCTTTTAGTTCTTCACCATTATTTTTTTTTAACTGTAAGTTCAATATGACTTGTACTATTGTATGTCAAGGTTTAACGATTTATTTCAAATACTTTATCCAACAAAATTTCCGCTAGATGAGTCTGAAGATATTTTGTTAGAGTTTGTCAAATTGTGCCCTTTTGTTCTCTTTTATCTTTATGGTATTTAACGTCTTCAATATAATAATTTAAAGCATTCATCCTCTTATCTAATGTGCATTGTCATGCGCAGTATTTTGATTTTTTATTTTGTTAACTTTATATGAATGTGCATTTTCTTTTTAAAATTTAACCCCGATATTTTAGACAAGCGTTTAGTTTAGCTTGCTTCTTTAAATCGTTGAATTTGTCATTTTTCTTTTCTCGATATGGTATAATTCACGATATTTGCGTGGCGGTTCAATCACGATAAAATTTTCAACATGGCGGACCAAGGACGCGCTCAGCCATGCTTTCACATAAACTCTTTCGTGGTTCCTTTTATGTCATTAGTATTTTATAAGTAACTGTCAATATAAATTCCCGATAACGTACACGAAATAAAAACAGTATTTGATTTTTTTTATTTTGTTAACCTTATATGAATGTGCATTTTTCTTTTTGAAATTTAACCCCGATATTTTAGACAAGCGTATAGTTTGGCTTACTTCTTTGAAACGTTGAATTTGTCATCTTTTTTTTTTGATATGGTATAATTTACAATAGCTGCTTATATGTCGAAGTACAATCACGATAGATTTCCAAGATGGCGGTCGATGGACGCGTACATATTTTATTCTATAGAGTGATTGTTTATTTTATTTCTATGTCCATATATGCACATAGGTCCGTTTAAGCAAGCGTATTTTTATTAATTTTATGATTGCATGGTAATAGTTCTTATTGCTTATTTAAGTTGTTGAATTTGTCAATTTTTTTGATATGGTATAATTTACAATAGCTGCTTATATGTCGAAGTACAATCACGATAGATTTCCAAGATGGCGGTCGATGGACGCGTACAAAGCCCGACTTTCAATCCATGTTGCCTCCAACTATATATGAATTTGAAGATGCTAAAGAATTCCTTTTCCTGCTTAATCCTAAATATCCTGTATACACACTGGCATGGGAAAGTCACCTTGAATTTATAAATGTGTAATTTTCTTTCTCTTTCCACAAAATGTCTTAGGTAAAAATTTCCAAGATTCTATTTTCTGAAACATTTTTTCTTGGATGGGGACAAATAAAAGCATCTCGATAGTATTTGATTACAGCGAATAGTCGCCAGCAGAGGGCATGATGAAATTCCATAGAAATTTAGACCAGTCATATGTTTAGCTTTTGTTTTTTTAAAATAAATTTGAACCGTTATAAAGCAAAGAAAGGTGGACAACAAGATATATCCTGATAGCTGGATGTGTATCTGTATCAAAGGGAGTAGTTATTCCGTTTAATGGGGATTACAATAATAATCGAATATTAACAAACTATCTTTGGTAGATTTGGACAACTGTTTTAAAGATTTGAACGACTAAATAGTACAATTTTTTTTTGGTCATCTTTGATTGTATTTTTCTTTCTTTTTGCATGTGTCACGCACATTACAAATAATTACTACACATAATTTTATCTCTCCCATTTATAGGTGTATTTATATTTTATTATTTAGTTATTTTCGTATCCAATCTAATAGCGATTTTATAGTATGATAATCCATATTACAGAATTTGGTGGGAAAGGTTTTCCTTTTTTAATGAAAGTAGTGAAATTTGTTGTTTCTTTTCTTTAACTCCAGCCAAAGAACGAAATCAAATTTTTAACCTGCGTCCTTGGAAATTAATGACTCTATTTCGAAATAAGAACTTAGCAGTTTACCAGATATGTGGTTATAGATAACCTTAGATAAACAAAGATAGAGAGTATTGCACCTCGTGTATGTTTACACTTGACTGGTTTGATAAGCCCTTCCAGAAGCCTTTATTTACTCCACTACCTTCAGAATTTTTGGCAGCAGAAGCCAGTAACAAAGGAAAGGATTATAGCATCACAGCAAACCTAAAACCCGTTTCGACATCGGCTTTCGTAACTTTATGAAATGTGGCATTAGACATTGGTAACCAGTAGCAAAGACTACATTTCTGGGGTCGGGAATAGGCCTTGAAGACTAAGAAGGGTGTCTTGCGTAGCCTTGAACTGTGGATGTCGGAGCATGTAATTTTGCCTACAAGATTGTACATTATTAAATAGGATTTAAAGATACTTGCGAAGGTGGACGTGAGTGCAGAACGACATAAAGCATAATATCCCGATGGACGCCACCGAGCGTAAGACCACGTGGCTTGAACCAGTTGAAGAGTGGGCCATTGTGGTGGGATGTGGAAAGAATATTTGAAATATATGCATCAATGGTAGAATACAGAGATGTACTCTACATACTATCCATCTGCAGGCTGATGCACCTGATTTCGCTCAGATCTTCCAAAATCAGCTAATCGACATGCCAAGTAACCTACGCAAGATATGGTTGTGCCAACCCGGACCTGATCAGATGTATCTAAGCTCGGTTCACCTCTGTCATACCACGAGAAATCACTGCGACAGCCATGTCTTAACGAGACAAATCTTTGGTACCATTACAACATATATATGTTAAGTGTCCAGCTCTGTATCCTGACGAGATTCCGATAGGAAGGCGTGCTGAATCGAACCAGGTCAAGACAAAGTACATGATATCATGAAAAGGCGTTGAGGTGTGTTGAAAGCGATAAAAAGGAGTTGAATGGTATAAGATAAGACTTATTAGCAAGATATCGGAGTAAGCCGAAAATCGGCAAGAGGAATTGTAGAAAGGTGGTAGAGAAGTGATATAGAAGGGAAGCTGAATGGCGTAGGAGGACTCCTGCGAAGTCAATCGGGATAGAGTAATATTGGGATTGGTTCCCGATGACGGGTTTCAAGGAGACTCAGAGGGATGAAAAAGCGTTGAAGTGTGTTAAAAGCGATGAAAAAGAGTTGAAATGTGTTGAAAGCGTTGAAGGGAGATGCGATGGAAGTAAGTTGAAAGGTGTTGAGGATGATGAAAGATGATGAAAGAGTGAGAAAGCGTTGAATGGTGATGAGAAAGAGATAGAAAGATGCAGAAAGATGTTGAAAGAGAAAGAGTTGAAGATTGATAAAGAGTTTGTAAATAGAAGATAAATAGAAAGACGGTGGGAAGATGATAGAAGAAAGTACATTCAATGTTTAAAGCGTAGCTGTCGACCGCAATATCGCCTCGATAGAACTATTTTTTGGCTCTTCACCACATAGTGTTAATAGATAATTTGTTTTAGACTAGAGGCCAATATCTGTAAATAGTACATAATATGCACTGAGAGTTTGTGTAAGCTGATTTACCTAAATTTCAGCAACTGTATACACTAATTTATATACATAGGTCTATATTAGTTACAATATTAGGTTATATTAAATAACAAATATGTATTCTCCTTTTAAGAAGCAGTTTTTTTTTGGCTGCAATTTTGGTTTTAGTGTTGGTATATGATTTTTTAAGAGTTACTCAGTTTTTTTTTAACAACGCTTTGTTCTTAGTGATAGGCTGTGATTTAAAGAGTTTCAGCTTTCTTTTATTTTTCTAGCTACGAGTTTGTTTTAGCGTTGTAATGAATCTTAAAGTTTCAGTTTTTCTTTTTTATTTTTTAAGCTACATCTTGTCCTAGTGTGATGATGAACTTTAAAGAGTTTTTTTCATTTTTTTTTATTTTAAGCTAACAATTTTGTCTTAATGTTATGGTGAACTTAAAAGAGTTTGCAGTTTTTCCTTTCTATTTTAAACTATAACGTGTTTTAGTGTTGAGTGATCATCGAAAGGAGTTTTCACACCCTGTTTCAGTGTTAGTGTGTCATTTGTCTCAACCTTGTCTTTGTGCAGTATATCGTCTCACAACCATGTCTTAATGTTAGTTCACATTTGAAAGGAATTGTCACAACCTTGTCTTTGTGTAGTACACCGTCTCACAACCGTGTTTTAATGTTAGTTCATCTTTAAAGAATTTTCACAACCGTGTTTTAATGTTGGTGTAACATTTTAAGAGTTGTCACAACCTTGTCTTTGTGTAGTACACCGTCTCACAACCGTGTTTTAATGTTAGTTCATCTTTAAAGGATTTTCACAACCTTATCTCAATGTTAGTATATCAATTTTTAAGAATTGTCACAACCTCGTTTTAGTGTAGTACATAGTTGAAAGAGTATTCACAACCTTGTTTTTATGTTAGTCTGTCATCTTTAAAGAATTTTCACAACCTGTTTTAATGTTGGTGTGTCACTTTAAGAGTTGTCACAACCTTGTCTTTGTGTAGTACACTGCCTCACAACCGTATTTTAATGTTAGTTCATTTTTTAAAGAGTCTTCACAACGTGTTTTTATGTTAGTGTGTCATTGTAAAAGGTCATCACAACCTTGTCCTTGTGTGGTACACCGTTTCACAACCGTGTCTTAATGTTAGTCCACAGTTAAAAAGAGTTTTCACAACCTTATCTCAATGTTAGTATATCAATTTTTTTTAAGAATTGTCACAACCTCGCTTTTGTGTAGTACATCGTCTCACAACCGTGTTTTAATGTTAGTTCATCTTTAAAGGATTTTCACAACTTGTTTTAATGATAGTGTGTCAATTTTAAGGGTTGTCACAACCTTGTCTTTGTGCAGTATATCATTTAAAGAATTTCGCAACCGTGTTTTAATGTTAGTTCATCTTTAAAGAATTTTCACAACCGTGTTTTAATGTTGGTGTGTCATTTAAGAGTTGTCACAACCTTGTCTTTGTGTAGTACACTATCTCACAACCGTGTTTTAATGTTAGTTCATCTTTAAAGAATTTTCACAACCGTGTTTTAATGTTGGTGTGTCATTTTAAGAGTTGTCACAACCTTGTCTTTGTGTAGTACACCGTCTCACAACCGTGTTTTAATGTTAGTTCATCTTTAAAGAATTTTCACAACCGTGTTTTAATGTTGGTGTGTCATTTTAAGAGTTGTCACAACCTTGTCTTTGTGTATTACACCGTCTCACAACCGTGTTTTAATGTTAGTTCATCTTTAAAGAATTTCACAACCGTGTTTTAATGTTGGTGTGTCATTTTAAGAGTTGTCACAACCTTGTCTTTGTGTAGTACACCGTCTCACAACCGTTTTCTAATGTTAGTTCATCTTTAAAGAATTTTCACAACCTTGTTAAGATGTGATTTAAAGAGCTTTTCAGTTTTTTTTTATGCAAGATTGTTTTAGTTTTCTTTTATTTTAGTCACAATATGTGCTTTAGTGTTAAAGGATCATCGTTAAGTTTTTTTTGTTTTCATTTTAAAGTGTTGTCACAACATTGTTTTAGTGTTAATACACCATGGTAAAGAAAATCTCTCTTCCCCCCCTTTCCACTTCGTATTCCCCACTTTGCCCACCACTATGGGGCATAATACTACCGTTACGGTTGAGGTGGAATCTAATGCATAGTTCCCGTAGATCAAACAACTGAGGACCATGCCTGCTGATAAAGAGAATGCCGCAGCTAGCCAAGCCCAGCTGCCCTCCATGCTGTACAACCTGGAGAAGTTTGGAGGGAAGGGCATAGTCCCCTTCACAAAATTCATAAAGGACTTTGAGCTCGTCTACGACCTAAGGGCCCTGGACGACGCCAGAAAAAGAATCCTCCTGGATAACCACCTCTGGGGGGCTGCGAGGGAGTTCGCCTTACAATCCCAGCAAATCCGTCTTGGGTACGAAGAACTGAAGAAGAGTCTAGAAAGACGCTTTCGAAAGAGAGTCTCCACAAGGGAGATGAGGAGCCAGTTCTTCTCCTGTAGACGGAGCCGGGGAGAAGGTCCGGGACTTCGCCGCGCGGGTGAGCGACCTTGCGGCAGGAGCAGAGTCGGATGGCCTGAAGATAGGCATCTCGGAGGTCGCTGAGGTCTTCATCGACGGACTCTGCCCCAGCCTGTGGGAGAAGGCTCACCTCTACCAAGGCGAACCCTGGGAGACCCTGGTCGCCAAGCTACAGTGGCTGGAGCAAAGAGAGGAGGACTACAGGGAGGCGCAGCGCTCCAGCGCCGACAGGAACGGCCAGAGGCTGGGTGACATGGGCAGCAAATTGGCCGAGCTGGAGAAGAAAATGGAGGCACTAGAAATCGAGAATACAGCCCTTAGGAGACAAAGAGGCAGTACCAATAGTACAAGTAACGGGGGAGGAAGGTGGCCATCACACCCCGCAGGAAGAAGGGATTACGGAGATAACACCGAAGATAACAGGAGGGGAGCTCCCTTCAGGAACTGGCAAAGGAGACCTGCACAACAACCATCCAGGCAACAACAGGATCCACCTCCACCTAGACAAGAAAGGAGAAACCCTAACGGTGGAAAGGAGGATAACCCTGGAGTGGAGTATAAGAAACAAGATGTAAGGAGGCCACCACCCAAGTGTTACAGGTGTGGTGAACCAGGGCACCTCATCCGGGATTGCCAGCAGACACAGAGAAAAAACTAGGTCCGGCTTGCCTTAAGGCAGGAGGGGGATTTGCGGCCAGTTTACCTGCCATAAATGTATATATATTAAATAAGGAGAGGTCTCTGAGTGAAAGAACTCTAAAATTTATCATAGACTCGGGCTCAGAGGCCAATATTGTAAATATCGATAATTTAAAATTATGCACTGAGGGACTAGACAAACCAACTTACCTTAAGGGTATAACGGGCAAATCTTTAAGGTCATTAGGGAGCGAGGTGTTAGAGATAGGGGCGATGGTGAATGGTAAGCCCATTAGGGAGGTAAGAACGACCTTCGAGTATTGCCACATGGGGGAAATAGGACTTGATGGCATACTCGGATTACCAGGTTTCCGAGCTCTAAAACTACACCTCAGCTATGACGGAAGTATTAGATCCGATTACGAAAGGAAGGAAGATCCGACCAAGTCGGCCTTTCTTTCTTCATTGCAAACTATAGAAATGTCTCCTCAACCACCCAGGATACCCCTAAACAAAATCCACACGGGCGAAGATATTTTCAGGGCTTTCAGCCATTGTTTCTGTAGGGACATAAGAGATATGGGGAATGGCTCCACCATCACAGCCCCGAAACTGAGGATGCTGACTAGCAAACCAGTATATAGGAGGCAATATCCGAACCCGAACAGATTAGTCTCAAAGGTGAAAACGTTAGTAGACGAACTGGAGGAAGTAGGGATAATAGAAGGGAGTACCTCTCTGTGGAATTCCCCTCTATTCCCGGTTGCCAAAACTGATGGTAGTGTTCGCATCACCATGGATCTACGTATGATCAATGAGGCAACTGAATTCTTCCCGTTCCCGATACCCCGTGTTGAAGACAATCTGCGCGCATTTGCGGGTGCAAAAGTCTTCAGCACATTAGATCTGACTTCTGGATTCTTCCAGATTCACATCCCGGAGAGTGACAGAGATTATTTTACCTTCTCTCTGCCCTGGGGGAGATACCGCTTCACGCGTTTGCCACAAGGAGCTAAAAACTCAGCACAGGTCTTCCAGTGGGCCATGAACTTGGTCCTGGGTGACTTGTTGTTCAAATGCGTTCGCCTGTACATCGATGACGTCATTGTCTACAGCGACTCTCACGAGCAGCATGTAGCGGACCTCGCCGCTGTACTCGAGCGCCTGAGTAAGTTCGGTTTGAAGGCCAAATACGGGAAGAGCTATCTCTTCAGGGACTCGGTAGAGTACCTGGGTCATGTAATTGACCAAAATGGGATCAAACCCATGTGGGATAATGTCGCCGCTCTCAGGGATTTGAAACGACCTCATAACATCAAGGCAGTCAGAAGTCTATTGGGTACAGTTAACTACTACCGACACTTTATTCCCAACGCAGGTGAGGTCCTGGCTCCACTGAGCAACCTATTAAGGAAGGGACATAGATTTGCTTGGGGTATGATAGAGCAGTCAGCCTTTGAGACGGTGATGGGAATATTAACCAGTGAGCCACTACTAATTCACCCAACAATTGGGATACCTTTCATCCTGAACACTGACGCCAGTGGAATACCGGTAGGCGCTTGCCTCCAACAGGAGGTCAATGGGACAGTGAGACCAATTGCTCATTATAGCAAGAGACTGACTGGTCCTGAGATCCGCTATTCTACAATAGAAAAGGAGGCTTATGCAGTAGTGTTGTCCCTACAACACTTTAAACACCTCCTGGCGGGCAGTAGGGTAGAAGTACATACTGACCATAAACCGATTACTTATAATAAGGGGTCTGATTATAAGAACGCTCGACTGTCTAGGTGGGCAGAGATCATCCAAGACTTCAACGTTACATTCATTTATGTCCCGGGGAAGGAAAACACGGTAGCCGACTTCCTTAGTAGGTTCCCGTGCGAGGATGATCCAAACCTATCACAAGATAGGAGGGTGGTGGCCGCGGTGGTAGGAGACCGTCGGCCCCCCTTATTAAATAGTAATCAGATATGGGAAGGCTTGCTTCAAGAGAAAGGATGGGCCCCAGTAATAAATAGCTTATTAAAACTAAAATCGGGAAGCATAGAAAGGTATAATAGCCGAGAGTATAGGCTACAAGACAATTACCTCGTTACAAAGAATGAAAGGGGTACCTGGGTGAAGGTGGTTCCTACAGGTTTTAGGGAGACAGTGATCAGCTATCACCATGACATCCCTACTGGAGGTCATTTCGGAGTTTAAAAGGTTATGAGAAGGCTGAAGGGTGACTATTACTGGCCTGGTATGAGGACTCAAGTCCGGAAATATATACGCAGATGCGAGAGTTGTCAGCTATCGAATCAAGGCGTGACCAAAGCCGCTAGTGCTCCCCACTTTAGACCCGAAAAACCCTTTGAACATCTAGCTCTCGACTTCATAGGACCATTGGAGACAACCCCAAGAGGTTATTCAAGTATTTTGACTATAGTGGACCTATTTACTAAGTTCCCAATTCTGATTCCTACAAAGGACCAGTTTGCCAATACAGTGGTTAGGGCCTTGTTGGAGAGGATAATCACTACCTTTGGAGTACCAAAAACAATACTCTCTGACCGAGGCTCTGCATTCATGAGTTGCGTATTTAAGGGAGTTTGCAAGGCTATGGGGGTTGGTGCAGTGAATACCACAGCCTGGAGACCTCAGAGTAATGGGGCCGTTGAAAGACTCAATAGGACGGTAATAGAATCTTTACGCAGGTGTACAGCGGGGAACAATTGGGATACCACCTTGCCAATGATATCTTTCGCTATCAGGACCACTGTACATGCTAGTACTGGATTTTCTCCAGCGAAACTGGTCTTCGGACATGAGCTGAGGCTTCCACAACCTTTCCAGGAAGAGGAGCTTAATCCTATATGTGAAGATTCAATTGCCGAAATGGCGGTCTTCTACGAGCGGGAATTGGTAGAGGAGGTTGAGAGGATGAGAGAAGTGGTAAGGCAAACTTACTTGAATGAGCAACAAGAAGCCAGGGCTAAATTCGAAGCTAGAGAGCTGAGAGTCTTTGAGACAGGGGATCTAGTCTTGGTAAAGAGAATGCATGAGACGAAAGGACGTCATAAATTTGAGCCGACGTACAAAGGACCATATGAGGTATTAAAAAGGGCGGGCGACACTGTTTATCTTTTGAAGGATTTGGAGACGGGGAACTTAGATAAAATCCACATAGACAGAATGAAGGCCTATCATGCCCCGGTAAAGACTTACCCTACGGGGGACGAATACATACAAGAACAAATAGATGGTGTCATTGATGATGAGGATCACTGGGTACATCCAGCGTATCCTATATATTCCCATAGAACTGTAGAACCAGAGGAACCACAAGAGACGGCAATCTTAAGAAACCCGCTAGAGGTAGTGAATAGGGCAATTGGTGGCAATGTTGGCGGCCCTGAAATACGCCGTTCGACCAGGGTCAAAAAGCCCACTGGGTGTAGATCGTGCCCAGGCTGCCAATGAGTAAACCTATAGAATGTGTACTAGAGTTTAGTTAAATTTTGATCATAGTATGAAGTGTTAGGACGTGAGTTAAAGGCCCTAGACTGTGGTCTTAAAGAATTTTCAGTTTTTTTTTTTACGCTACAACCAAGGTTTTAGATTCTAAGTGTCTTGTAAAGGGTTTCAGATTCTTTCAGTTTTCTTTTTTAAGGCTACAACCTTGTGTTTGTGTTAAATGTTCATTGTAAGAAGTTTTCAGTTTTTCTTTTTTTTTTATTGAAGAGGCTATTCTGTATTAATAGCAGGTTGTGATTTAAGACTTGAGTTCAACAGTATATTTTGTTTTGATTTTTTTATTGAAAGTTCTGAACAGTGTTTCAACTTTAAGAATAACTAAGGAACTTAGACGCATTAGATATCTGCTGTGCTTGTAATATATTCGCTATGGGTTGGTTCGGAATATGCGTTGGGTTAAAACTTGACACCCTCTAATTCCATAGGTCCAGAATACTGCCCAAAGAGAATTTCTAATGAGAGTGTGTAAGGCAGTTGCGGTCTAAGAATTGATATGATAGGATGACAAATAACCTCTGTTGTTAAATTCCAGAACGGGTTGGGTACTGAAAGCCCTATACTTCCAAAGGAAGAGTTTAGCTGAATAGCAGGGAAAGAAGAATGCCAATAACCTTATATGGGAAGTAGGGTTGGCGAACGCTTGTAGGTCTATCATGTTTGGCAATGAGGTAAATGCTTGAAGTTCAGTTTGCTCCATTTAAGTGCTAGTTTTGATGATTCGTTTGTTTAGACACCAAGTGTCAAGATAAGATTTTCAAACTGTTAGACACACAGTTAAAATGTTAGGTTAGATTTCAGATTTGATTGTTGACAATATCAACATAGTTTGATTTATTTATAATTAATTGATTTATTTAAATAAAAATAATTTATGTTAGAGTTTGTAAGAGGCACTTTATTTGAGTAACTAGGGCTTTAGTCCCCAATTTTGTTTTAATTTAGCAATTTTATTTGATTTCTCATTTGTCCTGAAAGTTTCGTTATTATTAGGGTCTATCGATGATGATAATTATAGTACTTTGGCTTGTGTAGCAGCTTTTAGCTTTAGTTTGTATGCACACCGCGAATGATAGGGGGGAGGGTGTATGAATGAATTGGTGTAATGAATGTGTAAGAAGGTTAAAAACAATTATACTATTAGACCAAAGGTACTTTAGAATAGGATTAGGGAACTTAATAGGCTCGATTTTGATTTTGATTTCTTTATTTATTAGGATCGATAGCCTCACAGGACTGTACAACTCTATTGATAGAAAGGTATTCGCTCCATTTGTTAGGACTCCTTTTAAAGGAGTATGAGTATGATTTATTTTATTAGGGTACTCAATTACTCTTTTTCATTATATCAACTTGAATTCTAAGAGTCGTAGGTAATGACCATGTCTCGATTCTCAGACTGGGGGATTGTGGGAGGTCACGGTCAGGCCAAAAGCCTGCAAGTCCCCTCCTCATTAGAGGGAACGGAGAGGTATCAGGTGAACTTTGTGCTAGGTGGGGGGATTTAGCTGCCGATGTCGCAAACTAAGTGTACAGCGACAAACCTCGGATAACCGATCTGACATCGTAGTTTACGACGCGTTAAGCGTGGCTGAGATGAGGGTGATTCAGACGGGAGGTTGGGAAGGATCGGCACGTTGGAAGCTCTTTTATATATTGCGCAGCCTGGAACCAATCCCCTATGGACAGATTTGGAACATGTGGTGGGTAAAGAAATCGAATTCCCTATAACTCCTTGTCTCTAAGTCAAAGTCTAAAGGGGTTTTCTAATGAGGGTTAACAATGAGAGCGTGCAAGAGGCAAAGTTACGATTAGACGAGGCGTTTCCGTCTACAGAATTTAGGTACCAATTAGCAAAGTGACAGATGGACTGTCCAGATTCTTTGCGTTTTATATCGCCCCAGGCTAGCAAAAGTTAATCACCTAATTAAAGACTATAGTCTACCATACGTTTAGTTAGAATGAATTCAAGTCTAAATACCAGTTAGTAAGTAGAATTTTTTTTTTTAACGAGAGTAACTCATTATGAGAAACGATAAATTTTTAAATTAGTAGGACACCTAAATGAACTTTTGAAGCAGATTGCCAGAACAAGCCAATATAGCGTTCCAGATTTGAAAAGAAAGAATTTTTTTTAAGCGAAGATCGAATATCAATTTTGTTTTAGCAGTAAAATGGCCTAGAGCAATGAGTTTATTTTGGACATAGAGTCAAATTTTCAGAGGGATATTAAGAACTCAAATGGGAAGATGTATCACAAAGTATGAGTTAGACCTAGGTTGTTAATCATCATAATTTATTTTCAGGGTTAATTTAAGTATTTTATTAAAGTGGATTTGTTGGTCAAAAATATGAGTACACATTCTATAGATAAGCTAAACAATGTATAGTAGAGGCTAAAAACAATGTTCAGCTAAAGAACAAAGATAGGTGAGATTGTCATCACGATAAGGTAATTTGGAAATAATCTGGTTTAGGGAAGTAATTGACTACCAAGATTTCCTTTCCTATATATATTTTCTCTTGGATTGAGAGGGGCGGGGAACACGCCAGACAAACACTCCCAGTGACGAGTTGGTAAGAACAAAGTTTTAAGATATTACATATATAGATTTTGAAATGCTAGTGAAATGACCTAGACCCTCAGTGCATATCTATTCGTTTTATTATTATTATTTATTCATTATTATCATATATCATGTATCATTCCTTTATTATATTCATGTATAGTTGTATATATAGAAAGCACGATTCGGATTATAGATGTGTGACATTTTGGTAGCAGCGTTGTTACCATCTTCAGGCAAAATGCACTAAACAAGTTTTAACCACTGCATATATATATATTTTGTTTATTTACCATAATATATTCCCATATCATGTCATTTCCTTCCCATATATCGTATTTTTTTTTCAAGAAGTTTGGCATATTTATTATACAGAGGTAATATTTACTCATTTAATGTATCATCCACCATGTTTACCCTTCTTCCTTAATTATCTGCATGTATATTCATATATAGATAAGTCACAGTTTAAGCTTTAGACTACAAAAAGATAAGAGAACGAGACCGATTCCAGAACAAATAATTAATATGTGTGACATTTTGGTAACAGCATTGTTACCATCTTCGGACAAATGTACCGAATGAAAGATTTTAATCACAATTTATATATTCATTTGTTTACCATAGTATATCCTATATATTAGATAAAAAGGCATATATTGGATTTAAAAAATATATTTATTTTGCCAATATTTCGGCTGGCTGAACGCCAACCTTTATCGAGGCATTACATTTTTGTATACACAAACTCAGCGCCGCATAGTGTTATAATATCACAGTTGAAATCAATTAAAATATACAGAGTAGGTGGGAGAAATTTGTGCATGAAAAAATTATTATAAAAAATGCAATCAAAAATGTAAAATATCTTAAAATATAAAAGGAAAAAGTTCTATCTTATATTTAAAAAAATTATAATAAGTACATAAAAATAATTCATTAATAACTCATAAAGAGATAAATGTAAAAATGTATGTATCTATTAAAACATTTGAAAATAAATTTAAAATGATTTAAACAATAAACTGTAAGAACCTTATACCAAACCATTCCCTTTCTACTTATAGTAAATATCCATTTTAAGATTTTTTTTATTTAACATCGCGTATATCTACATTGCTCCATTTTGGCATACATCGTATCCGTGCAACTTTGATATGTATATTCACTTCCCACGTTTCTGTTTGCCCTATTATTGATGTCATTTGATAGGAGCTGCAATTTTAGTTCTTTTTTATTATCATTATCTTATGTGACCATGTATAGTCATTCCTTTGCTGTCGTATGTATCATATAGAGTTAATAAAGTTTTTTTTATTTTTAGATGTGTTTTAGGAATTGGGAATATCTACAATACACGCACAATTCCTTGGCGCCCGTAATTATTATGTTTATCCCGAATGGCCTAAGAATCTGTTTGCACAGAACCTGTGTATAGACCACCCCATCTCCACCCACAGGGACTGCGGCCGGGAATGTGTGGATTCGACTCACATCTGGGCCAAGACCCCCTGGAATACAGACAGCGAAAGGATGGGCTTAATACTTTGCCCATTAAATGGTAGGATAGAATTTCCTTCAGTAATCACGATGAGTTAACCCGTCCCAGATTCCATGGCCCGTTTGTTCCCCCTTTGCCGGAGTGTCGGTGATTGCATACTGGTAGCATTAAAAAAATGCATTTCTCCCAATTTCATATTTCTCATAGAGCATGAACAGATCTGAATTGGAATAAACACATTTTTTTAACTCTGGCAGGGGAGGAATTGTTGGGCCAGATTTTCCACCAAACAGACCCAACAAAGATTCAAACATTTACATCATATATATATAAACAGTGTCTCGCCGAAAGTGTTTGGTGTCCAGATGGAGACGCCACCACGGTGGCCGACGGTGGTTTAAAGGCCAAGGCAGGGGAGGACACAGCCCTGGACGTGTATCCCAAGATCTGCTGTAGGAAGATGACATCGGCCCTGTTTAAGTAGCCAGAAGACCGATGCAGACAGAACCAGAAGAAGACCAGGAACCGGGAAGGCATCCAGTTGGAGATGACACCTATGCCTTTGATGTTCACCCACAGTATAAATGGAAAGCTGGTGGACAATGGAGAAGCTGCCTCGACAAGAAAGAAGAGGACTTCGAGCATACTTCTTTGTTAACCAGTCCATCTCCTCACCTTTTTTTGTATATAACTTATGATATCACATTTAGATAGATTGGACATATCTAGTATTTTTTAGAATTTCTCAAAGAAGAAATTATTATGTAGGTTTCTCAGAGGGGCAAACATGATAGATTTTATTTTTTATTTCATTACTAATCTAAATTATCTCTCGATAAGAAAGTTAATTCAGACTTTCTTTAATATTTATTTTATTCTAAAATGAATAAAATCAACCACAAACATAGCTAGAGAAATTAGATGTGTCTAGTTACTTAAATTTCTTAAAGAAGAAATTACTTTAAATTTAAAATAAATAATTTATATTTTTATTATCCCTATTTAATCAAAATAGATGTGTCTAGTTACTTAAATTTCTTAAAGAAGAAATTACTTTGAATTCAAAATAAATAATTTATATTTTTATTATTCCTATTTAATCAATTTATTATTATCTCAAACCTTTTAATAAAAAGCCTAATTTCGAATTTCCTAAAGTAGAAAGAGTGCCTTAAATTTAAAGATAAAATTATATATCTTCTTATCCTTATTTTTTTGCAAATTTTTTTATTACCTCAAAATTTTCTTTTAAAAGAAAAGAAGAATTTTAATTTTCTCAAAGGATTATACATCTATATTTGTTATTTCGATATCTCTCTTTTAAAAAATAATAATATATTATTTTTAAATTAATAATATTTATTCTTTTATTATATTCTAGAGGAATATTAATTATTTGATTACTCTGTAGTAAAAGTTGAGAACTTACCTTGAAGCATTATATAACGGCAGTCTTGATCAAAATTTTAGCGAAACCAGATCGAATCTTTATCAGGAGAGGAGAGACAAGCGGGGCGTTATGGGGCCATGGGGGCTTGAAAGGGATATGTAGACAAGATATCTGGTAAGTCAACTTAAATTTTGACATAAAGAGGTCCATATAGAAAACATGGTAAAAACCATGGCAAATACTAAATTTAGATAGACTCGACTATTTAAGATATATGACGAATTGAGGTTTCAACCTTATGTTTTCTTAAAGGTATTAATTATTATCGATTGATCATGTTATCTAGGCGTGGTAATTTGATAGAATTATCAAATTATAGGCTGTTAATAAAATTTTGCTGCCTACAAATAAGGAATTTTCTTGTGTAAATTTCTATAAAAATTAATAAAATTTAATGTTCAATACAATTTTTTTGTTCATTGCTATCTACAAATAGAAAAAGAAGCTCTGTAAATTTCATAATGATAAATAAAATTTAATGTTAGCATTTTTAAAGTAAATTGGTGATATTTTTTTAATCAAAATACAAAACATGTGTGTATTCTTGGTGTGTAACATGTTTCCTTCATGTATAAATCTGGGTGCAATCACTGAGCTTGTCCATGCAAAATTGTCCTTGAAATGGAATGTTGTAATCTACAGAGCTAAATAAAATTAGATGTTTAACGTTTAGAAAGTGTATTGGCAGTATCTTTATCCTTAATCAAATTATAAAACAGGTGTGTATTCTTGGTGTGTAACATGTTTCCTTCATGTATAAATCTGGGTGCAATCACTGAGCTAAAACCACTGAATGGAACTAACATTTGGCGCCCACGCGAGGCAAGTTACTGTTGAAAAGTGTAAAGCAACTTTACACGGAGTAAACCCCACGACCTGAAATAAAAAATCTCATGCTCTACCACGATTTACATTAAGCCTAAAACAAAAATGCATAATAATGATGAACAATCCCTATTTTATGCCTTTTGTCCAACTTTCTTATAATTTCAAAGAAATATTTAACGTTTAAATACGCCCATCTTTGTGTATTTTCATGGTTTTTGATAAAAGCTTTGTTTGAATGTCTAGAAATGCGTAGTAATGATGCAAAATTGTTTTATGGGACAATTTTTTTTATTTTGTTCACTTTTAAAATATACTGTAGTGGTGAATAATCATTTTGAGTCGAAAATTTCTTTATCTGTTCACGACGCCTTTCTAACATATTTTTACACACGTGTAATTTTATACCTTTTTTTTTCCTTTTCGAAATTGTCTTCCACCCACTTTAAAAATACATTATACTCGGCGGGTAATCGCCACGAGTTAGACATTTCTCAAAAGATCGTTAATGCATAATAATGATGAACAATCCCTATTTTATGCCTTTGTAATGATGTACAGTCGTTTTATGGGTCAATTTTTTCTTGTTTTGTTCACTTTTAAAATATATTGTAATGGTGAATAATCGTTTTGAGTCGAAAATTTCTTTATCTGTTCACGACGCCTTTTACATATTTTTACACACGTGTAATTTTATACCTTTTTTTCTCGAGATTGTCTTCCACCCACTTTAAAAATACGTTATACTTGGCGGGTAATCGCCACGAGTTAAACATTTCTCAAAAGATCGTTAATTTTTTTTTAAAGCGAGTTTTAAAAAATTTTTGCAACTGTTTTAAACTACGGACACAATTTTAATTTTATTATTTCTCTATATATATCCAGAAACGCCGTTGGCCACTCGCGTGTAGCATGTTCTTCTTATATTAAGAAGATGTCTGATGTATAATTTCATCTATCTAGTGTATTACATGGCTCTAAAGTGAATTTTGTTTAATAGGCAATTTTTATTGTGTATTTAGTAAATGTTTATGAGTAAGAAAACTCATGATTTAGCCTAATTTTTCTGAATAGTACGTTTTACATGATTCTTAAAAATATATATATATATATATGTAGTAATCCCGAGGTGGAATGTACTGGGCAGTCGTGGTCGTGGGTGTGTGATGGGATTCCCGCACTGGGACAGCAAGAGACAGAGGCAGGTCTAGATGGTAACTCCAAGAAGGCAGAGGTAGACCACGGACGAAGGCAAGTCGGACCACGGGCGCCGCGGATGCCTACATCGCGGATAGGGGTGAGAGACCCGACCGTATAACGGCGTGGCTCTGAAAACAGCTAACTGAACAACTCTCTTTTGTCCCAATCTTGGGGGGCTTATATACTGGACTCTGGCACTTGTTGACGAGTTCTGATTGGTTCCCGTAATCACGCCACCTGTCAAGCGTTGGGTTATTAATTATGTCTGGCCACCTGCTGACGGGGGAATGAACTCATTAGCATAAACACCTGTTCGTCTGGGTTGTTTATCACGTCTGGCCTTTGTCGTCTGGACTATGTCGTCTTGGTCTACCCTTACCCCTTTATTTTATTTGTCACTATTTTTACAAGATCGATACATTTTTATATAGATATGGTGTTATAACAAATATTAGAATAAGGCTGTGAACTATATTACTCAAAATATACTACAGAATGTGTCCCCGGTGATGAAGGTTTGGTTGGGGGAATGACATGTAATGAATGATAACCTAACAAACCTATTATAAAAAATAAAAGAAATAATTTGTATACAAATTAGTTAAAATTATTATGAAGTTACAAGTTAAAAAGAGAAAGATGTAAGGGTGGTGTATCAATGAAATAAAAATCAAGGTTATAAAAATAAAAACGTACAAAAGGAATGATAAAAGATTAAGAGAAAGTATATAATACAAAATGTTAAATATGTTAAAATGAATCGTACAAGGAAAATAATATCTTATTGCATAAAAGATGAGAGGAAAAAAAATTTAGTTAGTTTATTAACTGAACGTATAATGTGACGCTAAGGTAGAAAAAGGGAAAGGGGGTATCTGAGCATGTTTCTGCAAAGGTAGTATCCCAAACATTCTGCAATGCAATGCGAACTTGTTTGAGTGAGGCATTGTTTTCATTAACAGAAGGCTCAAGATATTCCGTCTGCATCATTAGCTCAGACAGTGGAAAGAGGTGGGAAGATTGATGGAGGTAAAGGGGAGAGGTAGAGGTAAGAGGGATCCCTGTTGTCCATAATGATTATGCCCGGTTGAATGATGACAAAAAAGTGAAAGTTTGAAAAAATGGTGAATTGAAATGATGAGTCGGGCGATGAGAAAAAAAAATAAAAAGATCGCGCTGGATATCCTGAACTCATTATCGGGAATGGTATAGCGAGGAAGGATTGTTCCAGTCGGATTAATCAATGAAAAAAAAACAAAAATGTTCGGCGAACTGGAATCCCTTGGAAGGTTGGAGGTTTGAAGGATGCGGAAAAGGATAGGTGGGTGTAAGAGTATTATTGCTGTCAATTTTGATTGTGTCCGGCTTGTGTGGTGAAAAGAAAAAGTTGAAAAATGAAAAAAATGATGAGCCGGACGATGAGAGAAAAAAAATAAAAATCTAACTGGGTCTCCTGAGCTCACTGTTGGGAAATGTACAGCGAGGAAGGGTCTTCTAGTTAGTTTAATCAATAAAAAAAAAAAAAAGAAAATGGTTGACGAACAATAATCTCTTGATGGCTGTAAAAAGTTGGGAGGAAAGGTTCATGGGATAGAGTTAGAGGTTGTAAGGGAAGCGTCAAAAATAACATTTTGAAATCTACAAAGAAAAATAAAATGATAAATGTTTTATCTGTTAAAGAAATATTATAAATGTTGTTAGGTGAAGGTTTTTTAAATGGTGCCTAAGATAGTTGAAGTTGTAAAATGCTAAGTCTAAACATGATGAGAAAAAGAGAAAATAAAAATATTAAAGGTAATAATATATAAAGGGTTGATTGGTAGTTTAAGGCATTAATGTTGTATAATAAACAAAATGATATTATCGATTAATAGTGAAATGTTTTATCTACATCTGTAAGTTAAAAACAAAGTCCAACACCACAAAACTAGTAAAACTGTAAGTCTATTTACAATAAATGAGAGAAAAGTTAGCAAATCTATTAAATGGGAAATAATTTGGGGCACAAATTAGTTATTAGAATAAAATAAAGATAAAGGGGAGTAGTGGTTTCACACTGATATAATATTATAAAATTACAAAAAATATATAAGAGGAGTACATAGGAAGGATAAATTTAAAGTAAACACACAGAATAGCGAAAGTAAATATTTGGGAAAGTTGGTATACTAGTTACAGTTTTTTGTTACTTTTAAGGTGCCTTGAATATTTACAACATAGTTTCAGGGATGTAATACAGGAAGGAGGAGAAGTAGAGATAATAAAAGTAAAATAAAATATAAAAGAAATTTGACTTAAGCACAAGGTTTGCGATAGGTAGTGACGCAGTGAGGAATAAAGGAAGAAGGTCTGAGTTGGTTTCTGCAAAGGACATCTCAGGAATCCTGCCCTGCAATACGGGCTTAGAAGCGAAGTATTGTTTTCAAGGTTCAGCAATCTCAAGATGCTCTGTAAATAGCATTAGATCAGATGGGCAAAAGGTGTGAAGATCGAAGGAGAGGTTGGTAATGGGAGACTACGGGAAAGAAATCTTTTCTGAGAGAGGTTAAAAAGAGATGGTGTATCAAGAGCTGCGCTGCTGTCGGTGATTGAGCTCGACAAGATGAAAAATAAAATTAAACGAAAAATGAGTGGGCGCATCGTGCTGATGATGGCCTGGGTCGAGCGTTAGAGAAAAAAAAATCTCGCTGGTTACCCAAGCTCTCCGTGTGGAGTTAACATGGGGAGGAAGAGTGTACCAGGTCGATGAATCATTAAAAATAAAAATTAAAAAATGTTGACGAGCAGGAGTCTCAGGAACCGTTGAAGAGGTTAGAGGATGGAGGTAGATTGTGAAAACAGGGCTCGACTGTTGCCGTTGATTGATTGAACCCGGGTTTGAGGAAAAAAGAATGAAATAAAGAATGCTGGGACGGCGACCTGGGTGTAAATTAAAAAAGTCGGCAAACAGGAACTCTGCGATGGACGAGGGGTGGTTAGAACGAAGGCATAGAAGGCCAATGGAAAATGATCAAGAGACGAGAGAAGTATGGACGGCCTATAATTGAATGATTGACAGGTAAGAATGTGGAAGTAGGAAGGGCTATCTGCTAATGGTGAGTACAAGGTCATTCCACCCCTTTAGAAGTAGGGAGGGAAAAGACGAAGTAGAAAAAAACAATTAGGGGGAGATCAGTGCGTCCTTGATTTGTTTGTCGTTGGGATGAAGATTGGAATATTGTCGTGGCGATGGACGCCGTTTTGGGGATTTAATATAATTTTCCTATCTGTTTTAATCTGGCAGGTTCCTCTGTTAGAAGGATATTAAATTTAATCTGTAATATTGAAATCGTGGTTGTGACTAAATGGGAAAAGGTAGGCTATAAAAGAATTAATTAATTAACTATTGTATAAATAAATGTGTTATGATTATGCGAAATGTGTTAATGGGATATGGGATATGCGAGAGGAATTAAAATTGATGTGAACAATGTAGAAAAGTGCGAAATAAAAATGTATTTAATACCTAAATAACAATTTAACACAGGCAGGAATGAAATGTAATGGGGTATGGAAATTTTATGGTATGCTATCAGTTTTCGCATATTACATTTATAGTTGTATTTGTAATTGTGGGAAAAATGGGACGCACATTTTGAGATGAGATAATTTAAAATTGATATTTATAAAATTACAAATCTAGGACTAGTTTTTAAAACTTTTAAATATTGAGAAATATCAATTGGAATAGTAATAGGTCAAGTAAAATAAAGAGTGTAATAAATGTAATTATTAATATTATGGCCATAAATAAGGTATTAAAAAAACACAAAAATAAGTTTAGAAAATATGATTCGAGTAATTAAAATATAATATGATTTTTTTATGTAAAATTGAAAGTTGCATATTTGGATAATGCCATTTTAGTTGAATTTAAGAAAGGCATGTAAGATTAGTAAATTGGCAAAAATGCGTGATTGAATATTTTTAATAATAAAATTGGAAATGATGAATTAAAATTTATAATTTGATTAAAATAATGTAAAAATGCTAAACGAGAGTGTGAAAGTTTTAAAATTTGAATAAAAATGTTATAAAAAAGGTTATAATTGATTTTAAAATGCTTAAAGTGAAAATGTAAGAATAAAATTTATGGGGAAAATGGCAGAAACAAAGTTTAAAGTACCTTGAAATGGCTGATGCTGGCTGGAGTTGATCTCTGGGGATGGTTGTAGGGAAGAAGGCTGCTTGTTGCGTGGGATCCATCGAAAGGAGAGATGAGGGCTTCCTCCGCACGAGGCACGGCTAGTCCCCGAATGGCGTCTGTTAGGCGGCTTACTAGGTCTTCGTAGTGGGACTGCATGTTGGTGAGGGCATCCGCGAAGTAGTCGTCCCTGACCTCCGTCATCCTCTGCTTGCTGCTGTCCTCAGTTATCCTGTCGACTTTAACGGGTTCTGTAGTAATCCCGAGGTGGAATGTACTGGGCAGTCGTGGTCGTGGGTGTGTGATGGGATTCCCGCACTGGGACAGCAAGAGACAGAGGCAGGTCTAGATGGTAACTCCAAGAAGGCAGAGGTAGACCACGGACGAAGGCAAGTCGGACCACGGGCGCCGCGGATGCCTACATCGCGGATAGGGGTGAGAGACCCAACCGTATAACGGCGTGGCTCTGAAAACAGCTAACTGAACAACTCTCTTTTGTCCCAATCTTGGGGGCTTATATACTGGACTCTGGCACTTGTTGACGAGTTCTGATTGGTTCCCGTAATCACGCCACCTGTCAAGCGTTGGGTTATTAATTATGTCTGGCCACCTGCTGACGGGGGAATGAACTCATTAGCATAAACACCTGTTCGTCTGGGTTGTTTATCACGTCTGGCCTTTGTCGTCTGGACTATGTCGTCTTGGTCTACCCTTACCCCTTTATTTTATTTGTCACTATTTTTACAAGATCGATACATTTTTATATAGATATGGTGTTATAACAAATATTAGAATAAGGCTGTGAACTATATTACTCAAAATATACTACATATATATATATATTAAATTGCGAAATTTAGGCCTAAAAACCAACGCTTTCTCAGAAACCTGAGAATTTCCCACGAGTTCCAAATTTGGGGTCCTTTGGGACACATGCGTTTTTCCCCTCCCCTCCTAACACATGTACATGGGGGGCGGAGAAGGGAGGTATTTTGGGGTGGACATGTGGAAAACACATGTGGGGTTCCAAGGTGGGAGGTAGAAAAACAACTAGGAGTTCAGTTCGCTGCCAGCATCTGAGTTGAAAGGTTAGTTTTTTTGCTATCCTCCCCGCTCTTGCGGGAAGGTTTTCACGTCTTAAATATTCCATCTTCCTTTTGTTTTTCACCATTACCTTCTTAATTATAAAAATCAATGCGGCTTATTTTATACTACAGTTTAAAATTTTTTATTTTTTTTATTATTTCAATCCAACAGAATTTCCACTCGATAAGTCTAAAGATATTTTGAATTTGTTAGAATGTTCTCTTAGTTATCTCTTATCTTTATAGTATTTAACGTTATCAATATAATAATTCGAAGCATTATTTTCTTATCTAATGTGCATTGTCATGCGATTTGTTTAATTTTATAAATGTATTCAATTATATTTTCTGTATTTGAGGCTTCACGCTTTAAATATTCCATCTCCTTTTAGTTCTTCACCATTATTTTTTTTTTAACTGTAAGTTCAATATGACTTGTACTATTGTATGTCAAGGTTTAACGATTTATTTCAAATACTTTATCCAACAAAATTTCCGCTAGATGAGTCTGAAGATATTTTGTTAGAGTTTGTCAAATTGTGCCCTTTTGTTCTCTTTTATCTTTATGGTATTTAACGTCTTCAATATAATAATTTAAAGCATTCATCCTCTTATCTAATGTGCATTGTCATGCGCAGTATTTTGATTTTTTATTTTGTTAACTTTATATGAATGTGCATTTTCTTTTTAAAATTTAACCCCGATATTTTAGACAAGCGTTTAGTTTAGCTTGCTTCTTTAAATCGTTGAATTTGTCATTTTTCTTTTCTCGATATGGTATAATTCACGATATTTGCGTGGCGGTTCAATCACGATAAAATTTTCAACATGGCGGACCAAGGACGCGCTCAGCCATGCTTTCACATAAACTCTTTCGTGGTTCCTTTTATGTCATTAGTATTTTATAAGTAACTGTCAATATAAATTCCCGATAACGTACACGAAATAAAAACAGTATTTGATTTTTTTTATTTTGTTAACCTTATATGAATGTGCATTTTTCTTTTTGAAATTTAACCCCGATATTTTAGACAAGCGTATAGTTTGGCTTACTTCTTTGAAACGTTGAATTTGTCATCTTTTTTTTTTGATATGGTATAATTTACAATAGCTGCTTATATGTCGAAGTACAATCACGATAGATTTCCAAGATGGCGGTCGATGGACGCGTACATATTTTATTCTATAGAGTGATTGTTTATTTTATTTCTATGTCCATATATGCACATAGGTCCGTTTAAGCAAGCGTATTTTTATTAATTTTATGATTGCATGGTAATAGTTCTTATTGCTTATTTAAGTTGTTGAATTTGTCAATTTTTTTGATATGGTATAATTTACAATAGCTGCTTATATGTCGAAGTACAATCACGATAGATTTCCAAGATGGCGGTCGATGGACGCGTACAAAGCCCGACTTTCAATCCATGTTGCCTCCAACTATATATGAATTTGAAGATGCTAAAGAATTCCTTTTCCTGCTTAATCCTAAATATCCTGTATACACACTGGCATGGGAAAGTCACCTTGAATTTATAAATGTGTAATTTTCTTTCTCTTTCCACAAAATGTCTTAGGTAAAAATTTCCAAGATTCTATTTTCTGAAACATTTTTTCTTGGATGGGGACAAATAAAAGCATCTCGATAGTATTTGATTACAGCGAATAGTCGCCAGCAGAGGGCATGATGAAATTCCATAGAAATTTAGACCAGTCATATGTTTAGCTTTTGTTTTTTTAAAATAAATTTGAACCGTTATAAAGCAAAGAAAGGTGGACAACAAGATATATCCTGATAGCTGGATGTGTATCTGTATCAAAGGGAGTAGTTATTCCGTTTAATGGGGATTACAATAATAATCGAATATTAACAAACTATCTTTGGTAGATTTGGACAACTGTTTTAAAGATTTGAACGACTAAATAGTACAATTTTTTTTTGGTCATCTTTGATTGTATTTTTCTTTCTTTTTGCATGTGTCACGCACATTACAAATAATTACTACACATAATTTTATCTCTCCCATTTATAGGTGTATTTATATTTTATTATTTAGTTATTTTCGTATCCAATCTAATAGCGATTTTATAGTATGATAATCCATATTACAGAATTTGGTGGGAAAGGTTTTCCTTTTTTAATGAAAGTAGTGAAATTTGTTGTTTCTTTTCTTTAACTCCAGCCAAAGAACGAAATCAAATTTTTAACCTGCGTCCTTGGAAATTAATGACTCTATTTCGAAATAAGAACTTAGCAGTTTACCAGATATGTGGTTATAGATAACCTTAGATAAACAAAGATAGAGAGTATTGCACCTCGTGTATGTTTACACTTGACTGGTTTGATAAGCCCTTCCAGAAGCCTTTATTTACTCCACTACCTTCAGAATTTTTGGCAGCAGAAGCCAGTAACAAAGGAAAGGATTATAGCATCACAGCAAACCTAAAACCCGTTTCGACATCGGCTTTCGTAACTTTATGAAATGTGGCATTAGACATTGGTAACCAGTAGCAAAGACTACATTTCTGGGGTCGGGAATAGGCCTTGAAGACTAAGAAGGGTGTCTTGCGTAGCCTTGAACTGTGGATGTCGGAGCATGTAATTTTGCCTACAAGATTGTACATTATTAAATAGGATTTAAAGATACTTGCGAAGGTGGACGTGAGTGCAGAACGACATAAAGCATAATATCCCGATGGACGCCACCGAGCGTAAGACCACGTGGCTTGAACCAGTTGAAGAGTGGGCCATTGTGGTGGGATGTGGAAAGAATATTTGAAATATATGCATCAATGGTAGAATACAGAGATGTACTCTACATACTATCCATCTGCAGGCTGATGCACCTGATTTCGCTCAGATCTTCCAAAATCAGCTAATCGACATGCCAAGTAACCTACGCAAGATATGGTTGTGCCAACCCGGACCTGATCAGATGTATCTAAGCTCGGTTCACCTCTGTCATACCACGAGAAATCACTGCGACAGCCATGTCTTAACGAGACAAATCTTTGGTACCATTACAACATATATATGTTAAGTGTCCAGCTCTGTATCCTGACGAGATTCCGATAGGAAGGCGTGCTGAATCGAACCAGGTCAAGACAAAGTACATGATATCATGAAAAGGCGTTGAGGTGTGTTGAAAGCGATAAAAAGGAGTTGAATGGTATAAGATAAGACTTATTAGCAAGATATCGGAGTAAGCCGAAAATCGGCAAGAGGAATTGTAGAAAGGTGGTAGAGAAGTGATATAGAAGGGAAGCTGAATGGCGTAGGAGGACTCCTGCGAAGTCAATCGGGATAGAGTAATATTGGGATTGGTTCCCGATGACGGGTTTCAAGGAGACTCAGAGGGATGAAAAAGCGTTGAAGTGTGTTAAAAGCGATGAAAAAGAGTTGAAATGTGTTGAAAGCGTTGAAGGGAGATGCGATGGAAGTAAGTTGAAAGGTGTTGAGGATGATGAAAGATGATGAAAGAGTGAGAAAGCGTTGAATGGTGATGAGAAAGAGATAGAAAGATGCAGAAAGATGTTGAAAGAGAAAGAGTTGAAGATTGATAAAGAGTTTGTAAATAGAAGATAAATAGAAAGACGGTGGGAAGATGATAGAAGAAAGTACATTCAATGTTTAAAGCGTAGCTGTCGACCGCAATATCGCCTCGATAGAACTATTTTTTGGCTCTTCACCACATAGTGTTAATAGATAATTTGTTTTAGACTAGAGGCCAATATCTGTAAATAGTACATAATATGCACTGAGAGTTTGTGTAAGCTGATTTACCTAAATTTCAGCAACTGTATACACTAATTTATATACATAGGTCTATATTAGTTACAATATTAGGTTATATTAAATAACAAATATGTATTCTCCTTTTAAGAAGCAGTTTTTTTTTGGCTGCAATTTTGGTTTTAGTGTTGGTATATGATTTTTTAAGAGTTACTCAGTTTTTTTTTTAACAACGCTTTGTTCTTAGTGATAGGCTGTGATTTAAAGAGTTTCAGCTTTCTTTTATTTTTCTAGCTACGAGTTTGTTTTAGCGTTGTAATGAATCTTAAAGTTTCAGTTTTTCTTTTTTATTTTTTAAGCTACATCTTGTCCTAGTGTGATGATGAACTTTAAAGAGTTTTTTTCATTTTTTTTTATTTTAAGCTAACAATTTTGTCTTAATGTTATGGTGAACTTAAAAGAGTTTGCAGTTTTTCCTTTCTATTTTAAACTATAACGTGTTTTAGTGTTGAGTGATCATCGAAAGGAGTTTTCACACCCTGTTTCAGTGTTAGTGTGTCATTTGTCTCAACCTTGTCTTTGTGCAGTATATCGTCTCACAACCATGTCTTAATGTTAGTTCACATTTGAAAGGAATTGTCACAACCTTGTCTTTGTGTAGTACACCGTCTCACAACCGTGTTTTAATGTTAGTTCATCTTTAAAGAATTTTCACAACCGTGTTTTAATGTTGGTGTAACATTTTAAGAGTTGTCACAACCTTGTCTTTGTGTAGTACACCGTCTCACAACCGTGTTTTAATGTTAGTTCATCTTTAAAGGATTTTCACAACCTTATCTCAATGTTAGTATATCAATTTTTAAGAATTGTCACAACCTCGTTTTAGTGTAGTACATAGTTGAAAGAGTATTCACAACCTTGTTTTTATGTTAGTCTGTCATCTTTAAAGAATTTTCACAACCTGTTTTAATGTTGGTGTGTCACTTTAAGAGTTGTCACAACCTTGTCTTTGTGTAGTACACTGCCTCACAACCGTATTTTAATGTTAGTTCATTTTTTAAAGAGTCTTCACAACGTGTTTTTATGTTAGTGTGTCATTGTAAAAGGTCATCACAACCTTGTCCTTGTGTGGTACACCGTTTCACAACCGTGTCTTAATGTTAGTCCACAGTTAAAAAGAGTTTTCACAACCTTATCTCAATGTTAGTATATCAATTTTTTTTAAGAATTGTCACAACCTCGCTTTTGTGTAGTACATCGTCTCACAACCGTGTTTTAATGTTAGTTCATCTTTAAAGGATTTTCACAACTTGTTTTAATGATAGTGTGTCAATTTTAAGGGTTGTCACAACCTTGTCTTTGTGCAGTATATCATTTAAAGAATTTCGCAACCGTGTTTTAATGTTAGTTCATCTTTAAAGAATTTTCACAACCGTGTTTTAATGTTGGTGTGTCATTTAAGAGTTGTCACAACCTTGTCTTTGTGTAGTACACTATCTCACAACCGTGTTTTAATGTTAGTTCATCTTTAAAGAATTTTCACAACCGTGTTTTAATGTTGGTGTGTCATTTTAAGAGTTGTCACAACCTTGTCTTTGTGTAGTACACCGTCTCACAACCGTGTTTTAATGTTAGTTCATCTTTAAAGAATTTTCACAACCGTGTTTTAATGTTGGTGTGTCATTTTAAGAGTTGTCACAACCTTGTCTTTGTGTATTACACCGTCTCACAACCGTGTTTTAATGTTAGTTCATCTTTAAAGAATTTCACAACCGTGTTTTAATGTTGGTGTGTCATTTTAAGAGTTGTCACAACCTTGTCTTTGTGTAGTACACCGTCTCACAACCGTTTTCTAATGTTAGTTCATCTTTAAAGAATTTTCACAACCTTGTTAAGATGTGATTTAAAGAGCTTTTCAGTTTTTTTTTATGCAAGATTGTTTTAGTTTTCTTTTATTTTAGTCACAATATGTGCTTTAGTGTTAAAGGATCATCGTTAAGTTTTTTTTGTTTTCATTTTAAAGTGTTGTCACAACATTGTTTTAGTGTTAATACACCATGGTAAAGAAAATCTCTCTTCCCCCCCTTTCCACTTCGTATTCCCCACTTTGCCCACCACTATGGGGCATAATACTACCGTTACGGTTGAGGTGGAATCTAATGCATAGTTCCCGTAGATCAAACAACTGAGGACCATGCCTGCTGATAAAGAGAATGCCGCAGCTAGCCAAGCCCAGCTGCCCTCCATGCTGTACAACCTGGAGAAGTTTGGAGGGAAGGGCATAGTCCCCTTCACAAAATTCATAAAGGACTTTGAGCTCGTCTACGACCTAAGGGCCCTGGACGACGCCAGAAAAAGAATCCTCCTGGATAACCACCTCTGGGGGGCTGCGAGGGAGTTCGCCTTACAATCCCAGCAAATCCGTCTTGGGTACGAAGAACTGAAGAAGAGTCTAGAAAGACGCTTTCGAAAGAGAGTCTCCACAAGGGAGATGAGGAGCCAGTTCTTCTCCTGTAGACGGAGCCGGGGAGAAGGTCCGGGACTTCGCCGCGCGGGTGAGCGACCTTGCGGCAGGAGCAGAGTCGGATGGCCTGAAGATAGGCATCTCGGAGGTCGCTGAGGTCTTCATCGACGGACTCTGCCCCAGCCTGTGGGAGAAGGCTCACCTCTACCAAGGCGAACCCTGGGAGACCCTGGTCGCCAAGCTACAGTGGCTGGAGCAAAGAGAGGAGGACTACAGGGAGGCGCAGCGCTCCAGCGCCGACAGGAACGGCCAGAGGCTGGGTGACATGGGCAGCAAATTGGCCGAGCTGGAGAAGAAAATGGAGGCACTAGAAATCGAGAATACAGCCCTTAGGAGACAAAGAGGCAGTACCAATAGTACAAGTAACGGGGGAGGAAGGTGGCCATCACACCCCGCAGGAAGAAGGGATTACGGAGATAACACCGAAGATAACAGGAGGGGAGCTCCCTTCAGGAACTGGCAAAGGAGACCTGCACAACAACCATCCAGGCAACAACAGGATCCACCTCCACCTAGACAAGAAAGGAGAAACCCTAACGGTGGAAAGGAGGATAACCCTGGAGTGGAGTATAAGAAACAAGATGTAAGGAGGCCACCACCCAAGTGTTACAGGTGTGGTGAACCAGGGCACCTCATCCGGGATTGCCAGCAGACACAGAGAAAAAACTAGGTCCGGCTTGCCTTAAGGCAGGAGGGGGATTTGCGGCCAGTTTACCTGCCATAAATGTATATATATTAAATAAGGAGAGGTCTCTGAGTGAAAGAACTCTAAAATTTATCATAGACTCGGGCTCAGAGGCCAATATTGTAAATATCGATAATTTAAAATTATGCACTGAGGGACTAGACAAACCAACTTACCTTAAGGGTATAACGGGCAAATCTTTAAGGTCATTAGGGAGCGAGGTGTTAGAGATAGGGGCGATGGTGAATGGTAAGCCCATTAGGGAGGTAAGAACGACCTTCGAGTATTGCCACATGGGGGAAATAGGACTTGATGGCATACTCGGATTACCAGGTTTCCGAGCTCTAAAACTACACCTCAGCTATGACGGAAGTATTAGATCCGATTACGAAAGGAAGGAAGATCCGACCAAGTCGGCCTTTCTTTCTTCATTGCAAACTATAGAAATGTCTCCTCAACCACCCAGGATACCCCTAAACAAAATCCACACGGGCGAAGATATTTTCAGGGCTTTCAGCCATTGTTTCTGTAGGGACATAAGAGATATGGGGAATGGCTCCACCATCACAGCCCCGAAACTGAGGATGCTGACTAGCAAACCAGTATATAGGAGGCAATATCCGAACCCGAACAGATTAGTCTCAAAGGTGAAAACGTTAGTAGACGAACTGGAGGAAGTAGGGATAATAGAAGGGAGTACCTCTCTGTGGAATTCCCCTCTATTCCCGGTTGCCAAAACTGATGGTAGTGTTCGCATCACCATGGATCTACGTATGATCAATGAGGCAACTGAATTCTTCCCGTTCCCGATACCCCGTGTTGAAGACAATCTGCGCGCATTTGCGGGTGCAAAAGTCTTCAGCACATTAGATCTGACTTCTGGATTCTTCCAGATTCACATCCCGGAGAGTGACAGAGATTATTTTACCTTCTCTCTGCCCTGGGGGAGATACCGCTTCACGCGTTTGCCACAAGGAGCTAAAAACTCAGCACAGGTCTTCCAGTGGGCCATGAACTTGGTCCTGGGTGACTTGTTGTTCAAATGCGTTCGCCTGTACATCGATGACGTCATTGTCTACAGCGACTCTCACGAGCAGCATGTAGCGGACCTCGCCGCTGTACTCGAGCGCCTGAGTAAGTTCGGTTTGAAGGCCAAATACGGGAAGAGCTATCTCTTCAGGGACTCGGTAGAGTACCTGGGTCATGTAATTGACCAAAATGGGATCAAACCCATGTGGGATAATGTCGCCGCTCTCAGGGATTTGAAACGACCTCATAACATCAAGGCAGTCAGAAGTCTATTGGGTACAGTTAACTACTACCGACACTTTATTCCCAACGCAGGTGAGGTCCTGGCTCCACTGAGCAACCTATTAAGGAAGGGACATAGATTTGCTTGGGGTATGATAGAGCAGTCAGCCTTTGAGACGGTGATGGGAATATTAACCAGTGAGCCACTACTAATTCACCCAACAATTGGGATACCTTTCATCCTGAACACTGACGCCAGTGGAATACCGGTAGGCGCTTGCCTCCAACAGGAGGTCAATGGGACAGTGAGACCAATTGCTCATTATAGCAAGAGACTGACTGGTCCTGAGATCCGCTATTCTACAATAGAAAAGGAGGCTTATGCAGTAGTGTTGTCCCTACAACACTTTAAACACCTCCTGGCGGGCAGTAGGGTAGAAGTACATACTGACCATAAACCGATTACTTATAATAAGGGGTCTGATTATAAGAACGCTCGACTGTCTAGGTGGGCAGAGATCATCCAAGACTTCAACGTTACATTCATTTATGTCCCGGGGAAGGAAAACACGGTAGCCGACTTCCTTAGTAGGTTCCCGTGCGAGGATGATCCAAACCTATCACAAGATAGGAGGGTGGTGGCCGCGGTGGTAGGAGACCGTCGGCCCCCCTTATTAAATAGTAATCAGATATGGGAAGGCTTGCTTCAAGAGAAAGGATGGGCCCCAGTAATAAATAGCTTATTAAAACTAAAATCGGGAAGCATAGAAAGGTATAATAGCCGAGAGTATAGGCTACAAGACAATTACCTCGTTACAAAGAATGAAAGGGGTACCTGGGTGAAGGTGGTTCCTACAGGTTTTAGGGAGACAGTGATCAGCTATCACCATGACATCCCTACTGGAGGTCATTTCGGAGTTTAAAAGGTTATGAGAAGGCTGAAGGGTGACTATTACTGGCCTGGTATGAGGACTCAAGTCCGGAAATATATACGCAGATGCGAGAGTTGTCAGCTATCGAATCAAGGCGTGACCAAAGCCGCTAGTGCTCCCCACTTTAGACCCGAAAAACCCTTTGAACATCTAGCTCTCGACTTCATAGGACCATTGGAGACAACCCCAAGAGGTTATTCAAGTATTTTGACTATAGTGGACCTATTTACTAAGTTCCCAATTCTGATTCCTACAAAGGACCAGTTTGCCAATACAGTGGTTAGGGCCTTGTTGGAGAGGATAATCACTACCTTTGGAGTACCAAAAACAATACTCTCTGACCGAGGCTCTGCATTCATGAGTTGCGTATTTAAGGGAGTTTGCAAGGCTATGGGGGTTGGTGCAGTGAATACCACAGCCTGGAGACCTCAGAGTAATGGGGCCGTTGAAAGACTCAATAGGACGGTAATAGAATCTTTACGCAGGTGTACAGCGGGGAACAATTGGGATACCACCTTGCCAATGATATCTTTCGCTATCAGGACCACTGTACATGCTAGTACTGGATTTTCTCCAGCGAAACTGGTCTTCGGACATGAGCTGAGGCTTCCACAACCTTTCCAGGAAGAGGAGCTTAATCCTATATGTGAAGATTCAATTGCCGAAATGGCGGTCTTCTACGAGCGGGAATTGGTAGAGGAGGTTGAGAGGATGAGAGAAGTGGTAAGGCAAACTTACTTGAATGAGCAACAAGAAGCCAGGGCTAAATTCGAAGCTAGAGAGCTGAGAGTCTTTGAGACAGGGGATCTAGTCTTGGTAAAGAGAATGCATGAGACGAAAGGACGTCATAAATTTGAGCCGACGTACAAAGGACCATATGAGGTATTAAAAAGGGCGGGCGACACTGTTTATCTTTTGAAGGATTTGGAGACGGGGAACTTAGATAAAATCCACATAGACAGAATGAAGGCCTATCATGCCCCGGTAAAGACTTACCCTACGGGGGACGAATACATACAAGAACAAATAGATGGTGTCATTGATGATGAGGATCACTGGGTACATCCAGCGTATCCTATATATTCCCATAGAACTGTAGAACCAGAGGAACCACAAGAGACGGCAATCTTAAGAAACCCGCTAGAGGTAGTGAATAGGGCAATTGGTGGCAATGTTGGCGGCCCTGAAATACGCCGTTCGACCAGGGTCAAAAAGCCCACTGGGTGTAGATCGTGCCCAGGCTGCCAATGAGTAAACCTATAGAATGTGTACTAGAGTTTAGTTAAATTTTGATCATAGTATGAAGTGTTAGGACGTGAGTTAAAGGCCCTAGACTGTGGTCTTAAAGAATTTTCAGTTTTTTTTTTTACGCTACAACCAAGGTTTTAGATTCTAAGTGTCTTGTAAAGGGTTTCAGATTCTTTCAGTTTTCTTTTTTAAGGCTACAACCTTGTGTTTGTGTTAAATGTTCATTGTAAGAAGTTTTCAGTTTTTCTTTTTTTTTTATTGAAGAGGCTATTCTGTATTAATAGCAGGTTGTGATTTAAGACTTGAGTTCAACAGTATATTTTGTTTTGATTTTTTTATTGAAAGTTCTGAACAGTGTTTCAACTTTAAGAATAACTAAGGAACTTAGACGCATTAGATATCTGCTGTGCTTGTAATATATTCGCTATGGGTTGGTTCGGAATATGCGTTGGGTTAAAACTTGACACCCTCTAATTCCATAGGTCCAGAATACTGCCCAAAGAGAATTTCTAATGAGAGTGTGTAAGGCAGTTGCGGTCTAAGAATTGATATGATAGGATGACAAATAACCTCTGTTGTTAAATTCCAGAACGGGTTGGGTACTGAAAGCCCTATACTTCCAAAGGAAGAGTTTAGCTGAATAGCAGGGAAAGAAGAATGCCAATAACCTTATATGGGAAGTAGGGTTGGCGAACGCTTGTAGGTCTATCATGTTTGGCAATGAGGTAAATGCTTGAAGTTCAGTTTGCTCCATTTAAGTGCTAGTTTTGATGATTCGTTTGTTTAGACACCAAGTGTCAAGATAAGAGATTTTCAAACTGTTAGACACACAGTTAAAATGTTAGGTTAGATTTCAGATTTGATTGTTGACAATATCAACATAGTTTGATTTATTTATAATTAATTGATTTATTTAAATAAAAATAATTTATGTTAGAGTTTGTAAGAGGCACTTTATTTGAGTAACTAGGGCTTTAGTCCCCAATTTTGTTTTAATTTAGCAATTTTATTTGATTTCTCATTTGTCCTGAAAGTTTCGTTATTATTAGGGTCTATCGATGATGATAATTATAGTACTTTGGCTTGTGTAGCAGCTTTTAGCTTTAGTTTGTATGCACACCGCGAATGATAGGGGGGAGGGTGTATGAATGAATTGGTGTAATGAATGTGTAAGAAGGTTAAAAACAATTATACTATTAGACCAAAGGTACTTTAGAATAGGATTAGGGAACTTAATAGGCTCGATTTTGATTTTGATTTCTTTATTTATTAGGATCGATAGCCTCACAGGACTGTACAACTCTATTGATAGAAAGGTATTCGCTCCATTTGTTAGGACTCCTTTTAAAGGAGTATGAGTATGATTTATTTTATTAGGGTACTCAATTACTCTTTTTCATTATATCAACTTGAATTCTAAGAGTCGTAGGTAATGACCATGTCTCGATTCTCAGACTGGGGGATTGTGGGAGGTCACGGTCAGGCCAAAAGCCTGCAAGTCCCCTCCTCATTAGAGGGAACGGAGAGGTATCAGGTGAACTTTGTGCTAGGTGGGGGGATTTAGCTGCCGATGTCGCAAACTAAGTGTACAGCGACAAACCTCGGATAACCGATCTGACATCGTAGTTTACGACGCGTTAAGCGTGGCTGAGATGAGGGTGATTCAGACGGGAGGTTGGGAAGGATCGGCACGTTGGAAGCTCTTTTATATATTGCGCAGCCTGGAACCAATCCCCTATGGACAGATTTGGAACATGTGGTGGGTAAAGAAATCGAATTCCCTATAACTCCTTGTCTCTAAGTCAAAGTCTAAAGGGGTTTTCTAATGAGGGTTAACAATGAGAGCGTGCAAGAGGCAAAGTTACGATTAGACGAGGCGTTTCCGTCTACAGAATTTAGGTACCAATTAGCAAAGTGACAGATGGACTGTCCAGATTCTTTGCGTTTTATATCGCCCCAGGCTAGCAAAAGTTAATCACCTAATTAAAGACTATAGTCTACCATACGTTTAGTTAGAATGAATTCAAGTCTAAATACCAGTTAGTAAGTAGAATTTTTTTTTTTAACGAGAGTAACTCATTATGAGAAACGATAAATTTTTAAATTAGTAGGACACCTAAATGAACTTTTGAAGCAGATTGCCAGAACAAGCCAATATAGCGTTCCAGATTTGAAAAGAAAGAATTTTTTTTAAGCGAAGATCGAATATCAATTTTGTTTTAGCAGTAAAATGGCCTAGAGCAATGAGTTTATTTTGGACATAGAGTCAAATTTTCAGAGGGATATTAAGAACTCAAATGGGAAGATGTATCACAAAGTATGAGTTAGACCTAGGTTGTTAATCATCATAATTTATTTTCAGGGTTAATTTAAGTATTTTATTAAAGTGGATTTGTTGGTCAAAAATATGAGTACACATTCTATAGATAAGCTAAACAATGTATAGTAGAGGCTAAAAACAATGTTCAGCTAAAGAACAAAGATTGGTGAGATTGTCATCACGATAAGGTAATTTGGAAATAATCTGGTTTAGGGAAGTAATTGACTACCAAGATTTCCTTTCCTATATATATTTTCTCTTGGATTGAGAGGGGCGGGGAACACGCCAGACAAACACTCCCAGTGACGAGTTGGTAAGAACAAAGTTTTAAGATATTACATATATAGATTTTGAAATGCTAGTGAAATGACCTAGACCCTCAGTGCATATCTATTCGTTTTATTATTATTATTTATTCATTATTATCATATATCATGTATCATTCCTTTATTATATTCATGTATAGTTGTATATATAGAAAGCACGATTCGGATTATAGATGTGTGACATTTTGGTAGCAGCGTTGTTACCATCTTCAGGCAAAATGCACTAAACAAGTTTTAACCACTGCATATATATATATTTTGTTTATTTACCATAATATATTCCCATATCATGTCATTTCCTTCCCATATATCGTATTTTTTTTTCAAGAAGTTTGGCATATTTATTATACAGAGGTAATATTTACTCATTTAATGTATCATCCACCATGTTTACCCTTCTTCCTTAATTATCTGCATGTATATTCATATATAGATAAGTCACAGTTTAAGCTTTAGACTACAAAAAGATAAGAGAACGAGACCGATTCCAGAACAAATAATTAATATGTGTGACATTTTGGTAACAGCATTGTTACCATCTTCGGACAAATGTACCGAATGAAAGATTTTAATCACAATTTATATATTCATTTGTTTACCATAGTATATCCTATATATTAGATAAAAAGGCATATATTGGATTTAAAAAATATATTTATTTTGCCAATATTTCGGCTGGCTGAACGCCAACCTTTATCGAGGCATTACATTTTTGTATACACAAACTCAGCGCCGCATAGTGTTATAATATCACAGTTGAAATCAATTAAAATATACAGAGTAGGTGGGAGAAATTTGTGCATGAAAAAATTATTATAAAAAATGCAATCAAAAATGTAAAATATCTTAAAATATAAAAGGAAAAAGTTCTATCTTATATTTAAAAAAATTATAATAAGTACATAAAAATAATTCATTAATAACTCATAAAGAGATAAATGTAAAAATGTATGTATCTATTAAAACATTTGAAAATAAATTTAAAATGATTTAAACAATAAACTGTAAGAACCTTATACCAAACCATTCCCTTTCTACTTATAGTAAATATCCATTTTAAGATTTTTTTTATTTAACATCGCGTATATCTACATTGCTCCATTTTGGCATACATCGTATCCGTGCAACTTTGATATGTATATTCACTTCCCACGTTTCTGTTTGCCCTATTATTGATGTCATTTGATAGGAGCTGCAATTTTAGTTCTTTTTTATTATCATTATCTTATGTGACCATGTATAGTCATTCCTTTGCTGTCGTATGTATCATATAGAGTTAATAAAGTTTTTTTTATTTTTAGATGTGTTTTAGGAATTGGGAATATCTACAATACACGCACAATTCCTTGGCGCCCGTAATTATTATGTTTATCCCGAATGGCCTAAGAATCTGTTTGCACAGAACCTGTGTATAGACCACCCCATCTCCACCCACAGGGACTGCGGCCGGGAATGTGTGGATTCGACTCACATCTGGGCCAAGACCCCCTGGAATACAGACAGCGAAAGGATGGGCTTAATACTTTGCCCATTAAATGGTAGGATAGAATTTCCTTCAGTAATCACGATGAGTTAACCCGTCCCAGATTCCATGGCCCGTTTGTTCCCCCTTTGCCGGAGTGTCGGTGATTGCATACTGGTAGCATTAAAAAAATGCATTTCTCCCAATTTCATATTTCTCATAGAGCATGAACAGATCTGAATTGGAATAAACACATTTTTTTAACTCTGGCAGGGGAGGAATTGTTGGGCCAGATTTTCCACCAAACAGACCCAACAAAGATTCAAACATTTACATCATATATATATAAACAGTGTCTCGCCGAAAGTGTTTGGTGTCCAGATGGAGACGCCACCACGGTGGCCGACGGTGGTTTAAAGGCCAAGGCAGGGGAGGACACAGCCCTGGACGTGTATCCCAAGATCTGCTGTAGGAAGATGACATCGGCCCTGTTTAAGTAGCCAGAAGACCGATGCAGACAGAACCAGAAGAAGACCAGGAACCGGGAAGGCATCCAGTTGGAGATGACACCTATGCCTTTGATGTTCACCCACAGTATAAATGGAAAGCTGGTGGACAATGGAGAAGCTGCCTCGACAAGAAAGAAGAGGACTTCGAGCATACTTCTTTGTTAACCAGTCCATCTCCTCACCTTTTTTGTATATAACTTATGATATCACATTTAGATAGATTGGACATATCTAGTATTTTTAGAATTTCTTAAAGAAGAAATTATTATGTAGGTTTCTCAGAGGGGCAAACATGATAGATTTTATTTTTTATTTCATTACTAATCTAAATTATCTCTCGATAAGAAAGTTAATTCAGACTTTCTTTAATATTTATTTTATTCTAAAATGAATAAAATCAACCACAAACATAGCTAGAGAAATTAGATGTGTCTAGTTACTTAAATTTCTTAAAGAAGAAATTACTTTAAATTTAAAATAAATAATTTATATTTTTATTATCCCTATTTAATCAAAATAGATGTGTCTAGTTACTTAAATTTCTTAAAGAAGAAATTACTTTGAATTCAAAATAAATAATTTATATTTTTATTATTCCTATTTAATCAATTTATTATTATCTCAAACCTTTTAATAAAAAGCCTAATTTCGAATTTCCTAAAGTAGAAATTGCCTTAAATTTAAAGATAAAATTATATATCTTATCCTTATTTTTTTGTCAATTTTTTTATTACCTCAAAATTTTCTTTTAAAAGAAAAGAAGAATTTTAATTTTCTCAAAGGATTAAACATCTATCAATTGAAAAACCCTGTACGATTTATAAGTAAATAAAACAAAGCATCAAGGGTTAAAAAATTTGGCGGCATTTTTGCTTGATGCTTTGTTTTATTTACTTATTAAACATCTATATTTGTTATTTCGATATCTCTCTTTTAAAAAATAATAATATATTATTATTTAAATTAATAATATCTATTCTTTTATTATATTCTAGGAATATTAATTATTTGATTACTCTGTAGTAAAAGTTGAGAACTTACCTCGAAGCATTATTTTGAATATAACGGCAGTCTTGATCAAATTTTTAGCGAAACCAGATCGAATCTTTATCAGGAGAGGAGAGACAAGCGGGGCGTTCTGGGGCCATGGGGGCTTGAAAGGGGGTATGTAGACAAGATATCTGGTAAGTCAACTTAAATTTTGACATAAAGAGGTCCATATAGAAAACATGGTAAAAACCATGGCAAATACTAAATTTAGATAGACTCGACTATTTAAGATATATGACGAATTGAGGTTTCAACCTTATGTTTTCTTAAAGGTATTAATTATTATCGATTGATCATGTTATCTAGGCGTGGTAATTTGATAGAATTATCAAATTATAGGCTGTTAGTAAAATTTTGCTGCCTACAAATAAGGAATTTTCTTGTGTAAATTTCTATAAAAATTAATAAAATTTAATGTTCAATACAATTTTTTTTTGTTCATTGCTATCTACAAATAGAAAAAGAAGCTCTGTAAATTTCATAATGATAACTAAAATTTCATGTTAGCATTTTTAAAGTAAATTGGTGATATTTTTTTAATCAAAATACAAAACATGTGTGTATTCTTGGTGTGTAACATGTTTCCTTCATGTATAAATCTGGGTGCAATCACTGAGCTTGTCCATGCAAAATTGTCCTTGAAATGGAATGTTGTAATCTACAGAGCTAAATAAAATTAGATGTTTAGCGTTTATAAAGTGTATTGGCAGTATCTTTATCCTTAATCAAATTATAAAACAGGTGTGTATTCTTGGTGTGTAACATGTTTCCTTCATGTATAAATCTAGGTGCAATCACTGAGCTAAAACCAAGCAAAATTGTCCTTGAAATGGAATGTTGTAATCTACAGAGCTAAATAAAATTAGATGTTTAGCGTGTATAAAGTGTATTGGCAGTATCTTTATCCTTAATCAAATTATAAAACAGGTGTGTATTCTTGGTGTGTAACATGTTTCCTTCATGTATAAATCTCGGTGCAATCACTGAGCTAAAACCACTGAACGGAACTAACAATAAGAAATTAAAAGAATATTAATATCATACATAACAACTCCTCCCTATTAGCCAAAGATAACTTAATTTTCAAAAAACGATGGAGGTTTTCTTATTCTTAAGGATCTCCTCAACACAGGCTTTGGGGTTCCTTCTGAAGAATCAGTTTCTTGAACAGCCGGGGTCTTTCAATATCAGGTGTCACTTGAGGGGTCGATGATGTAGATGGTAAGGCTTCACTTTCCCCACAGCTCCTAACTTGATCTAAATGCCGGCTCAATAATTTTCCATCCTCAGTTTCCACTTTAATTGACACTGGTCCAGTTTTCTCGGACACAACGCCAGGTAACCAACTGGAGCCATGGTATCCTCTGGCCATAATTTCCTGTCCTTCTTCCACCTCTCTATGTGGCTTCCAATTCTTCATGAATTTATCTTCCTGCCTGTTTCTTCCCTCAGAAATACTTTCCGGATGAAATTTGTCAACAATAGTTTTTAAATTTCTATTTATTAATAACTGAGCTGGGGATTTCCGAGTTGTGCTATTTACCGCTATTATCATTGTCAACAAGGACCTAGCCAACCTGATTGACCAATTTCCTCTGCTGTTCTTCCTAAGCAGATTTTTTAATGTTTGAATAGCTCTCTCCACTTGCCCATTTGATGCCGCATGATACGGAGCACACAAGATGCGTCTAATGCCATTCCTTTTTAGGAAGGTCTTAAAAACTTCAGATGTAAATGAAGTCCCATTGTCCGTAACGATCACATCCGGCAACCCATGAGTTGCAAACATTTCCCTCATGGTATTAACAGTAGTCTCAGCAGATGTCGATGCTACGATCTTCGCTTCTATCCACTTAGAATATGCATCCATGGCAACAAGAAATAATTTGCCTTGAAAAGGACCAGCATTATCGACATGTAACCTTGACCAAGGTCGTGAAGGCCAAATCCAAGGGTAGATATTAGTCTTTGGAGGATCATGTCCACAAGAAAAACAGACTCTACAACTCAATATCATTTTTCTATGTCTTTATCCATACTTGGCCACCAGCATAATCCTCGAGCCAATGCCTTCGTACCCACAATACCAACATGGGTATCATGCAATAGATTTAAAATATATTTTCTTAATTTTTCCGGAACTATAACTCTGCTCCCCCACAATAAGCAATCCTTGTGAACAGATATTTCACTAGACTTTGTAAAATACTCTTTATATTTATCCTCAAAATTTCTAGCAGGCCACCCATTCATTGCCCAAAATTTAATTCTAGATAGAATTGGGTCTTTACCAGTCACTCTCGCAACCTCCGAAGCGCTAATAGCAGCATATTCTGATTCTATAAAAAATACCTCCGGTGGGTTTGGAATTTGGCTTGGTGACTCATTTAATGGCAGTCTGCTCAGTGCGTCCACATTTCCATTTTTAATTCCTGGTTTATATTCTATGGTATATGTATATGCAGAAAGAGTTAGACACCATCTCATCATGCGAGGCAATAGTACTTGTGGTATCGGCTTGTTCGGGTTTAAAAGACCAACTAGAGGTTTATGGTCTGTTACAATTTTGAATTTTCTCCCCAGAAGATACTGCGAAAACTTAGAAACAGCAAAAATAACTGCCAAAGCCTCTCTATCGATTACCACATATCTTCTCTCAGTTTTATTTAAAGTTCGGGAGGCAAACACAACTGGTCTTTCAATACCATGGTCTATTTGCGACCAAATGGCTCCAACACCATACTCCAACGCATCACAGTTGACCAAATTAGGCAGATCTTCATTAAAATGTGCTAAAACAGACTTAGAACTAATCAAGTCCTTAGCCTATGCAAAAGATATTTGATGTTCTTTATTCCATTTCCATGGGTTATTACTGTCCAACAGTCTATGGAGAGGTTCAGCTATTGTGGCTTTATTATTCAAAATCCTCTCATAATAATTAAGAACTCCAAGAAAAGACATCAATTCCCTTTTATTTGAAGGTGGTTTAGCATCTTTTATAGCTCTTTATTTCTCCTCGGATGGACGTATTCCTTTATGATCAATAATCATTCCTAGAAATTCGCTTTCTGGAACATAAAATTTGCATTTTTCTCTTTTAAGACGAAGTCCAGATTCTCTGAAGCGTAGCAGTACCTTTTCAGCTTTTCTTTTAAGATCATCACAATCTCTTCCTGAAATCAGGACATCATCTAAATATACTGCAACTCCATCAATTCCACTCAGAAGAGTATCCATGAATCTCTGGAATGTTCCCACGGCTGAATTTAAACCAAAAGGAAGACGCTTCACCTTATATAATCCTCTAGGTGTATTAATAGCGAGAATATCTGCAGATGTTTCATCCACTTTTAACTGCTGAAATGCTTGAGCCATATCCAACTTAGTAAACACTCTGCCACCTCTTAATCTATCCAAAAGTTGCGGAATGTGGGGGGGGGGGGGGGGGGGGGGCAGCGGGTATTTATCAAGATTACTATACAAATTTACTGTAATTTTATAATCGTGGCATATTCTTATAGTACCGTCATTCTTTAGGACCGTCACAATTGGTGATGCCCATTTGGTAAATTTAAGCGGTTCAATAACCTCTTGCTCTTCCAGTGATTTTAATTTTTCATATACTAGATCTCTCAGAGCAAATGGCACGGTTCTGGCCTTTACAAATTTGGGTCCTGCATTCTCAGGAATGTCAATATGGATCAAAGGTCCATTATAGGCATCAATTTCTTGTTTAAAAACTTCTTCAAATTCAGAAGAAAAATGATTTGTTTCAATATGATTCAAAAAGTTTATCTTCAGGCGAAACGCTCCACACCAACCACTGCCTTCCCAGAATGTTAGGACCCAGGCCATCAGCCACTAAGATTGATAATTTTTTAAAGCCACCTGTTACTTTTGCTTTAACAAAAAGCTTTCCCAAAATCTTGACGTGACTTGAAGACCATGTCTTTAACATCACCTCAGATTTCTCAAGTTGGAGATTACTTTCTAATATTTTAAAAATGTTTCTTTATTTAGTAATGAGTATGCACTTCCTGAATCTATAAGCATTGATACGTCATGATTATCCAATTTTACCATTATGTAAAAAGGATTACTTAAACTTTCAGTTCCAAGACAGTGTAGGTATGTGTCGCTATTACTTCTATGCCTGTATTCAAATTTATTTACTCTAGTCAGACATGCCTTCTGCAGATGACCAATTTTTCCACATTTGAAGCATTTTGAATTTCTGAATTTGCATATATGAGGCAAATGATTTCCTTTACAACGTATACAAATAATTTCCTTATTTAATCCTTTCGCAATTCTATTGAATTCAGTTTGCTTCGATTTAAATTTAAATGATTCACCCTTATTAGCTTTCTTTAATATATTTACATCAGGAGTCGTCTCCATCAAAACACTAGTATTCGCACTTGTCGACTCATCACATAGTGCTATATTTATGGCTTTTTCCAAAGTCAAAGCTGTTTCAGATAATAATCTCTTTACAAGTGATTCTTTCTTAATCCACACACCAATCTATCTCTCAAACGATCTACCAAATCAACAAACTCACAGTTCTCACTCAATCTTCTTAATTCTGCTATATAGGAAGCAATCGATTCATTACCGTGATTATGTTTGTTAAAATGGTAGCGCTGGACTATTACATTGGGTTTAGGGCAAAAATGTCGAGTCAGTTTATTAAGTATTTCTTCATAATCTACGTGAGCTGAATCTTTTGGCGCGGCCAATGACCAATGGCCAACTTTACTGAATATTCTTTCCTGAAAATTGCTCAAAATGTTGGAAACCTGATTACCTCACAACTTGTGATTTATACAAAAATATAATACAAGATAAAATTAAACACCTATCAGCCTACTGCCCTCTCATGATGAAATACAGAGAAGAATTTTTGGGCGAATCCCTTATTCTCCAACCCAAATCTCAACAAATGTACAACTGGCTATATACTGCGCTTGTGACATAAGCAAAAAACTATTATAACAACACACTAAAATACACAAACCCTAATGAATCGGAAATTAATTCCTTAAAAGACAATTTTGAAAACTTACAAAAAGATTTTATCATATGTCCAATAGATAAATGTTCAAATAATTTATCTATTATATGTAAAAACTTATATCATGACCTTCTAAAAAATGAAATTAATAACAACAGTCAATACACTTTCATAAAAACAACTGAAACTAAAATCAAAAAAGATATTAAAAATGTAGAAAACACACTAAAAATCATTAATTACAACAAAAACACAAACATACCGAAATTTTATATTATTCCTAAATTACATAAAACACCAATCTCATTTAGAACAATCACATCAGGAATAAACTCAGTCATAAAAAACAGATTTAAGACTAGCTTCAACACTTCAATTCATAATAAATAAAATAACTAACAAACATAATTATAAATTCATAGATTCTAATAAAAAAATCATTAACTTCCTAACAAATAACCTACAAAAGATCAATACAGTTCATACATTTGATTTTGAAGATCTTTACTCTAACATACGTTTAGAAGACCTTAATAATAAAATACACAGCTTAATAAATGAATTCATTAATGATAAAACATTCCATATTCAAATTATTCACAACAAATACAAAACATTTAAATTAGATAACAAAACAGCAAAAACATTACTTGAAACCTTCTTAAACTTTAATTATATTAATTTTAAAAACAAAATATACATTCAATCTAAAGGTGTTCCAATGGGAACTTCATCCAGTCCTCTACTAGCCAACTTATTACTTTTTTGGTATGAAAGAGAGTTCTTCCTACAGAATGATGTAAATTGGCATATGTTCCGCTATGTAGATGACATCATTATCTTGAATAACCCACAATTCAATAATGTCATTTACAAAATATACCCTAAATATTTGAAACTTAAAAATAATGAAAAGATAACTAATAACAAGGAGGTTAACTTTTTAGACTTAAATATAAACCTTGCAAACAAGTCAATTGGAACATATGACAAAAGAAATTGTTATAATTTTAAAATTATTAAATTCTGTAATGTCAATTCCAACATATCATCAAATTGCTGCAAAGGCATATATTTTGGTCAATTTTTAAGATTTTATAGAATCAACAACATTAAAACAAACTTTATTAAAGACATTAAAAATCTTAATAAAGAGTATTTAAACAATGGTTTTAAATACAAAACAGTAAAGTTTTACAATAGGCTGTCAATACACAAATACCTAAGCAATAATAAATATAATTATAAATTTGAAACTTCAAACTTCTCCAATTAATATAACCAACAACTTATATTCTACTCTTATACTAAAACAAATGATAGAATTACTGAATATATTTCCTATGACTTTAAATATATTAATTATATGATAACGATTATAAAGCATTAAATTCATTCAATTTGATCTCCAGTTACTGTGGGAGGGAACTGGAAAACAAATATAAATGAATTTGAAGCATAATAAATGTTTTATTTTTCAATTAATTTATAATTTTAATAAAAATGTAACTTATATCAATGGAAACAAAATTTTAATACATATTTTCACAATCTTTAAAATTTCTAATGATTCTTTTCTGACAGCTTTTCTAACTTCAAACAATTTTAAAAATAAGATTTCCTAGAAGAGGGAAGGTTACTTTTAGAACAATGTTGGCGGGTCCCTGGCAGACAGATGTTACATCCACACATGTGCGCTGTCTCTAGGGAGCGGCAGACGCCACTTTGAATAAGTAAGTAAACAACCTCCTTCTATGTTATCTAATATTAATTTAATTATACAGTTTAATGGTCGAAGAGAAATCAATCCATAATGAAGTAAGGGTGAAATGGGATGTGGTATTTTCATCTGAAGAGCCCTGGTACCACAGATTTCTCTTTCCAACAGATTTTCCAATCTCCTTTTGTGTAATGTCCTGGTCTACCATTAGGGTTCCAAAAATAATTTCTAATAGGCAAAGATTTAAAATATGTTTATCTATCCTTAACTAGGCAAAAACATTATATCATATTATTCTTACTCTTAGGAAAAAAAAAATCTAAAATTATATAGGAAAAAAAAATTATATAAAAAAATTACAAAAACTATTAATTAACTAAAAAAATACTAACACCCTTTCAATTCTCTACCTGTTTGAAATAAAAGTGTATGGTTCTTTCTTTATCTCTTTCCTCTCTTTTACTTAAAAAAATAAATATATAATCATTATAAATCTCTTCTTTATTCCTATTTATTTTAAGAGTATGTCTAAATGACGGGTAAAAGCCGATGCTAAAAGACGTTACGTTGTTAAATCTTCTTTTCTTGTTAAATTTTCTTTTTATTTTTCAATTTTTTTTTCTATCTAAAATAAAAACATATTATTCTAACATATAATTACTTTTATTACATTTTTCTCTCCTAAATAAGATATAAATATAATACATATAAACAACTTTTTAATCTCATCTAACTTAAACACAAAAATAATTATCAACTTTTATCTTATATAATTAATTTAGATTTAGCTTGCTAATCTAATAGAATTTTTCCTTTTTATATATAAATATTACTATTATTAAAAGTTTTAAATATAGTTATATCAATATATAAATCCATCTTAACTCACTCTATAATATCAACTTAATTTAAATTATATTTGAGATTTAAAATTTTATTTGGTAAACTTTATTATTTACATTATATATATATATATTAAAAAACGAAAGAAAAAAATAAAAGATAAAAAGATCAGGTGTTGAAATCAATATTAAAAATGGCATATCCTGACCAGGAGCACATGTGCTTTACAGAAGGCAGAGCGCCATCTGGTGGAACAGAAATCAACTAAACAGGCTAAATCAATGTTTAGTTGATTTCTGTTCCACCAGATGGCGCTCTGCCTTCTGTAAAGCACATGTGCTCCTGGTCAGGATATGCCATTTTTAATATATATATATAAGATAAACGTTGATATTTTTTTTGTGGTTAAGTTAGATGATTAAAACAACTATTTAAACCACAAAAAAAATCAACTTTTATCTTATATATTTAATTTAGATTTAGCTTGATAATCTAATATAATTTCTTATTTATATATAAAATATTACTATTATTACAAGTTTTAAATATAGTTCTGTCAATATATAAATCCATGTACTAGAGCGCCATCTGTTATCAAATTATAAAACTATTTTAGAGGCGTAATATTCTTTTTAAAATAAAACAATTTCTACTGTCCTTACTGCGATGGAAAAATTAAGTAAGGACAGTAGAAATTGTTTTATTTTAAAAAGAATATTACGCCTCTAAAATAGTTTTATAATTTGATAACAGATGGCGCTCTAGTACATCGTAACATTATTGTTCTAATAAAAGACATAATTTGATATTTGCCGAAGAGCAATTGCTCGAAGCATATTATATATTTATAATTATATTTAATTCTGCTGTCCTAAAAGCTTATGTCCATAGTTCTTCTAAAATACCCATTCCAAGAGTCCTTACAACAGTCACCTATAAAAGGAAGTTCCAAAAATGAAATATAACAGCGGTATGGTAGATTAAACTGGCGAAACCGCTGGGAGGGTTCACCACTGATGAGCCAGGCCCTCCCTTTAATTTTTCCATCGCAGTAAGGACAGTAGAAATTGTTTTATTTTAAAAAGAATATTACGCCTCTAAAATAGTTTTATAATATAAATCCATGTTAACTTACTCTATAATATCAACTTAATTTAAATTATATTTAAGATTTAAAATTTTATTAGATGAACTTTATTATTTACATTCCATATATCTATATTAATAAAATGCAAATTTCATGAGTGTACATCACTAAAAACTTTCGTTACAATGCATCAATTTCAACCAAATTTTCAACATTTATGTAAAACGAGATGGAGCAGGTTTTGCTTAACATCAAAATATTTTTCCCTAACATTAACATGCGTAACTTCGCTGTTATCGATTAAATACAAAAAAAAATCAACAGAGTTAATTTTATTTATATATAAATACAAAATTAAATTTCAACAGAGTTAATTTTTTTACATACTAGCTAATAATCTCAATCTAAAAAAATATTCAAAACAAGCAATTTTAAGATAACACCATATGTAAAACAGTCGGCCAAGAAAACAAATAACGTGTAATATATATATAATATAATATATAATATATATATAATAAAATCTTAAATATTATTTATCAAAAGTAAGATTATCTCAGGATGACACGGCAATTTATTTGAGACAAGAATAATGATACAATTCCAAGGCGAAGATACTATTCCTTTAACTTCCAATTACCGAGGGAACCAATTAATATTGATTTTATTCAATTTATCGAGTATTTTTCAAGGGACCGGAAAAAAATGTTCACTAGATAAAACGATGATTTTGTAATGTAGAAAATTAGGAAAGACAAAATTCAGGATGACACGGCACACAGGGACCGGGAAAAAATGTTCACTTTATCGAGAGATTCAAATTTACAAGTTTCAAATTATCAAAATATATCTTCTTTTTTGAATAAGTTTATAGAGAATTGTTTTAACAAATGTTCGTTAGACAAACCTTTACTCGGGTAAAAACCCGGGCGAAGCCGGGCACATCCGCTAGTATATATATATATATCTATATGAAAAAACGAAAGAAAAAAATAAAAGATAAAAAGGTCAGGTGTTGAAATCAATAATAAAAATGGCATATCCTGATTTTTTTTTTATTATTATTGATTTCAACACCTGACCTTTTTACCTTTTATTTTTTCTTTCGTTTTTTCATGTGTTAAGCGTATTTACGCAAGTTTGGCCTTAAATACCCATTTCTTGGTTTTTCAGGAAGCTACTGGGACCAAAAAATCTTTTTGGTCGCAGTGGTTCAGCCTACTCCACGCTGACGAGCGCCAAAAAGCGAGAAACGCGTTCGTGAATGGCTTTTCTTGATTTATCAAGAAATTGGGTTGGCCAAATATCAGGGAACAGGCTAAATCAATGTTTAGGTGATTTCTGTTCCACCAGATGGCGCTCTGCCTTCTGTAAAGCACATGTGCTCCTGGTCAGGATATGCCATTTTTATTATATATATATATATATATATATATGAAAAAATAGTACAAATGTAACATTGTACTGGGATAAGGTGCGTAAATTAAGAAAAAGGCATCTTCTTATCGTGCAACTGAAAGTTGCTGATGGCTGGCGCCATATATATATATATATGAAAAAATAGTACAAATGTGATATTGTACTGGGATAAGGTGCGTAAATTAAGAAAAAGGCATCTCCTTATCGTGCAACTGAAAGTTGCTGATGGCTTGCGCCACGCTGATGAGGGCCAACAGCCCGAAACGCGTCCGTGGTTAGCTTTTCTTGATTAACCAAGAAAGGGGTAATTGGCCAATTCTGGAATAATTAAAAATCAACGAGAATAGTTGATATTTATTCCGATAGATGGCGCAAGCCATCAGCAACTTTCAGTTGCACGATAAGGAGATGCCTTTTTCTTAATATATATATATATATATTTTTTTTTTAAATATGATTCGAAACTTTATATTAAATTCAAATTATTTAAAAGTAAAGCTAATTGTAAATGTAAAAATAATTGAAAAAATAAATATAAGAAAGTCAGGTGTTGATATTAAAAATAAAAAAGGCATATCCTGACCAGGAGCACGTGTGCTTTTCAGAAGGCAGAGCGCCATCTGGTGGAACAGAAATCAACTAAACATTGATTTAGCCTGTTCCCTGATATTTGGCCAACCCAATTTCTTGATAAATCAGTATATATATGTTATGAATATTTTGTGTTGTTGTTAGATTAGGCTTGATAAGACAAAGGATCGATAAGATAAAGGGTTGAGGTGCAGTCGTGATAAAAAAAGATAAATATTTACCATCAAGTAGCTTTTATTTTCAATTACTTGAGGAAAGATTATACATTTGTTAGTTTTCACATTATATAGAATTTATAATTTAATCCTATATTAGTGATTTAAAAGGATTGATTGGTTAACTACGCATATTTACAACAAAATTATACAACGAAACTAAACAACTAAACTAAAAGTCTTTCTAAAAACGATGATAACAAAAATAAAAATTATCAATGAATAAAATGAAATATATATTTTTAAAATATAGAAATATTTAGAGTTTTTAGATTATATAATATTTTTAGATTATATAATATTTCCCCCCTGTGAAAAGATTCTAAAAAAAATAAAATTTTAAAATAAAATTGGTAATTAAAAATAATTAATTAAACGAAATCAATAAATCTTTAGAAATAATTAAAAATGAAACAATAAAAATCAATACGCACATTTTTTCATAATAAACAAAAGAAAGTTTGTTTACAAATAATTTATACAATTATGAAATTATAATAAAAGTTTATATAAGAAGTATTAATGGTCAAGTCAAATGAAATATGGATATGAAGCAAAAAAGGTATTTAAAATTGATTAAAAATGACATTATGCTAGTTACACTTCAAAATATCAAAAGCAGTAGAAAATGTTTTTTTTTTTTTTTTTACATGGTTGAGTAATGAAACGCTAAGATATATGGAGTGACATTAAGTTATTTGTGAAGGCTTAAGAATTGGTTGTGATATTTGTTCTTCATTGTCCATGTCCAAAATATGGCCTTCCTGTAAAAAACATGGTTTATCATCAATATCTATTAACTTTGTGTTAGAATTTTGATTTGCTATTAAGTCATTTTCTATGTTAGTGCTATAGTGAAGTAGAAAATCTGCTTCTGGGTAAAATAATTTAAGCTTATTAGAGTGTATAATTTCTGTTTGTTTTCTTTGGGGTATATTAGGCTTATCTATTTCATATGTGACTGGAGAAAGTTGTTTTAAAATAGTAAATGGGCCTATATATCTTTGTGTTAATTTACCAGTGTTTGGATAAATAAAGGTTTTTACTAATACCTGATCTCCTTCTTTAAAAATGGGTTCTGGGTGTTTAATGTCATAAAGTTGTTTGCTGTGTTCATGGGATTTTATGGTTCTTTCAATGGCTAATTTTCTTGCCTTTTCAATTGGTGTATGTGTTACTGTGTCATGTTCTATATACTGTGGTTGTATTCCATAGTATAAGAATTTAGGTGTAAAGCCTGTTGTGGTATGTACTGTTTCATTATAGCTTTCAGTAATTTTAGGAATATATTTTGTCCAAGGAATCTTTAAATTATCATTATATTCACATCTTAACCTATTAATGATAGTGGAATTTAGTCTTTCTACTTTTGCATTTGTTTCTGGATGATGGGAACTGGTGAGTAGATGCTTAACATTATTTCTATCTAAAAAGTGTTTAAATTTTCTGCTAAGAAAAGCTGCATTTCTGTCAGTTATTAATATTTCAGGTTTATTAATTTGGAATAAATTTCTCAAACAAGTTATATAAGAATCAGTTGATACAGATTTTGTTGGAAAAGCCCAAAGGAATCTACTATGGTGATCTACTATCATATGGATACTGTGTCTAGTTGTCCCATAATTATGTAACCCGCCCAATGTATCTAAAGAAAAAATGTGATTTGGGTGTGTAGCTATTGGCATCTGTTGTAGTGGTCCATAAACAATTCTGTTATCCCTAGACTTGTTAAACTGGCAAGTTTCACAATGTTTGGTGTAATTAGCAATATCTCTAGTCATATGTGGCCAATAATAGTGTGGAGAAATTATTTTAGTCATTTGAGTTGTTCCAATATGTCCATGCTTTGTGTGTACTTTGTTTAATAATTTGTGTCTTAGTGTTTGTGGTACATAAGCTCTTTTAAAACCCTTTCTATTTATAATGTAGAGGCCATTTTGAATTTTAATTTTAGCACTACTAATTTGTTCAGTTGATTGGTGTTCTTTTAACTCATTATATGTTAGGTAAAATGAGACAGGTGCTCTTGACAGCATGTCTGCTTCTATATTATTTAATCCTTTAATATGTTTAATGTCAAAGCTATATTGAGATAGGATTAAAGACCATCTAAATAATCTACCTTGTGGGTTTTTTACATTTTTGATCCATTTTAAAGGTAAGTGGTCTGTGTGCAAGGTAAAATGTATGTTGTGTAGATATGTGTGAAACCTTTGTACTGAATTAATGATAGCTAATGTTTCAATTTCTGAGGCAGTATAATTCTGTTCATATGGGTGAAGTTTTCTTGAAAAATAACCTATGGGGTGTAAAATGCCTTGTTCATCTGGTTGTTTAAGAACTCCTGCTACTCCTAGACTTGACGCGTCTGTGAATAAATGACATGGTTTTGATGGGTCATAAATATATAGTACAGGTTGTGATATGAGTGAATTTTTAAGTGTTTGGAAGGCTTGTTCATGTTTCTCACTCCATAGCCAAGGAGCATTTTTTAACAAAAGTTCATTCAAAGGTGCCCTAATTTGCGCATAATGGGGAATAAATTTATTATAAATATTTATGGTGCCTAAAAATCTCTGTAAGGTTTTAATATTATATGGTCTATTTAATTTTAAAATTGCTTCAATATTTGTGTTATTTGGTGTATATTTTCCTGAGTTAATAGTGTATCCTAAGAATTGTATTTCTTTTTGTAAAAATTTGCATTTATTGAGATTCAGCTTTATATCCTCTTGTTCGAATATACCTAATATGTCATCTAAATGCTTAATGTGTTCTTCATAAGTTTTGGAGTGTATAATAATATCATCAAAATAATTTAAGGCATACTGTATGTTATGTTTAGTGAAAACTGACTTCATAATCCTTTCAAATTGTGAAGGTGCATTTTTTAGACCATATGGAAGTCTGTTCCATTCATAACATCCTAATTGTGTTACAAAGGAGGTTTTATGTCTATCTTTTTCATCTATGGGTATATGCCAGTATGCATTTTTGACATCTAGAATAGTATATATTTTTGACTGTGATAACCTATCTATAATTTGTTCTATAAGTGGAATTGGGGTATGTTCTGGAACTGTTTTTTGATTAAGTTTCCTATAATCTATACAGAGTCTTGTGGGGTGATTTGGGTTATCAGATTTTTTATTCACTAATAATGCAGGAGAACTATAGGGGCTAGATGAGGGTCTAATAATATCATATTTTAATAATTCAGTTATTTGTTTTTGTATTTCAGCATTATTGTAAAAAGATGTCCTATATGGCTTTTGTGCTATGGGAATATTATCTAAAAGAGACATGCAAATTGGGTTAGTCTTTATGTGTCCTATATCAAAATTGTGCTTAGAGAAAACATTCTTATATTTATGCAATATATCTGAAATTGTTTGATTAGAGAAATTTGGATTAATATCTACTTTACTAAGGTCTAAATAGGAATTATAATTTGTTATAGAGCACGGTTGTCGCATACTGTGAAATGGGTTAGAATCAGTAATGGGATTTGAATTAGGATCTATAAGTTTAACATTTGTAGTTGGTATATCAAAAGAATTGAAATTACACAATGGGTTAATCTTTAAAAGAGATGAATTTTTAACATAGTATGGGTCTGGAATACATAGGGTAGTGGCATATGACTTCTGATTATCAGTTTTTGGATTAAAAGAATACAAGAATTTATAATTTTGGAAAAGAAGGTTTTTTGAGAAATCTATTTGTAACTTAAATATATAAAATGTTGGTAAACCTAAAATAAGATATTCTATTGGACTATCACAAACAAACATTTCTTGATACTTTGTAATTTTACCTAAGCTAAGCCTAACTAATATTTTGTATAATGGGTAAGTAAATCCTTCTACCTGACCTATTCTTTCATTTGGGGAATTATCTAATATTTTATAATAAATATGGTTTAAGTATTTTAAAGGGATAATGGAAATAGATGATGCAGTGTCAAGTACACAAGGTAAGGATATTTGGTTTATAAATACAGAAAAAAGTAACAATGTTCTACCTGGATTGATGCGCTTCGGATGATTATTGTTCTTAAGTGGGCAGTCTCTATGGAAATGGATCTGGTTGGGTAGCTGGTGAGATGCACATATCTTGCAGGGGTATGGAGGCTGGTTTATGGATTTGTGGGGTTCTTGTTGGTGATGAGTTGCTGCTGCTGTCCTGGGAAAAGGCTGGTATTGATGAGCTTTGGAGGAGTTGGAGTTAAATCTTTTTACTGGAGTGCTTGTACTGGTAGAGGGTTGTTGGGGTTCTTCTTCTTTATTTGTTGATAATTTTAATTGAGTTGTGATTTTATACCATTCTGAAGGTTCTTGTACTCTTGCAGCTATTAGATATTTTTTTAGGTGTTCTGGCATTCCATCTGTAAGTGCCTCTAATAAAAGTGTTTTATCTAGGTTTAGTTTTTTGGCTAAAGCAGATTTTTCCTTAAAATATTGTTCCAGATCATCTTTATCAATATATTTTAAATTTAGAAACCTACTGAATAAATTTGAATCTTTAATTGTGAAATATGATGTTAATTTTTGTTCAATTTCCCCCCAATTATATATATCTTGTAGTTCTTCTATGTAATAACTGAATGCTTCTCCCTCGAGATAATTTGAAATATTATTTTGTTTAAAATCTTCATCAAGATGCTTCTGTAAACATTTTTTGTTAAAGAATTTGAGCCAAGATATTATGTTTAAATTTTGACCATTAAATTTCGGTATTTCTATAGTATTTGGATTTGGCGTCATGGCGTGTTCTACATTCCTTTGTTTGCGAGACATTTTGTAAAAATAGTTTATGAAATTTGAATAATTTATAGAGCAATTAGGTTGAAAATTCAGGTAATCCTGTCGACTTATTGTTATGAATATTTTGTGTTGTTGTTAGATTAGGCTTGATAAGACAAAGGATCGATAAGATAAAGGGTTGAGGTGCAGTCGTGATAAAAAAAGATAAATATTTACCATCAAGTAGCTTTTATTTTCAATTACTTGAGGAAAGATTATACATTTGTTAGTTTTCACATTATATAGAATTTATAATTTAATCCTATATTAGTGATTTAAAAGGATTGATTGGTTAACTACGCATATTTACAACAAAATTATACAACGAAACTAAACAACTAAACTAAAAGTCTTTCTAAAAACGATGATAACAAAAATAAAAATTATCAATGAATAAAATGAAATATATATTTTTAAAATATAGAAATATTTAGAGTTTTTAGATTATATAATATTTTTAGATTATATAATATATATATATACTGACTATAGATAATCCTCTAGCCTTGATCCATTAATGTATGAAACTGTATAGATTGCCTGGTAACTATGTATAATACATTGTTTTATATTCTCCTTTTTCATTTGTACTTAATCTAAATTTCTGTCAATACTATTATTTATTGTTCTTTAAGAAAAATAACTGTTTGTTCTCGATTGCTTTCATATACGTTTATGCCAAGCCCTTTCTTTCTAATTTCTCCCTATTTTATATATTGTAAATAACATTGCTAATTATTGCTATTATTACTGTTATTCCTGTATATACCATTTTCTACTCGGTGAATCTGTATAAGATCAAAAGGTCTTAATAAAGCTTTTTGTTGTTGCTGCTGTATAAATTATAACCATAAACCTTTTTGTCCAAATATATAAAACTTATGTAAACAAAGAATATGTCTATGAATAATAGAATAATAAAAGTGCTAAATAATTGTTATAAATTTGTATAAAAACAATAATCAAGAAATGACATTGGCCAATACTCTGGAATAATTAAGAATATAAACAAATAAATTATATTTATTCCGAAAGATGGCGTAAACTATCAGTGAATTTCAGTTGCATGTGTCTTTGCAGATGCCTTTTTTAATGAATATACTCACCTGATTCCAGTACATTTTCACTTTTGTGCTATTATTCCATAAATTAATAAGACTTTGAAAATGAGGTTCTAGATAAATATCTCTTATTGGTCAAAATCTCATTTTGTTTCCAATGTTTTAGTTTGAAGAGTAAATCACCACCACAGTTTTAGAATTAATTTTTATTGTCCACAACGATGAAATTCTAGATCATTGACAATCTACTTCACACTAAACATTGACCCATCCAGTATCATCACTACTGTAATTCATACCACCTCATAACGCCGAAAACACCACAATGATGGTAAATACGATTAAGAGACAGATGAGTTGCTGAAACACACGCACAATCAGTAAAGTTTTGTTAGTAACTTTATAAGATAATCAAATATTAAGCATCTTTAGATATTATTAAATATGTTATAAATTCAAATTTTTGTTATATCAGCCTAATATGGCAGTGAAAACAAAAATGAGACTTGTGAATAAAGATGAAAATAAAGTTATTATCTGTTTTGTGTGTATTATTTTCTTTCAACATCCTACCTCTCTCTTTCTCTTCTAACCACCTTAATATCCTTTCCAAATATAGCTCTTAAAGAAGAGTAGAATACTTGAAATTTCTAAGGAAATGATTTTAAATCATTTAAGGTGAATTAATCAAATTTAGGTGAATTATTGCTCGGCGCGCGCGTGATCTAACACACAATTTATCGAGTTGAATAACTTATTTTTACTTTTTTCTTATATTTTATATTTCTTCTATTCCGTGTACATTTCAGTGTACAGTTTGATAAATAAAAATTTCCTCTTTAAATTAACAAAATATTCATGGAAAACTCCAGAAGCTCCAGTAAGTTCGCCGGATACATTCTCGATAGAGAGAAAAAAAAGGATAAAAATTATTTACACTTAATAAATATGCCATTTTCCTATATAATGCGTAAACATAGGGTTTTGAATGGTATTTTATAGAACATTTACCGGCTCCGATTCGATGTTTTACAATTGAAATTACAGGGTGCGGCATCTATTTGTGAACAAAATATTTCCCATGGGAAAAAATGAACAGGCAAATGTGAAAAATATCATTTATTACATATTAAAGTTTAATATATATGAACACACAAACACCTAAAAGACGACATCATTCAATGAACCCGCCATCAGCGGCAAAAACAGCTTCTATACGCTATCGAAACCGACTGCAGGCAATAATGAGATGGGTCTTGGGAATTTTTGCCATTGCATCCACTATATCAGCTCTGAGAGCTGCAACAGTGTTGTGGGAATGACTATTGGAGTCCCTCTCAACTACGCCCCACACGTGATAGTCCAGCGGATTGACATCGGGTGAACTGAGGCTTAAACGTTAGGTTTGACATGGTCGTGAATATTCTCGGCCATTCATTCTTGGGTTGTTCTGGCTGTATGAGATGGTGCTGAGTCTTGTTGAAAACATTCTGCCTCCCACGTGCTATAATAGCGATCCAAGGCTTGACAATTGTGGCTAACACCTCGGTGTAAGCAACGGCATTGACTCTGGTACCTGGAGTAAAAAATCATTACATCACCTTCACTACTAACAGCACCAAGAACCATCAATGATGCAGGAAAATTGGTATGCATGACCGTAGGTACATCGTAAAAGCTTTCACACAGCCACCGATCATTTTTGCAGTTCATCTTCTGGTCCTGAACAAATTCTCATCTGAGAAAAGCCAGTAGAAGGCGCTTGGCTCTGGTCAAGCGATTCACCATATTTCTTTTGGACATGAACTGTACCCTCCGCATCACGTATGATCTGTAACGAAGGTCCTCATAAACCACACGTCGGATGGTAGCCTCATCAACCTGTAGCTCTCTGGCGAGTGTTCTAATCGACTTCTCAGGGTCCTCATAGATGGCAGCTTAGACATGGCTTATAAAGTCTGGCGTCCTGGTACTGTCAGAACGTCGACAATGTCGTTCTCTTTAGGAAACTTCCGCCACATCACCCTTTGCAGCTCCCGATTCTCTCCGAACTTTGAGAAAAAATGATCGGGCGACTTTCAAGAATGCAGCAGTTTCTGAATAGGTGTATTCTGCAACCAAAGAGACAATAACTGAATGTCTTTTTATTTTATGTGTAAGAGTAGGCCCCTGCCATGTCTACCTGCAACAGAAGAAACTCTTACTATAACACACAGGAAAGTATGTCACCTATATTGTGTGTTCTCAAATATCTGCTGCAACTTGTAATTTAAGATTCAAGTGAATTTTTGCAAAGTTGGGGAAAATGTACGGATTATGGCTATAAAATTGTTTATAATGCTCAAATGTTCTATTTTATATTTAAAATATTTAAAAAATAATATATTGCTCATTTTATATATTTATTTATTAATATTGTATATATTTATACACGAAAAAATGGGGTTTTAAATATAAAAAATATCTATTTGAATACTCTTACTTTGATTTTAGAATTTGCAGTTTATTTTATACTAAATTAAAAGGTAAATATACTTATTAAGATAAAAACAATTATTAGGTAAAAGTAATATTAAAGCTAATATGATTTATAATCGAAATATTAAAAAATTCCTCGATATCAGCTTAATTCACACTTGAAGAGTCGAAGGCTAAACGAGAGCTAATATTGTTCCATGTCTACTTTTATTTGCTATCAATAGCATACAGAAAATGAGCTAACTTCCAAAGCACTTATATTTTTATAAGCTTCTAATTCAACAAGAACGATTACTCATCGTTACTTTATAGATTAAAATCATCAAAGAGAGAGAGAGAGAGAGGGCTTTGTTATTTGCTTTATCTGAAACACGTTCTCAAATGAAATGTTTTTTTTTTTTGTTAGTTCTCAGGTAAGATAGCTAAGGGTATAGCTCAGGATGCGATTTGAGTTTTCAACGGTAAGGGCCTTTCAGATATGCTAATTAAAGTTTTCAGAAATATGCATATAGGTCGTTAAGCTATTAGGGATGTTATTGGAACTCTGGTTATGCGAGTTGCAAACCCTTGAATTCCTAGGGATATCTGATCCCTACAATAGAGTCACGAGTAAATTTGATAAAATACAATTTTGAAAAGAGAACAGAGTTTAACTCAATTTTTTCATAAATGATATTTAAAGTATTGTATATACTGTATTATATAATATACCTTAAAACTTTCGCTGATGTTTCGATTAAATTCTTCATATCCATTGGTGCGCTTTATTAATCCCTTGTACTTCTATAAAAATAGTCCAAAATTTATATATATATATTTTATCTCTCATATATTCTACATCATGTTTCTCTAAATCATCAACTGGTATAAAAAATCCATAAAAATACAAGTAAAATAATTTAAAGGACTGCATATTCACCATCTACACATATTGTACAAATAAAATCCTCTTAATGGACAACAACTATATACAATTCCTCACCATGTTAGTACATAGGGAGCTAAATTTGTCTTTCAACTTTAGATGATCCATTATTTTTATGTAAAGTAAATTAAGTACAATAGCATTATAATCTCGAAAGCTTAATTAGAGAAGGAGTTTGTTTGAGAATCTCTAGAGAACGATAGAATATGGAAAAAGGTCAAGGCGATTACAAAAGGCTCCAGAGATTTGGATCTATAAGAAACTTATAGGAATGAGATTCTTTCAGCCTTATTAGGTCCAGCCGCCGGAGTCCAGTTACAGAGATCCACGATGGATCAATGGCACGACATCCCCAGTCTTGGTGTGCAACCTGTAAGTAGTCTTCCCTTCTAGTTCTTTTTTATTCCACTAAATCCTATTTATATGATACGCCTCTCATTTTGGTTATACGCCTATTCCCCGATAATTTTTTCCTTTTTCAATAATTTCGAAGTCGATATTATACTATTATAAACAGGAGGTTTCTACAAAAAATCTAAATATCAGTGTAGTTGTATGCGAACCATGAGTACATAACGCCAAGGCTGAAATGTGATTCTTACCCACGACAATAGGCCATCTCCCATGTCTAAACACTCCTCCATCTTTTGGTAAAAGGCTTCGTCATCCCACTCCACTGCACAGATTGTGTTCGTTTAGTTATGCTGATGTTATGCTGAACCATTTTTTTAAAGCTATTATTTCTAAAATAACCCACAAACAACTCTACAAGGGTTTCAACATACCGTTAATCACACACATCTTCAAGTGGCGTTTTTATATATCCATTTCTTTCGCATAGATCTTTATGAAATGTGGTATATATATATAGTGTTATTCATACACACCTCTAAAATAGAATGTAAATACAAATTATTAGGGGAATTAAATTTGGTTCTAATTTTGTTTGTAAAATAATTTATAATTTAATGCTTCAATTTTTAAATTAGAATTAATTTGAATAACAACGCTCAAGTGAAGCTTTAGCAGTTATGCGTCATAGGTTCTTGAATAAAAATGAAGAAAATAAAAAAGATGGGAAATAAAACTTAAAGACATAATCACACGATAATATATTTTTATAGATTGTTAGCCATCTTGTTAATTAAACTAGTGGTTCATCCCCCGGGATGGAATCAGTTTTCTGGGCATTAACTGCCATGCTCAATCTTTTAGAATCTCTGTAAAAGATGAGTTTCAGATTGTATGAGGATTTAATTATCATAGTATGGGCTTGAAAATAAAGAACTAGAGGTAATATAGCACCTACTATATAAAACATTCTGTGGTTTTATAATTTTTGAGGTACTTTATTGTATTGTTTATTAACCAAAAATTTTACTTATATTTATATATATATAATACAAATCGTGCTACATTATAGAAGTTGAGGGGTTGTGAGATCACTTTAATTGTATATAGTCATATTTATGTGCATATGTTCCAAAAAAGGCACTTCTCCCTTTAAAAATGCATTGAAGCTCGTATTTTGCTTATCGCCTCACTACAAAACGTAATGGTGGTCATAAAGAAGAAACAACAACACCAGTTTTGACAAATTCATCCGAATATCAACCATTGCGTTTTGCACTTGTATGATAAACAAATAAAATTATTTTAACGCATTTTAAAGGGAGAGGTGCATCTTTTGGTACATGAATACCATGCTCCCGCAACTTTAAATTATATAGGCCTATTATATCCATAACTATTAAAATATGCATCTGCAGGATATCGTTGTAATGTGAAGCATTTTATTTAAGGACGCACATTGAATGCACTAGATCAAGAGAACGGCCTCGTAATACATTGTGTACCAAATGGGAAGAATATCTAAGGCAACGCATGGCCACATGTTGAAAGCTTGATCGATCCTGAATAGCTACGGATTCTTGGAGGAGCCTACACAAGAAATCGCACCAGTCTTAAGATCGATTTACCTAAAATAATCTATATAAATAAAAATGAAATATTTGTGGTTTTATAAAACTATTTTATAATTTGATAACAGATGGCGCTCTAGTACATCGTAACATTTGTGGTTTTGTTCGCTTGCTTTTGAATGTGTGCATTTGTTTCTCATACAATATATTAACTATTTGTAAGACATTTTGAAACGATATTGAAATTGGTCTGAGAGGAGTCATTGTTATAGTGTACTAGCCGAATGACCCGGGCAACGCCCGGGGTTTACCCGATTAAATGCTTTTATTCAAATACTATTCGTTACAATTATAAATTGGCGCCGTGGATGTCATTCTTGTATAATATATAAATGAGTTTTAAAAATTGTAAAAAAATATATATATACATCGGCCGGGAATCGAACCCGGGCCGCCCGCGTGGCAGGCGAGCATTCTACCACTGAACCACCGATGGTTATGAGAAATGACCATATTTGGGTATTTATTCCATTCACAAAAGCAAACGGTGACAAAATTGATTAAGAATTGTTGCTTGATTATGACGCTGATAACTGTATATATTAATATCTATTTCGGCAGTACAGCCACGCGGCGCCCGGAGGCGAGGGATATCGAGCTGACCAACCAATTTGCCTTATGAATGCTCGGCTCACAAGATATCGACCTACGTAGGTCTTGTTGATAAAGACCCAGAAATGACCGAGTTATCGGACAAAGTTGAAATTCAAAAAATAATTGTTAGCGATAAAAGCAACAGTGAAATATGCAAATTTTGCATAAAATGCCAGCATCAGCTATGCAAATCGGGCTGACCGCGTTAAGGCTTTGGAAAATACATCTATTTCCGAAGGTTACCAAACTCCTGAAGGCGCTAAAAGAAAGGACCGGGACCCCGAAGGCACTCCAGCTAAGGTCTCAAAGGCTGATAACATCGCAAGCAAGGCCGACTCAGCCATCTAAAAGGGTGACAAGAGACGCCGTGACACAGCTGAAGAACAACCGACAGAAAACGGCTCTGAGCAAGGCGAGGTCAGCGGCAGCGTCATTCGACCAATGCTGCTACATCGAATACTGCGCTGACTTAAGCCATGTCCAGTGCAGTACACCAAGGCACTGGAGGAAATTATGGAAAAAGGCGCGGTCTTCCAGCCGATGAAGATGTCTGGCCAGGTTCTGGTCGGGCTGGAGAGCACCGAGAAGGCGGAGCGTCTATCCGATGAGGGCCTTAATATCGGGAACACTTTCCTCAAAGTATTCTCTTACAGGAAAAGCAGAAAAGATAGTGATTGGGAACATCCCAATCGCTATAAGGGACGAAGACGTCGTCGCGGTGCTGCGGCCCTACTGCAGGGTTGTCTCTCTGACCCATGAGGTAGTGGCAAGTGGTGGCTACACCTGGACCACCGGCAACAGGGAGGCCTTCATCCTTCTAAATGAAGGATTGAAATTCACCAGCTCCCTATAAAGCTGGTAATCGTCTCGAAAGGCGAATCGACGCCTGCCTACATCACCTACGGCGTTAGGTGTAACAAATGTCACCGTCAAAGGCATCGGCGAGCCACCTGCCCCTTGGTAATCAATGGAGGGCATCATCAGGACACCCGGCAGGGCCCGGTGTCGAAGCCTCCCTCCAACAACTCCGCCCTTCCTACATAAGCCGCGGAGCTACCTGCACCCATTAGGCAGATCTCGTTAACACCCCCCAGTCCTGCCGCGTCTTCGCCCGGGGCAAAATTCCCTGTCCATTTCCCAAGAGACTTCAACCTTTGAGCCTTCTGTTCTAGCGCCGAGCACCAGCCGGTTGTCGTCATGACCAGAGCCCTCCTTGGCCATTACTGAACCAACAGCGGCTCCTAAGAAAGAGACCCAAAACAAGACTGTACCATTCATCCAGTTTTCTACCCCCAAGACCCAACCCATGTAGCCTCTTGAGACTTCTCAGGAGGAGCTAGTGAAACAGAAATACTTTTTGAACAATTAAACGCTGACTCTTTACTATCCTCCCTCTATGAAGAGGTTTCAAGGTTAAAGCAGTGTATGCGGTTTTATCCGTCATTAGAGGGTAGATACTCCTCGGGCAGCCTTCACCTGGAAGTAAGACCATTCTCTGCGAATTCCTCAGCAATAAAATTGAGCATGTTGGGGACAAAAACTTCGTTATAAACAAAGAACTGCCCAAACTCAGGGCGGCTTGTAAAATTTTATATTGTCCAGTCGTCCTTTCAGAGAAGGCTTTGTCTGATGTAAATATTTATGTATATCATGTTTATATAACTGTAATCGTATTGAAAATTTATTTAAATGTTGACTAAATGTCAATAAAATTAGTTTCTCTCTTTCTCTATGGGCACAATGCAGACATTGCATTACAACTGGCCCTGCACTCTGTTCCCTATCCTGCACATCCGGCCTCTGCTCGAGACACCTGTGGTTCTAGTAACCTGACGTTGGCTCTCCGTTACCGGTCCTGCAGCTCCATCAGGCCCCTCATACGGGAGGCCTTCAACATCATAGAGCGGCTACCTGACATGAACAAATATATCGATAGGATAAATTAATTTTCGATAAACCAGATAGGAAAGATCAAGAGAGGACATTTGGAGCCAAGGGGCGGTCCTGCTTAATAAAGCTGTTTTCAAGAATCATAAACATAAACTGAAGACATTATGAATCGATATACTGTATATATAATATATATATATATATATATCAAAGGCCTTCGCTAGTATCCATCCCGAGTACTTATTTCGAATCTTAGATGTAGACAAAATCCTACAGGAGATTAAAAGGTTTGTTAAAATTGCGTTGTGGAAAGGTAAATTAAATCTAATCCACGCAAAGAGAGTTTGAAAAGAATAAAGATTGAGAAAGGCGTACTACAAGGGAGAATAGCTAATCGCTACTTTTGTTACTAATGTGTCTGAACGAATATCTAAAGAAATCAACAAACAAGCTTACCCAAAATAGCTATTGGAGCAGAGCAGGATGTGCTATAGATCAATAATCTTCTATCCATTGACGATTTAAAAATCTTTGCCCACGACGAATAAGACCTGAAAACTTAACCGAGATGTTTTCCAGCCTTTTCATTTCGATCGGACTTAAGATCAGTGTTAATAAGACTAGAACTCACTGCCCAGGTCTACAGGAACTAAGGACGTTTCTCAGGACGAACAAAACTTAAAAATACCTCGGCGTTCTATAAAACAATGAAAGCATTGTTTCACCAGGAAATAAAACGAGAATAGAAATATAAATAATTAAACGAATAAAATCACTTTCAAAAACAAAGCTTGATTTAAAAATGTATTTTATGAAATTACTAGCCGAATGACCCGGGCAACGCCCGGGTTTTACCCTATTAAATGTACCCTGTTTCGCCCGTGGTCTCTGTTTTTTGGAATTTTTCCCGATATAATTTTGTATCTGATAATCAAACATGATACAGCAAAATTTTTAAAATAGCCTATCGTCTTCCCAGTATTCTTTTACCTATGTATGGAAATTTTGGTTTGAATTAGTGAACTACTGCGAATTTGTAGACGAATGACCCGGGCAACGCCCGGGTTTACACGATTAAATGTATATTACATATGGAAGATGGACGTAGTTCCCGGAGGGCACCCGCGAGGTCACTCTGCTCCCGCGCAACTGTCCAACTGGGAGCGCCCCGCGCCGTCAAAATCATCACGCGTTCTAGAGGGCGCTGCTCGTGAGCTCAACCGGCCGGACAGCCGGGAGATCTCATTTACTCGGCGGGGGGGGGGGGAGGGGGGGGGGGCAGGGGGCAGGGAAGTCACGTGCTGCGCCGGCAGCCAATCGTCGCGCGCCACCGTCGCCCGCCTGAGTGTTCTATAGGGCGCTGCTCGTGAGCTAAGTTGAATAATTTGAATATATAGTTTTAATAAATGATTTATATATATTTTAAAATAGCCTATCGTCATCCTCGTTATTTTTTACCTATGTATGGAAATTTTGGTTTGAATTAGTGAACTACTGCGAATTTGTATACCGTGCATACAAACAGACAGACCAACAAACATACAAACATTCATTTATATATATATATATGTATGTAAATATGTTTTTTTATGTTATATATACGGAATTTTGACGATAAAAGCAGTCCCGCCCCGCTATGGTATGCTGATAATGTAAGCAGTACAATCCCGCTACCGTATGCTGACAATATAAGCAGTCCCACCCCGCTATGGTATGTTGACAATATAAGCAGTCCAATCTCGCTACGGAATTCTGACAATATAAGCAGTCCCACCCCGCTATGGTATACTGATAATAAAATCCGTTCCATTCCGTTACGGTATGATGACAATATAAGCAGTCCCACCCCGCTATGGTATGTTGACAATATAAGCAGTCCAATCTCGTTACGGAATTCTGACAATATAAGCAGTCCCACCCCGCTATGGTATACTGATAATAAAATCCGTTCCATTCCGTTACGGTATAATGACAATATAAGCAGTCCCACCCCGCTATGGTATGCTGATAATACTCGTATAATCCGTTCCATTCCGTTACGGTATGATGACAATATAAGCAGTCCCACCCCGCTATGGTATGCTGATAATACAATCCGTTCCATTCCGTTACGGTATAATGACAATATAAGCAGTCCCACCCCGCTATGGTATGCTGATAATACTAATATAATCCGTTCCATTCCGTTACGGTATGATGACAATATAAGCAGTCCCACCCCGCTATGGTATGCTGATAATAAAATCCGTTCCATTCCGTTACGGTATGCTGACAATATATCCAGTCTATCCCGCATGGTGTGCTTACAATATAGGCATTTCCATCTATGGTTTATATTAAAACTTGGTATTGAATTGGCAATATAATCAGTCCTACCTCGCTAGGGTATGCTGACAATATAAGCACTCCTATCACGCTATAGTATCCTGATAACATAGGCAGTCCCATCCCGCTATGGTATGCTGACTGAGTCAAAGTGCTGTCTGACATGATAGGCCACGTTTGGAATATAAAAAGAGAGATTAAGAGGAACGTGGTAAGTTTCTTTATTAAGCAGTATACGAGCTTTCGGAAGTCAGCCGTCCTTCATCAGGTATTGACATGAATGAGAAGGAGATGCTATATTTATAAGCGACAGTTTAGCATAAAAAATATTAAACAAGAAATAAAAGATTAAAAAGATTTGAGATTTGCATGCCAGTAATAAAAATATTTAAAAGTGTACAATATATAGATTTAAGAAAATCTGCATACCTAGGATGAAGGGAAAAAGGCGGAAAACTAGAGGCGAAGACAAAAGCGAGAATAAAAATAAAAATAAGAATATAAACGAGAATATAAAAAACAGCGGAATAAAGATAAAGTTAAAAGTTACGAAGGAGGTGTATCTGTTGGTATAGAATAAAAAGCAGTCTGTTTCGTCTATGATTCAAATATACATAAACTGTACTATTAAAATATATATGACAGAAAAATATTAATTCTGAAACTATATATTAAAACATAAATAGTTTAATCAAAACACTTTTGCAATTTAAACTTACCACTTCCCATGGAATCAGAGGGTTCAATATATCTGGAGCGCCTAGCAAACACTGATCTGTAACATCAGTTAGTTATTATTAGATCCATATATATGTACAATAAATATTTAATACTTATTACTAAGTAGAGGCTGATACTTTACTGTATATAGCCTCTGATTACAAAGTAGGAATATTTTGTAGAATGCCTTTTGAATTGGTATTTAAATATAGGCTTATAATGGGGCTAAGAGAAGGTCTATCATGTTGATAGGAATCATTCAAATTCAATAAGCAAACAGTAAATTTAATGATAACGATCTATTTGATTACGTTCGTTTATTCTCATTCGGAGAAAAAGAGAAACCGGGGTCCCTTGAATGGCTATTGTCAGCTCTACTTGTGTGGACAGCAATATATGTCTAGAAAAAGGAAGAATAGTTTATCACTGAAAAGGATAGGTTATTCTTATTTTGATTAAGGTTTCTTCTGTTTATCGTATATTCTATCACTGCACTATTACATAACTACTGAAATATTTATGTTTACCTCACATGGCCACCAATGCTACTCCTATTAAATACAAGGCATTAGCGAGTCAACTATATTTAAAAATCAAATCAATTCAGCGATACTTTTCTTTTTCAGAAATTGTTTTATATTTTATAATTCATATGGCGCGCTAATGTGCCTTATATGCCTCAAAACCTATGCACATAGTGAATGCACATACCAATATAGAGAATTCCTGAAAATTGTCGACTATATAAGATCAGAATTGTCTAATACAGTATCAGAACTATTCGGTAAAGTCAATCGACAAACAGCGCTATGGAAAGTTTAATTACTGATGAGCCAGGTCCGTCCAATATTTTCCTTAGCTGTAAGGGATATTAAGAAGTTGGCTTAATTTGAAGAAAAATAACGCTAAATTGTATATGTATTCTTAAATCACTTACACTATTGTTTGTAATTACCTTCTAGACGATGTTGCCACAGGGGAAGATGTTCCAGAAATGACGTTGTCGTCCCGAAGAACAAGAATCGCTGGATCCAGAGTAAGAAGACGATCAGCACGAGAATCAGCTTCTGAAGACTCTTTGGGTTCCACGTCGCAAGTGGGAATGTTGCCATTTTCATCAGGACGCCCCACGGATCCATGCTTGCTATCATCTCCAAATAACTGGTTGAGACAAAACTGAAAACTTCCACTGGATTGACTCACGGAGGAGGCTTCAAGTTCGATCTCATAAACCTCTTTAGCGTCGTTTTCTTCGTCGTCCACTCCATCAAGTTTACTTGGGTCAGATTCAATAGCGACTTCAGTAATCGAATTCTGATAATCACATTCAACGTGCTGTCCAATTGATTGGTGTACTTTGCCATTCATTTCGCTGTTTTTATTATAATTATCTGATGTGAAAATATCCATCAAATCCGTTTCTGTCTTGCTTCCCGACACTGTATCACGGAATTCCTTATCTGGAATTTCTGAAAGAGCCTCTTCTTCCACGGAACAAATATCCCCAACAGGAGAATGAGATTCGCTCTCTTCCTTAACATTCTGAATAGCTTCGTCAACAGGAAAGCTTTCAGGATCTAGGATGAGTATACACGAAAGGTCACTTCTAGCAGAGGCTTCTGTCTCCACAGACAGATTTTTCTTTTCGTTCATTACAGGAGCACCCGGTGAGAATGGAGCAAGATTGCTTTCCGCATCAGGTTCTAGAGAGTCTTGAAGCACCTATAACATAGTGTTTATAATTAATAATTTTGGTTAATTAGGGTGGTGAAGATTTATTTTTGAATATTATAATAATTCAGTATTCATACATTTCATATATATTGTCATGTAGAAAATTACGGAGGACAAAATTCAAGAGGACACAGTAATTTATTTAAGGCAAAAACAATGTTGGATCCCTCTTCTGTATTACGTCGTTTGACTGTACCGTTCTCCAAAATTTGTGAAAAGTCAATGCATTGGTCCTGATTTTTACTTTTGTCAATAAACCACATGGCGAATTATTTTCATAAACAATCTTTTGGTGGAGAATTACTGCCACCTCCCCCAAAGTCGGACCGTAACGTGTAGTGTGAAAAGTCCTGGCTAAATTCACTATTACACAGAGTGCACTTTAAGTTCACAGATTTCAATAATAGAACGTGATTATGTCTAAATAAGGGAAAATATAATTCTCTCTGGGCAACGCATCGCTCTACAGTCATTGGGATATCATCTGTGAGGTAACACTCTATATTAGTTGATATATGAACATTCTTATAGTGAGGATAGAATACACAGAATTTCTTATTCTTGCATATTCCGACTATTTTGTCCCACAACCACCTGGGGATCGAGTTGTGGTCACGGTACGTCGACGACATTTTCTGCCTCCACCGAAATACAGACCACCTCCCCATTCTTAATGCTTTAAATTCTTATAATCCAGATCTTCGTTTTACACACAACCCGTCACGATTTAATTGCATCCCGTTTTTAGATGTTTTAATTGTAAATACCGAACACACCCTCCACACAACCGTTTACCGTAAACCCAATTCCGCCCCCTCCTACATACATTTCAAGTCCCACGCCCCGATTTTCCACAAAATCACCACTGTAAAAAACCATTTCCAAGCGAATTTACACTCACTGTTCCCTCGACTGTTTCAAAAAGAATGAGAAACGTATTGTATATAATCATCTCTCATCCGCCGGTTATCCTCATGATTTTATCCGTCATCATTTTTACTCGCCTAATTCCACCAAAACAGTCCCTCCCCTCTACAAAGACCTTTGTGTTCTCCCGTTTTCGGCCAGGAACTCCGACATTTCTTTCTTTTTACGCAAATTCGGAATACGTATCTATTTTAATAATACCCCTTCCATCTATACTTCCTTACGCCATCCGATTACAAAAAGTTCGATTAAAACTAATCCCCTAACCGCCACCAACGCAATTTACAAAATTCCCTGTCTCGATTGCGAACAGTGCTACATCGGAGAAACCGGTCGATCTATCTGCACCAGATTATCTGAACACAGCCGCAACATACGCACCAACGACCGCAAGTCTCTCTTATGCCAACACATCACAGAATTCAGCCACTCGTTCAATTTAGACAGCGCTGTATGCGTTTACAAGGGCGTCGGGAACAAGTATCAGCGCCTAGTCCTTGAATCTTTGGTCTCGCACTGCACGCCCAGTTTCAACCGAAAAATCGACCTCCCACCCAATACTCCGTGTTTTACCTCGCCAATCCCCCCCAGCTGAAATATTTACCTACTTTATTGGGCTATCTTTCATTTCCATAGTTTTAAAATATTGCCAAGTTGTAACCTGAAGAAGGGCATTCTTGCCTGAAAGCTTGTTTTTTACTATTAAAAGAAAAGCACCACGTTTTTATCGCCTTCATTTCAAATATTCCGACTATATAGACGGGTCTATTGCAGTTCTAATAACTAACGTACGTGTTTCGGGCTGTTGGCCTTTGTCAGTGCAAAACAGGCTGTACCTCCCGAGAAATCCAGAAATTGTAATTTAATGCCAGATTTGCGTAAGTACTCTGAACATGTGAAACAACTAAGAAAAATCGAAACGGTCAAGTGTTGATATTAATTTTTTTCACGTGTTCACAGCTATTCACACAAATTAGGCCTTAAATACCTATTTCTTAATTTCTCGGGAAACCTCTTTGATCATATTTGGTCGTTGAGATACAGCCTGCACCTGACGAAGGCCAACAACCCGAGACGAGTACGTTTTTGGCTTTTCTGATTTATATTTTCAAAATGGATTGGCCAAATATTATGGAACAAACATAAATAGCGAATAGTTTATTTTTGTCCTACTAGATGGCGCTCTGCAATCTAAAATGTTCATGTGAGCGATCAGTATATGCCTTTTTATTTTTAATATCAACACCTGACCTTTTTTCTACATTTTTTTCTTACTTTTTCACACAAATATATACACTCATGGATAAAACTTATTAATACCCAATCCTTTGTTTGCTTTCTGGTGTTGAAATAGAGTATCAATTTATATATGTTAATGTGCGTAAGATTAGAATTTATATTTATAACATTTTTGAGAGGAGATCCTCCTAGAGATGGTCAAATATTTATTTTTTAAAAATATTTTAACTATTTGTCTTTTATATTAATTTTATTAAATGCAAAAAAATATGTAATGTGCCCTTTAAAATATTCAAGGGATGTTAATCCAATGGGAAATAAATCAAATCAGCGCCAAAAAACCCATCAGTATGATGGGGCTTACTTCTAATTCGAAATACTGGGCAGGTCATACGGCATGTAATTTATCTGGAAAATATTAATTTATCTATGCTCTTCTTGGTTACGATTACACAAAGGTGTTTCTAAAATCTATTTCGCCATTCCTTGTGTGTTTGTTCATATCACAGATGGAGTGAGAATAGGGTCAACCATGGAATCTTCAATTGAATATGAACTCAATATATTTGCTTACATTTGCTATAATATAAAACAATGGGAGAGATTTTGAAAATAGTTTTTTACATATCGATTCCGATTGCCTTTTATTTTTATAGTCAAACAAAATGCCTGCTATTATTACGCAACACTGAAACCGAGTCACACATATAATCGATATTTAAACACAATTATTAATAAAACACAGTTCAAATAATGTTATTTCACATCGAGATTTCTATATATATATTGGCCGACTTGACACGAGAAATGAATTTGACAAGCTATAACCATGCTGTATATATGACGTGTGCTCAATGTAATTGCCGTAGATTCTATGGTAGGGGAGAGGTTAGAAGAGCTGAGTATAAATAGGAATATGTGTTTTATCGCAAGATGAGAGGATTGGGGGAAGAAGCCTACCGGAGCGGCCTGGTCCATGCTGGCAGATTCATGGCGTCACTGGCAGGGTTCCCAGATCTTCTTCATGGCGCTCGATAACTGCGCATAGTTTTATCGCCCTTAGCGATCTTAAATACACAGACGAATCCTCTTATTGCACAAACTCATGAAATAATAATTCTTTGGACAAATTGTCATTAAGATGTATTCATATTTGATCAGTCAGCAATCTATAAATGATTATAAAAATAAATAGAGAAAGGTAGTATAAAATAGATCTTTGCCATGTGTCTGCTCAATTTAACATTATTAATTCTAGTTCATATAAGTGCCCGATTCAGGTTTATTCTTAACCCGTCTCTAAACAAAAGCAAACAAAAAATAGGCGAAATCATATTTCACCTGGAAATTTTATATGATCTATATTCTAGATTATATGAATGGTCGCGGCGTATGTTACCGACTAGTTTATATGATGGCGCTGTTTTGTGCAAAATGGAAAGAACTGTAGGTGTGGAATTGCAGAATTCTATATTTCTTCAGAAAAAAAAAACATTTCTTTTATAAAAGTTTTCATTTTTTCTCATAAAATAACGAATGTCTACCAGGCAACCTCTCTCTCTCTAACGATATGATGTGACTTAGTTTTTTTTTTTATCGTTATCGGATATATTTTTACACTAGTGGGCTATGTTTGTGTATAAACGATATTCAGGACTGATCTATCTAGACAAACTATACATATGTGTAACTCGGAGATTTACAATGTATCTTAGTCTATATTAATTATCGCGCAACGCGAATTTGATTTATTTTATGGCCCAGATATACGAAATACACTCATGGAAAAATTTAAGGAAATTGTACCTTTTAGCATGTATATCGAAATCAGACAATAACTCTGAAATATATTTGATACACAGTGACCTTTATTGTAGACACACGAGATAACCAAGTCTGAACAAAATTGCCTCTGTCTCATTAAAAAAAAAAAAAAAAAACAGACGGCTAGAGACATCAGAGACCAGATATCAGCGGGACTAATAGGGGATGTGACCGGCCCTCACTGCCAAGCACTGTCCCTTCATGCTGGAAACAAAAAGTGTCCAAGAGTTGATTTGGGTTTGAAGCCCATTCCTCTTCAAAGAACAGTTTTCAGCTCCTGGGTGGTTCTCGGCGGGGGTATCCAGACTCAAACCCTCCTCCCCAGATAGTTCCAAGCATGTTCTATAGGATTGAGGTCGGGGGATCTCGCCGGTCATATTAACCAGACCGGCTCTGTGTGGAGGCGCGTTGTCAATCCTAAACACGAAATCCGGGCCAAAAGCCTCCCGGAAAAGCCGGACATGGGGTTCTAGGATCTCGTCCCGGTATCGCTGGACATTCAGAGTTCTGCCGTCGAACACATGGAGGGGCTGCGGGCCATTTGTCATGATCCCTGCCAAGGAGATCGTCACACCCCTTCCGTAATATACGATGTTTGAGGGGTGGTAGCGTGTGCGTCTTTTTCTCCAAATGTAGGAGCGTCGAGAATCATTTTTTTAGGTTGAACCTGGATTCGTCTGAGACAGAACCCACTCGATTGGTCATGTTTCCAGTTGACATTTTCTCTGCACCATGCATTCAGGAGTGGAGTCAAAGGGACGCATAATGCAGGTTTCCTAGCGTAAATACTTTACATTTTAAGCCTTCGTGAGAGGGTTTTCTGGAATAAAATTCTCTGTCAGTAGCCGTTGTAAGCTCCAGGGAGAATTGCACGCTTGGCTGTTCGAGCCAGGTATTTGTCTTCACTCGGTGTTGTTACCTTGGGGCGGCCCACAGCTTTCCTCCGGTAGTTTGAAATTGGCTCCAGAGACGAGATATCAGACACGTACTTGGCGACTTCCTCCTGTGGTTCCCCCATTTGGATCCTTCCTATCGCTCTTCCAAGTAATATGTCATACAGTTGATGCCTTGTTCATTGCTTTATCTTTTGTAAGGTATCAAATAGGAATAGAATAATACACTATATGTGCGCTCTAATACAAGCACGCTAAACCATATTTTCGAAGGCTACACGTTTTTAACCCTAATCACCTGATTACATGTATTTTATTTAAAGAACGTTCGAATTTACCTGTATGTAAAATACAGAGGTATATGAGCAAATACAAAGTGGTTTATGCTCTAGAAATATAAAAAAAATCCTCGAGTTTTGCCCATGAGTATATAGACGCAAATCAAATTAAAATGTGTTACTATTTTTTTTTTCTTCATGTTTATAATGACAATATAAGATAAGAATTTGAGAAATCACACATATCGAATTATGGACGCAACAAAACGTAACGTGGGAGCGTTCTTAAATTTAAAGTAGATTTACTTCTCACTAACCATTTTAGAGAAAAGATAAAAAAATTCATAATATACTTTGCAGATGTCTCTTCTCAGAGATATAATTATTTTTCTCTACGAAAGATTATATTTTACGATTTAAAAAAGCGGTTTATTTAACGTATTTTATGTCATGAGAATATGATAGGCTTTGAATTTCTGATAGAAGAAATATATTACATTGAAGATTTTGACTTTCGGATTTCTAATAAATGAAGAAATAGATCAATGTATTACCCTTTGAATTCCTGTTGAAGAAAACTAAAGACACTGGTATAGGCATTGAATTGCTTATTTGATTAAGAATTGAAGCACATATCAATTTTTGTTGAAGGAGAAGAATACCGTTGACTATGGGGCTTCAAATTTCTTATAAACAATTAATTTAATATAAGTAAATAGCGCGCCATCTGTATATTAAAATTTAAACTATTTAGCGCGAATTTTTTTTATATACATAAAATAAAAATTTGGAATTATAATTTATAGAAAGAAAAAATGATTTAAATAGCTTTTATTTTCAAAACAAATAACATTGTGTCTATTGCGCTTTCAATATATATATTTATGACAAGAAATAAAATTAAATTTCAAATTAAGTAATGAATTCCGAATGAAGAAAGCTAATCAAACCATGTGTTGGACTCTAGATGTTATAAATAAATAAAAAATAATTGTGACTTTTTCGGTAACAGAAACAACCAAAATAACTCTAAAGGGTTTTGAGGAATTTCTAAATTTTTAGTTTGCTTTCTTCCATCTTTGGAAGACAAAGTGTTTGTCTAAAAGGGGTAGATATAATACGATATATTAATTTATTTTGCGCGGAATATCATCAACAAAGTAATTGCTGAATTTTTGTAATAATTGATTGAGAAAAGACTACCCATATTCGGGGAGAAGAGAGGGGATGATTTTTATTAGATATTAGACACATACAAGTATGAATACAGACCTAATGTATTTCTGTATTTATTGATTCTGAGGTTTATGCTGAGGCTGGGAGTGTTGTATCGCCAGAAGTGTCATGAGGTTTCCACGCAAATTGTTTTGCGGCTTTTATCCCAATCTTTGTCTTAGCTCTATTTGAGCAAACACGTTATAATTCAGATCGAACCTCCAGGGAAGTTCAGTTTAATAATATTGTAATATGGAACTTTATGCTATACTATTTCATACACGTGATTGTGTCAAGCCTCACATTGGATTATTCGCTCATAATATCCATAGTTTTATAGCCAATCTATAATTGCAGCATCCTAAGTCATTTTCTAGGAACTCGAATTCTATTGTGTGTGCTGAGAGGTTCCTTAATATGGCTAGGATTATAAATTCTCCTCGTTATGCAACTGAGCATTGCAAGTGGCCAGTTTCTCTCTCTCTCTCTCTCTCCGCTTCTTTTGAAATTTAAATTTACTTAACTACCTGGATAGTCTTCCATTTTAATCTGTTTCGATATTCGAACCTATTTTAGAACCTATGACCATGCTTCACATCTCCTACGATTGAAGAAGCTAATGGTTCCTCCTCAGTGCCTTAGGAAATATTGCATTCGATTCAGTAGAAGCCCTCGCAGAGCTCCTGGATTAAGCCGACCTTATCGACGCCGCCACTAAGTGAAAGTGCCAGCTTCTGAAAAACATTCCTGCTTCAGTAAAACTCCTAAGGTTTAGAACGTTCGTTTATTGAACTGAATATCTCATAGATGATATCTCGGAATACTTAGAAAACCTGTTGTTCTCGATGCTGTGGAGACAATGAATCTCAATCAGGACAGATATGGTAACGAAAATATAATCCTTAGTGTCCGCATACCGTCGTCTCTCGAGTTTGGCATTTGATATATATCTCTTTTAAAAAATAAGGCTCATTTTGGATTGTAATAAGATTATTAACCTATATCCATAATATATATACGTATATATATTATGGATTGCTCTATATTCAGAATATATTTCTTTGTATGAAGAGAGTATTTTGCTACGCGAGACGGATGCTGAAGGACGACCCTTGCCCTTCATTTTCTGATCTGTCCGATCCAGGCGACACACCGACGATCACAGAAAGTTATCAACATGGAAAAAACCAAGAAATCACTTGGAAAAAAGCTTTAGCAATCACTTCGTCGAGGTTCACTACTAGGCCCTCACCAAACTGACCCAATGAAATATGGAGAGGGGAACCAGTTATTTCTTACCGACATCTCGCGAGCAGTTTACTGTTACAATATGTTACTGGGCCGTCTGTACTTCGGGATGGAACTAAGATTCCAAGCGAGTATGTTATGTTCTTTGGATATTTTTTCGTCGAAGCTCTTGTGCAAGTCTTTGAGGGTTCTAGGTTACTCCACCTTCAGGGCATACAAAATATTATTTCCTGTCAGGTCGCGTGATGTTTCGGTTCTACAGGGATTCCTGTCATTACGCTTTCCAACAACAGATTACAATATTTTGAACCTTTTGAGTAGTCATATTATAGGCTTCGTATCCGAGTGTAAGAATTATTTTATTCGGAGACGTTCCTTCTACTGGTCATCAAGAGAATGTCGAACGAATTCGGTAGCGAGACCGTTATCTTTTTATATTGAAATGGGCGGTTGGGCCCCATGAACAGAATATACATGATGGCAGTATTGAAGAATAATGACCTTGAATTAACCTTATTCAGAGTTTTTACCTCTACCTAAAATCGTATACAGTTATTTGAATTTGAGATGTCAACACTAGGGCCTTTTTGCTTTCCAGTTGGCTGAAAGATGGCTTCGGCCGCTACGTCAACCGCGTATCCCGATAAAGAACTGCAGTGAAAAGATTCTACCCAGGAATCAGACATATCCAGGATGGACTCCCGTTGTTACAGAAACTGGGTGCAGCAAGGCATGACAGCTCGAGCAGGCGACGTGCGGTACGAGTAGCTATATTATCAATTGATTGCGCACTGTTTCATATTTTTTAATCTTTATCTTTATTTAAATTTTTAATTATTTGCACCTCTATTTAAAATTAGAATTGTGCCTAACAATTTTATTTTAGATTTATTTGGGAAATAACTTTCCACTTGATGCCATACAATCATGCATAACTAGTTTTTTCCTCAACTAAATAAAATAATAATTAGAAAGGTAATCGACACACACATCTTTACCGATCATATAAATAGGGTTGAGAAAATGAAGAAAATAAAAAAGGCACATTACAAGACTTTCGGACAACAGCGTTTATTATCATATTTCACATTGATTACACAACCACATCACAAATGTATTTATGGAGTATAGATTTTAGTGTTGACATGCGACAGGGGAACAGGGTAAAATTTTGCGACACTTATATAGGTCCTACTACATTGCGTATAATGAAAGGGGGGAAATTCTTATTCATATAAACATAATTCATTGCAAATCACAAACATATTATAGATATATTTATATCAGTCATTATATATACATACGGGGACACAAGGGTGTATATATTTGGGACATATAGTTATAAAGTGCATTGATAAATATATAAAATAAAACAGAGTATATTAAATATAATAAACGGCGCGCACGATGGCGCGTTTTTTATTGTTGTAGGAATAATATAAGTAACTTTATAAAACAAAATAAAATAATTAAGAAATAAAATTATTTAATAAGCTCTTTGATTTCATACATATGTGTGGAATGAAGAAAATTGAGGTGTAAATAATTTTACAATACAAACGGAGGGACGCTGTCTAATTCCTCCTAACACTCACTCATTCTAGCAATCCTTTCTGCGTTATAAGCTAATATCCATATAAAAGCTTTTTTAAATTTCCTGTATAAAATATTTCAATGTGATAATATCATATATATTTTTAAAATTTAGAGTTCAATTTGAGAAAATACTGAAAATTTTGATTATGTTGGTCCCTGCGATATAGAAGGGAAAGATGATGGATAATTCGTAAGAGAAAAGGACTAGAACCAATCACTTGACTGGAATATTTCGTCTTGAAGTAAAACTTGACTACTTGAATCATTGTTTATTTTTCAGAGAAAAAAACCTAGACAAAGAATTATATGTACAATATAAAAATAAAACTACTATTGTAATATAATCTTAAAATGAAAAGAAAAATATTTGTATTTATATACCTTTTTAAAACCCTATCAAAATTTTAAAAATCACTTCTAAAAATTTATATAATACTTTCTCAGCTTTTCGAAAAATACTGGCTCAATATTACCTCGCTAGAGAGACAGTAATGTGAGCTGTCGAAGATATGGATGTCTTGGTAAAATATATCCCAATGTGCCAATAGGCAATATGATCTTTTTAAAATTTTACATTCGATAAATAATAGAGAGGTCTTTGTTTTATATCTTTCAAAATTGGCCAATTCTTTTCGGAATCATGTAAAAATAATCGATATTCTATTTTTTTTTTGGAATTTTAATAATAAAAAAATATTTATTTACATATTTTTGAAAAAAAAAAACAATTAAAAGAATACACAATTATATTAAAATTTAGAAAATTAAAAATTATAACAAAACAAATAAATATAGTACATTTATACTAGCGTGTGAATAATGAATAACACTAAATTTTTCAAAATTATCCTATATAAAATTTTTAAAATATGAAATGAAATATTTTTCACAAGAGAATGAGAATTGTAAAAGTAAATATTGGGCATGAATAGATTTATATGAAAACCTAGGCAAATATTTTGTCTTTTATATCGTTATCTGAACTAATTATCAACGTATTAAATTGCCGTTCTTTCTGAAATATTTTTTAAAAATTTTGATTCAATATTTGCGAAACAACACTTTCCAAATTTTATATATTTCATTAATATATTCTCAAATATATTTTAAATATCACAATCCATACTCTTCTCAAAATTTTGTCAATTATGGAATTTTATAACATTTTTGGCATCTAGTTTTGATTAAATAAAGAGATCATTTATTTTATAAAAGGTCAAATACAATATATATTTTTTTTATTGTAAAATTTCCAAATATAATTATATCCACAATTTTGATATAATTGCACTTATACCGTTAATATGCAATTTTTTAAAAGTTTGAGACCAATATAATTTATCACAGAATTTTGACTTTTTGTTTATAATTTTATAAGTACTAATAATAGTATTTCACAGACTGTATAATTAGGTTCGAATAGTTTTTCATTAATCTCTTTGGTTTTGATTATAGAAATGAATATAGAAATTGGATGCTCAACATCGTAATGCATGATATATGTTCATATTGGAACTCTTAGTCCCATTAAAGCCAATTGGTAAATATCCCGATTATATCGAGTTTCTGAAAATGATGTGCAATACCAAGAATTAGGTTTACCTTTGTATAATTTTGTATCAAAATGCCATATCTGTCGATAGCTATCAAAGTCGATCTTGAAGCTTTGGTTTATTTTAAGAATTAAAAATCTCTTCCTACAACACAGACCTTATTACAATGCCTTACCTTTTTATTCTGCTGCTCAGCTGATACATGTGAAATAGAAGCCTTAACAGCCTAATACAATAGTCGAACGTTCTAAGAATAAGCTAGCAAAAACCGCTGAAAAGGTTCGTGATTAATAAAATTAAGATATACAAGTATTTCATCATTTTTCTAATTGAAGTCCTTGTAAACGGGGTTTCAATATGTTGAGATAAGAAATGTTATATTTTAAAATAATTTCAAACTTGATCAAAAGTGGCTCATATTTAAATTTTGCGTCGAAGTCAAATGTTTCTAATGAAATTAATTTTTAGCGCAAGCAAGCTTCTGGTTAGTACTCAATATTGACTTATATTTCCCTCTAAACTAAAAATACGAGGACTTTCTAATATTATAAAATGTAGGAAAAACTTTGAAAATAGTAAAAAGTTTGGAAGATAGTGACTAAAATAATAGGATACGGATCGACCAGCGGCTACTAGCAACACCTTCATAACATTGACTTTACTAGAAGCCTATACATCGATTAGAATATAGAAGGAATGGAAGCTACAGGGGATGTAAATAGGTTAGTTCGACCAGAAAAAAATATTATTGGAAAACTGATCATAATTTAAAAATATAACAAAAGAGCATTTTTAACTTATTGAACATTATGAAAAGAATATAAAATATTCAGCACAAGTAAATGTGAAATAGAAAATATTATCCAAAAATATTCCGAAATTTGATAATAGATTATATCAAGATATATTCATAAAACCTTTGTAAAAATCAAAATTTATATAGCAATAGTAGAAATGACAAGTTTGGCGCTTCTTTATATCTTCATTTCATACAAACAAATGATACAAATCACAAATAATATACTGGCCAAAGGTTATTGAAAAAAGGAAAAAGAAAAATGAATAGAATTTTTCAAAAAATCCAAATTTTTGCCACAGTATATATATAACTAAAAGCTACAAAAATAAGATAAATATGACTATCTCAAATAAAATGAATGTTAAAGGTATTGAGTTGTTGTTAAATATAAAATATTGAGGTGTGTGGGTTATATACAAATTGGCTTTTAAAATTCATTATGAACAAATTAAATGAGGTGAAAAATGATAGGTAGGTGTAATGGATTTCAGGAACTAAAATAAGGTAACAACCGACCAGAATATAAATGGAATTGGATAAAAATGAATATGTTTAGATTGCACTTAAAATTTGGATATATATATATATATAATCTGGAATATATGATGACAAATATAAAATTTTCCAAAAATATATTACAAATTTGAAAGAAATTAATTCATGTAAATGGTAAAAAAAGGTAAATAAAAACAAAACAAAAATAAAAATAGCATATACACATATAGCTTGGCATTTGCCACTCTCACTGTCAATAACTACACACTTTCGTCCATTTAAAGTGAATGGTCGCCAGAATTGGAACACGCGGGAAACAGCAAACTACGGTGGCACACGGGGAAGGGTGATTTGGCAACTCGACGGTCGGGATGTGACTAGAGCTGGGTCGTCTTCTCCCCTTTCTCCTCCTACACAGGTCACGAGGCTTTTAGTACAGGTAGATTTAGTACTTGGGAACAAGTGTGCTTAGTACAGGTAGACTTTGTACTTGGGTTATTAGAATCTAGGGTGTTTATTAGAGATAGCCTTTGAACTTGGAATTCTAGGGTGTTTACTACAGGTTGACTTCGTACTTGGGTTACGAGGATCTAGGGTGCTTAGAATAGGGAACTTCGTACTTGGGTTATTGATATCTCTCTAGAGTGCTTAGCACATGTATAGACTTCGCACTTGGGTTATTGAGATCTGGGATGTTGAGTAAACTTAGTACTTGAGTTATTGGGACATACAATGATTATTAATTGGGGTAAGTAAAATGATCCAGGGTGTTCAGTAATTTCGGAAAAGTGATACATGTGTTTAGTATCTTTGACAAAGTGACCCAGGGTATTTAGTAACGGAGTACCGGGACACGGAGTGTTTATACTTGGGTGACTAGCACACAAGTTCTTTATTATTTGGAATACCGATACACAACGGGGTGTTTATACTTGGGGTACTTGGACATGGGGTGTTTATAAAATGTAACACAGAGTGTTTATATACGGGGTTCTGGGACACTAGGTATTTAGTACTAGGAGAATCTGGAAAGTGGGTGTTTATACTTGGGAAGCTGGAACACGGGTGTTTATACTTGGAGTACCAGGACACAGGATATTTATACTTGGAGTACCGATATACGGGAAGTTTATACTTGGAAAACTTGGACACGGGTGTTTAAAGTTGGTGTACTTGGACACAAGGTAATTAGTATTTGTGTACCGGAAATTCAGGATGCTTAGGAATTGAGTACTGGGACGCACAAGATAATTAATACTTGTGGTAGGATCACAATATGTTTATCTCTTTGAATACTGGAGCACGGGGTATTTGTACTTGGGGTACTAGGGCATAGTGAGTCTAATAAAGGATGCTTAATAGTGATGTTATCGTGTTAGTACAAGTGATGTTTAGTAAATGTGATATTGCCACATAATGCGTTTATCCAAAGCTGTTTTGTACTCAGGCTATTGGGTCAAAATAGTTTTGTCAAAAAGAAAAGGCGCCATTTCTGCACATAAATATCATTCTCCTTCACCTTTGCGATGTATTCTTATCTAAGATCGGCTCTACGGCTTCAACAACTCCTCTTTGGCAGATTCAGTCAATTTCACGACTCCTCCCGTAGGATGTTACGGAATCGAAATCGCTCCTGTTCTGATGAAGGCTATAGCTTTATTCTATCGTATATAGGTTGTTTTTTATTATCTGAATTAGCTAAAGCTGGTGTTATAACACATTCTTTATTTACATATTTGCGCTTTGCGCTGGGGCGATGAATGAACTGCATTGTTTTAAGGCATTTTTCAACGGAGAGGGAACTCTACGAGTATTGGTGCATGAATCCCATCCTCCTGCTACTTTGCGTTGTAAACACAAATATATAAGATGAAAATAAATCTGAAATATCAAAGTAATTTGAAAACTATTTCAAAAACAACGAAAGAAAGGGTTGAACCAAAATATATCCTCTTTCTCACACACACAAATGGTGTTCTTATTATAAAAATTTATTTCAAAATTATTATTGTGGTAAAGCTGCCAATGAAATAATTATTTTGAATGAATATTACATGTAGTAGTAGTGAGTTATTCGTCGAAAAAACAAAAGTTTTTTCTGAATGCCTTTCCAAAATTAATGGTAAATACAAATTATCGTATCTAATGTCGGTTGATATCGACTCATGGAACAGACAACGAGTAACGATATGAAGGCAGTTATAGTTTACTTTCTCAATTTTAAAGGAGTCTGGCTACAAACATCTATTATTAAAAGTATTATTGTATTATTTATATTGTTATAATTGTATTATTTTCACCAATGAAACTTGTGACATCAAATGGGTATAAAGTCACTTATGATGAAGAACTCACCTCATTTACTGAAACCTTCCAATTTAGACCTGTAATAAGACCAAATATACCGAATCCTTTATAGACGGTTATGTCTAGCTAGCAGCCGACTTACCCGAGCGGGGAGTGGGGGAAGGAGGTAGTAGTGGCTGCTGCAGGAGGGGCGGTTCAGCAGCGGGTCACCCTCGGGCAGCCCTGGGACCACTGCTAACAACATCAAACATTCGTAAAATATACCAAATATTAACGCAGCATTCAAACAGACCACCAATTCTGTTTTCCAACTGCCACTATTGCAACTCTAAGTATAAATAGTAGGCCATTGGGTGAAGTACGTCCTTTATTGGTGGACAAATCAAGAGTTTTCGAGAACCCCGATAAAGTGTAAAATCGCTATTTTTCCAAAAGTGAGAAAATGTTTATTATAATCCTTACACATAGAATATTACCTCTAAAACATAAAGACTTATCCTCGAATTATATATATATCCAAAAGATACAATAGCATAAACAAAGCCATTAAATTATCACATCATTACCGTTATGTAAAAGAGTACCTGTTAAAATGGATTAATAATTTACATATATAAATAGAAACTCTATCTTGTAAGTAATGCTATATTATAAACTAACACTTAATAATTATGCTAATAACATCACATTTCCCCTTTTATATATAAGTTCTAACTTCGTTTTGCTTTCTGTCGTCCTGACTAGTTGAAGGTCAACAATGCCCGAAACCTTTTTGAAATATATAAAAAAAAACCTTTTGGACATAGATTAAAAAATAATTAAATAATATTTTTCCAAATAGAAGTTAATAAAATAAATCAGTTTTTTTTAAGCGCAGTAAAATTTTATTTACACTGAATAGCTGGGCATGCGATTGGTGGGAGGGTAAATGGAAGAAAGACCACATAAATCTCAATATGGATAATAAAATTATAACAGAAAAAGGCCCAAGATAGGAATAATATCTTTTAAGAAACTGATAATTTATATTATGCTTATTGTACATATTGACAGACACTTCTTTCTTTTGTACACAGTTCTTTTTCTCGTTTTTTTTCTCTTTCTCATTGTTAACATCATATGACTATTCTATTCACGGCCTAAAATTATTGTATATATATGTATAGACAAATGTAAAGGCATACATGTATGACAGCGCAAGTGTCCCTAGGGAGACATAGCGCTTTAAATTGAAATAAAATAATAATAAAAAAAAAGATAGCTCTCACAGGATCGGAAGTGCTTGTTGGAAAGTAGCAAAACACAATGAAGGAAGGAATGGAGAAATGATAGGGATGTCTTTGTCCATGAGTAAACTGGCCCGAGCTAAAGACAGAAGGATGTGGTGGTGCATGAGGTGATGGAAGATTGTTGTTAGCGTCCGTCAAGTTCGCCTTTTGGTAACTATATATATATGTAGTAGAATATACGTATATATATTACTCATTCTTAATAGGATTTAATATTTTAGGCAAAACTCTTTGTATGTACACTCATGGACAAAACTTAAGGAAGTTGTATTTTTTAGCATATATGTCAGGATTTAGATAATAACTCTGAAATATATTTGATAAACAGTGACCTTCATCGAAGAAACACGCAATAAACAAGTGTGAACAAACTTGCCTCTGTCTCCTTAAAGATAAACACACGACAGACGACATTGAAGACTTTCTACTTCCTTATATTTTATCCATGAGTGCAGTTTCTTGAGTGTGAAATACAAAAATATTCAAACAAATCAAAAATAATTCTGTAATTTCTTATAATAATGAAACATTGTGATTGAAGTTATTTCAGATGTCCCTCTCTCTCTACACTCTCTCTCTACATAACAATAATATTTTCTAAAATATATCTTTTATTCATTATATATTTTTCATCAATATACATATATAAAGATAGTCACAGCTATTTTACAAACAAGTCATTTTAATTAAAGTGCATTTATAAATGTGTTCATTTTGAGATATTGTTTGATACCAGAGAAGATAAAATTATTAGAGGTGATATAATATAAAATAATAAAAGACATATCCTAGTCTTACAACTGAATGCTGCTGATGGCTTATGCCATCTATCGGAAATATATTAACTGTGTTGATATTTATTTTCCCCCTTTTATAGAATAAAAATGCGCTGAGACTCCCTATGGCGGGCCTTCAACGCACAACCTGCAACACGCTGATTAGGGCCGACGGCCAAAGACGCGCAAATAGTTGGTTTTCTTGATATATCAATAAATAGGTATAGATTAACTTGAGAGAATAAAAATCCAGCAGATAGTTGATATATTTTCCGATCGATGGCAGTAAGACATCAGCAACATTCAGCTGCACGATCAGAAGGTGCCGTTTCATTATGCAATACTAATTATATATATTAGCATACAAAAATGATCTATTCCATTCAATTTAAATACTTGATTCTCTATTGTTTAAATTTTTTTCATACTAAGAATTTTCCAAAGGGCCCTAATAATTTGAACATAAAAGGCTTTGTGATAGTTAATGACACTAGCTCTCATCCTGTAAAACTTTCAGGATAAAAAAAAGCCTTACTCTATTTAGTTAATAAAGATATTAAAAATTTGGTTGATTAGAATTTCGAGGCCGTGTTTCTACCAATAATTGGGTAACCGATAAATTCTCCAGAGCATTTTCTTTGTGAAAAAACATAGATATTGAACATCTATTGAACATAGATTTTTATAAAATAACAAATTAGAAATGTATCGTTTGCAAAGTGTGTCAATTCATATTACGATCTGCCCTCTTTATTTAGGAATTAACGGGAGATTATTCCTCGTGAAAATTACGTATTTACAAAACACTTTCTAACCAACAAATTTCACAATTTAAAGAAAGGCGTTTTACCAAGGACAGCAACCTTTTTGTGAACATTGGAGATATAATCACCGTAATAATATAAAACTATTAAAAATTCATTTTCCTGATATCATGAATTTGTCAATTAAAAACATGTGAAATGTTTTATTCACGATTATTTCCTCAAATAAGTATATTTTCATTAAAATATGTCATGTCAAACTTAGGAGCTGTTTGTTAACATAAAATATAGGAAGAAAGGTTGAAAACTCAGCGCTATTTGTTCTAAAACAACACACACAGAATATTTTACGACTTTTTGGGAATTCCGCATTGGTTGCAGTCCCCCAATATTGTCTCACAATATATAGATTCTGAGAGGAATTGAAGCGGAGTACAGATCTTGAGTAGCATTGGCGGATAACCTGAAATGCTGATTTCAAACATATCCTGATAGAATAGCTCTCACGGTTGTGTGAAGCTGATGTAAAATACCTGGTGCTTATCATTAGTTAGAATACATGCGACGTTTGATGATTAAATAGGACTCAAAGTTAAATTTCATAAGGACGAATCGCTTTATAATTTCCCAAGTTTAAATAATAGTTGCTTCCGCCCAGTTCTTGGCCAGAATACTCCAAAAAATAGTTCGAAGCTTCTTTAAATGTTAGATCCACCAGGGATCTTCTAATTATAAAATTCTATTAGCGGTTTTTCTTATAAGGTATTCTACATAAATCAACTACTTGATCCTAAGGTTATTTACCGGTGGGTGCAGGTTCCGGCTGGGGTAGCGGTGGGGGGGTCGGTGGGCGGAACTGCGGCCACGGCTCGCTCAAGCCAATCAGCTCTTCGAATCTTTCCACCACGCAGTCGGCAGTCAAGCGGGCCTCCGGATCATGGTCCCAACATTCCTCCGCGGTCTCTTTGTATATCTGGCAAGTGGCGACCCATCCCTTTTTGGGGAACGTAGGTCGTACTTTCCTGCGCAGAACCAAAGCCTGAATGGTATTCAGGTTCATTTTTTTATCCTTCAATTCTAAATCGTACGGAGTTTTGCCGGTAGACACCTCCCAGAGTAGCAGGCCGAGAGCATAAACGTCAATTTGGCGCATTTGGGCGGCCTTGCCTCGGAGGTCAATGGCGCCGTCCAGCAACTCGGGGGCCATATAGCGCACGCTGCCGGTCTGATAGAACTGCCGGCACACCAGCAACAATTATTGGTTGCCCATATGCTACGGATAGTACATACACTGGGCAAAGTTGGATTCGCCTCATAGAAAGAAGGAAGTTTAAAAAGTGGTCTAAAATAAATAAAACTAGGATACGATATTTTGTTTTTAAATCGGCATGGTTCTACTAGATTCTGCATAGCAGGCTTTCTAGCCAAGAATCTCTTCAATAACACCTAAAATAAAGTAACTTCTATTTTAAAGCCTTTTGAAAGCTTTTTGGCCCGAAAGCTGGCCAATCAGGAATTCATTTTTAAAAATCGCGGCTTTATAATTAAATGTGGTGTTGGAGTTTATTTGTTTTCGATCACTTTATAAAAAAAAACTTGAAAGTGAGATTATTTATATCACAACAAAGTATTTGATCTAATGTAAAAGACGGAGTGGAATATATATATGGAATAAATTAATCAGCGATCAACCAATTGGACTGACATATGACTCATAAACCAGACTAAGGTTGCGATCTTTGCTCTACACAATTAAAGTAGCCAACAAATTCAGCATGAAGCATCACATGTCAGCAATTTTCATCTTACAGAAAATAAACTCCCTGTAAAACAGGACTGCTAAACAGGCATATCACGAAAAGTAAAGTTCGGAATGATCTCTAGAATTGCAATGCTTCAAATAAAGTTCCATTGGGATTTTAGACCATCCTTATTTTGTAACTCTTCTAGAATGTGAAACATACGGCAGCTGATGCTTCGGTTCTGTTCACTGAACGTGATTTTGAAGAAGGTGCCTGAAAAAAAGACAAATTTTAAACACTTCTTTCTTATATTTAGCGCAAATATTTCTTTTTACCAAGTGCCTTTAAGTGCCGGATATAAAGGCAGAACAACCTAGTACAATTTTAAAGAGTGGTCAGGTTGGTTAAACTGGTGAAACCGCTAGGACATGAGCCGGCCGCTCACAGTAATTTTTACATTATAGAAGGGCAGTAAAGAGTTGTTTTATTTGTGAAAAGAAGTATTTGCGCTATAAACAGTATCATTTTATAAATAATATTAATATCCATTATTGAATGAAATATCCTCTTTATTTTGGAAAGGTGTGCACCTCAATTTGTGCTGCTGATAAACTTTGAATTCTAACTATTTAATTTAATTTATAATGAATATTCGATCATATGACTAGTGAACGCACATCACTACTCCTGCTGACTTCTAAATAGCGGCCAGAATATAGAGTACTCAGCTCTGACTAGAGTGGAATTAGAATCGCAGTTTTACGACCTCGACATGATTTAAATATATATATATTTTAGAATTCTATTACTGTTTTTCAAATAATTTCTCATATTTTTCGCCATAAATGTTATCAGCCTAAACACGGTGGTTTTTTATTTTATATTATTATAGGTTTTTAACTTCAAATTAAAGTTTGGTATTTTCTAATTAAAGTTTATTGAGGTAATATTGAATATTTACAATAAAAAAATGAATACTAACAAGTATAAGAATCAAAAAAGGTAAATAAAGCAATTTGGACAAAGCATTTAATGCAACGGTTGTTCCGCTAGAGCCAGCGGTAGTTTCCTAGACATGTCAACGTAATAATTGTTGCAACCAATAGAAGTAATAGTGGTCACTGATTCTTAAATAATCTGTACCAAAATTTGATTATTTTGTGGATCGGACTGTTCAAGAAATTCTTTCCAATTGCTGTCCCAAATTTCATTTCTTCTGATAAATTCACTACTTTATTCTTAACAGGCAGAGGACCCTTCTTAAGTTTCCTATTCAAACTGAATGTTATTAATGATCCAATATGAGAATGCCGCTTAGATGTTGAATCACCAGAGCATCTTCTTTTAACTTGTGCTTTGACTAATCAAATTGTATGTAGATACTTTGAAACATCACCAAATTATCTTTGTGTATATACTCTATCTTATGAGAACTTGGTTAAGTTTAGAACTATTTGTACAATAATTTACAAAACACTACTAATCCATCGTTAAATAATTAATCATATATATGTAAATAATACTGGCACAGCAGAATAGTCCTTTGGACTTCGTGCTTTTGTAACAATAAATAAAAATAAAATCGGCCAGCAAATTTCGTGCAGACAATTTTATTTTTGAAAATACCTTTTCTATAGGATTTAACATGGGGGAATATGGTGATAGAAAAATTAACGTATGATTAGTTTCACTAATCTTTTCGTGCACTTCCCAGGTTTTATGGATTCTGGCATTTTCCAGAACCAACCATGCTTCTACGATGTTACTTTCAGCAATTTTATTGTAGTTGAGTTATAAATTACTTGAGAATGTATAATACCATTTAAATTCATGGCTAAAATTGATGAAACATTTCTTCCTCTTGTTGTTGGAACTATTACATGGGCTGAAGTATTTATCCTCGATCGAGCTTTATTTCTGCGAAGATAATAGTTGAAACCGTATTAATCAATAAAAATTATTTTCTCATGTGTTTGTGAAGCATTATTGATTTGGAGTTTAAACGGTCCAGGTTAATTGGGGCGGTTTTTAATGTTATTTTTAGAACTTTTAATGCATTCAATACCGTTGTTGTGGTCATGTTGACGTTTTTATTTCCAAAATATTTTTAAAAATATTTTTAAAGTAATTGATGGATTTTCTTCAATTAATTTCTCCACGTAGTTTAAAATCTCATCACTTAGTTTAACATTTCTTTTTCCACTACGATTTCGTCTAATAATCTCACATCCATCCTAGAAGTGGCTGTGTTAATTCCAGCTAATTCTGCTGACTCTGCAATAGCTTTACCTTCTTCATAGCATTTAATCAAAATCTCCTTTTTGTCAATACTCGTTTTAACATAATTTCCCCTGCGGTTTCTGCAATGAGGAATAGGTAAGTTCTCTTTATTTTCTAATTTGCTATCATCAGAATCTTCTGTGACCTGCATTATTCGCCGATAATAACGTTTATTTACCGGACTTCCTGTATTATCTTCAACAGTTACTTCTTCACGTGATGTATTGGTGTTTATTATCATAAACTTATTTAAGGGTTTTAAAGATTTTGAAATTAAAATATTTATTTTAAAATATCTAATAATTACACAAAAAGAAAATAAAAGTTTTATTCTGCGTTTACTGTGATTGCAAAAAAAGGTTTTCATAAACTTTAATTTGAAATTAAAAATCTTTTTAATTTGAATTTTATATATATATAAAAAATTAATTTGAAATCAAAAAACTTTAATTTGAAGTTAAAAACCTATATATACTAATGCCTCTATATATTTTAAGAGAATAGTTAAATTTTATACGATTAAAAACTATGCATCAGTTTCAATTGAAAATCACTCACCTTCTTGTTGTTGAGTTTGTTCGTGAGGGCAGACAGGCCGAAGTCGCAGATCGCCGGGGTCGTGGCGTCGTACATGAGGACGTTATTGGAGCTCAGGTCGCAGTGGGCGATCATGGCGGGTCCGTGCAGGTGGGCCAGACCGCGCGCCAGGCCGAGCGCGACTCGAGTACCGACGTTCCAATCCGGCGGCTGGTTGGAGGTACTCAGCCATTCCATCAAAGAGCCTAAGGGAGCCAGTTCAAGGATCACCATATACTCCCGGGAAGCGATGAATCGGACTATATTGGCGTGACTCAATCTCCGGAGTCCAAGTATGGCCGCTTCGTATCGCCAATCGTCCGGGTTGTTGAACAATTTCACAGCTACGATTCTGCTGTCCAGCGTTCCTCGGTAGACTTTGCCGGAGCGGCCAGTGCCCAAGACGGAGCTGTAGGTGACGATCGAGGAGGAGGGGAGGCGTGGCGGAGGTTCTGGTGTCAATTCCCTCGGAGAAGACGAAGGGGGCGGCGGGGGAGGTTGCAGCTGCTCCGTGATGCAGCAGTACGCCACATAGGCGCCGAAACCTCCGATCACGAGGAGAACAACTACGAACAGCGCGAGGAGTGCCAAGTTGAAGTCTTGGACTTGACGTGACGGTTCTGCGAGCAAAGTAACTTATGAGTGATGGGGAAATACGCGGAGACAGTTAGGTATCACATATACACATGACATTTATCGCACAACAAAATCTTCTTATCACGCATGCAGAAAAATGGTTCATTCATATGTATACACCATATACATCACACATAGTCTTTAAATATATGTGGTTTAGAAACAACATTTTAATTCTAGCTCAACAACTTTATATTTTTTGAAATCGATATATTTGTATTTGACTGAAGAATACCTTGTATGGTAATTCTATGCTTTTCTCTGTGAACCTTTATTCATATGTAAAAGCTTTTCTAAATAAAAAAATTCTCCAAAGGCCTCGGAATCTGCAAAATCCCAACTCCACTAGCGAGTGAAAATAACCAAACGGGGTTCTGACACACTTGTAAGTGAAAAAGTCGAAATGCTTACCGTGTAGACATGTGGTGCACTTACAGTAAAAGCCAACTTCAACCCACTATGATTATCATGGCTTGTACACATTGTTATAGGGATAATACCAATATTATCTTCATGGCAGTCTTTTTGGTAATGCACACACTTCTTCCAGCGCTCTTCTATTGTTATAGAAATATTTATGGGGTGTATATATATATTAAAGATTTTCCATGGCCTCTCTATAATTAGACTTTTGGCTAAGAACAAAGTGTAGTATAATCTATAAATAATGAGATTCAACATATATAAAGAAACAATCCTTTTGTTACATAACCTTATATGTATGTAAGACCATGCGTAAAAAATATTATATAAAGTTGTTGATTTAGAATAAAAAATATTTCTAAAGCACTTAATGATTTGGAAAATACAACAACATATATAAAGGGCAAAAGAAAATAAAAAACATCAATCATGTTCACAAACATTTATTGCATAATGAATGTGTCACATTAATATGGATTTAATAAATGTTATTTTTATAAACAATTTTATTTATCTTTAACCTATAACCTAACTTAAAAGCATATTTATTTTTAAATAGGTTATATAAATATTTCAAGTAGAAATATATATACAGGCTGGTGATTGTATTTATATACGGGGGGGGGGTGAGAGAAATAGAAAGTTTTTTCTTTAAAAGTCCAAATATGTGGAAGAGTAAAAAAATTACCTCACATCCAATTTCAAATATATGTATTTAAGATAGAAATATAACCTCGATAAATCAAGGCATGTTTGTATTTGTTACGAAAATCTTCGCCTATTTCTTAAGTTATTGAAACAGTAATTGCTATATTGAATTAATTACTTACTGTATCATGCTGGGAAGGCGTAAACCAGAGGATTCGCTACTCATTCATAAAGTATACCTATTACGGAATTCACAGAATATTCATCCAAGAACCGAGTAAAGAGTGTATTTGTCAACTGTGAGCATGTCCTCTCTTGTCAGGTCGGAAATCCTCAATTTCCCAACTGGGAAGTTCAGAACATTAAAAGGTGTGTCTAATCGATTAAGATTTTAGCTGATTCCCTTGTGATGTATGTTGAGAAAAAAGTTAATGTATAATTCGAATAATCTAAGAATTTTTTTCCCTATCATGGCCGACAGAAGATTATGGAGTGGTTGAGAGCGGCGGTGTCAAATCCTCCCTTCAGTAAACTAACTTCTGTAATTTTAAAAGGCGTGGCAGCGTTGACGCGCAAACATAGCCTTAATTAAAATTCAGTAAAATCTTCGCGAACCTTTTTCTCTAAAATATATAGTTTTCGCAATTTTTTATCTAGAAAGTAGAAGACGCTTTCTTTGAGGCCATTAATTTTATTGACAATTTTATACAATGATTTTTGAAATCAGCGCGCCATTTGTATACAATAATTGACACTATTCAGCGCGAATCTTTCGTTTTATCTGATAAGTCATATCTTCCATTATGTCCCTATTGCACTGTTACATATTAAGAGGGAGTGTGTGGCTCATCATTGGTGGTGACCCCCAGGAACTTGGCTAGCTTAATTATGAGCCTGGCCATGCCAATATTTTTATCGCAATAAAAATAGAGGTATTTTATTTTGGAATAAAGAAACAATATAACGCGATATAAAGGTTTATAATTACTAAACTTATGCGAGTCTATCTTCCATATATAGTTTATATAGTTTAAAGAATAATTAGAAATTCACGGATCGATATTTTCTGTTAAGAATCCCTTGCGTGTCGTTTTGTGTATTGAAATTGTTTGATCTAAAATTCAATAAGTGTTTATTTTTTTATACGTTGATTGTGTATTCACTCCTATCCCGAATAATACTTTTCTAGAGCTAAATATCGCGCTATTAAGAAGCTTTACATCGTTGGAATATAAGGATAGTCGTTGTAGGTTAATTTGTTTGAAATACACTGCGTGACATTGAAAATGGAACACCAAGAAATAGTGGCCAGAAAATTATGCAAATTTCAGGGTAGACGCGCCTAACCGAGTTATGCAAATGATGTAAAATGCGCAGCTCTCGTGCGCGCATGGAGTAAGATATAAGGGAAGGAACTTGCAGAAAGGACAGTATTCGTGTCGTTATTTCTTCAAGGAAAATCATTGTAGAAATTTTGTTCTTGTGTCAAAAGACACGTGTAATAACAGAGAATGCCAGGTCATCGTAAACGGAGGCAGTTCAAGCAGACAGACGCTTTTACGAGGGGCATGGTGATCGGACTGAAAAGGGCAGGTTGGTCCATACGTCAAATCGCAGCTGATACACACCTTGGTGCGTCCACGGTGCACCGACTGTGGAGAAGATGGTTGGAACAAGGAAATGTGGCAATTTATAGGATTGCCGGTGCAACCAGAGTGACGTCAGCACGTGTGGATCGGCGTATCCTTCGACAAGCAGTGGCGGCCCCACAAGCCACTTGTACCGCCATCCTGCAACATGTGCAAGACACCCTAGATCATTCCATCTCGACCACAACCATTTCTCGTCGATTGGTTGCTAATGGCTTGCACTCATGCCGTCCCCTAAGAAGACAGCCATTGACCCCACCGAATAGGCGCCAACGTTTGGAATGGTACCGGGCTAGATCGACGTGGATGACGGAATGGCACAGGGTCGTGTTCTCAGATGAGTCGCGTTTCTGCTTGTCCAGTGATAGTCGCCGTGTACGCGTGTGGCGTCGACGTGGAGAAAGGTCCAATCCGGCAGCAATTGTGGAACGCCCCACCGTGCGACAACGTGGAATCATGGTTTGGGGCGCAATCGCGTATGATTACAGGTCACCTTTACTTCGTAGTCAGGGCACTATGACGGCCCAACGATACGTTGATGATGTGCTGCGACCGGTGACACTCCCCTACCTTCAGGGGGTACCCAATGCCCTTTATCAGCAGGATAACGCCCGACCGCACACTGCTCGCATTAGCCAACAAGCTCTGCAAGATGTACAGATGCTTCCCTGGCCACCGTACTCTCCTGATCTCTCACCAATCGAGCACGTCTGGGACATCATTGGACGCCGTTTGCATACCTTGCCACAGCCGCGTTCAGAAGACGAACTGTGGCAAATGGTTGAGAGGGAATGGAGAGCCATCCCTCAGGACGCCATCCGTACTCTGATTGACTCTCTACCTAGACGTGTTGCTGCGTGCATCGCCGTCCGCGGTGGTCCTACTTGCTACTAAGCCGACGCCGTTCTCGCTCTGTATTATGACTATCATTTTGAAATAAAGATCACTTATTGTTCGTCCCTGTCTCTCTCTGTCTGCCGAGTTTCATCACTTTCTGGCCATTATTTCTTGGTGTTCCATTTTCAATGTCACGCAGTGTAAATAATAGAAAATAGATTCAACTAAATCAGATGATAGTGTGAAATATTTATATATAAATCTCGTTTTAAAATATAAATAAAATTGTTTTCGGTGTATCTACAATTCGTGCAAACGAGGTAAATACATATATGTTATAAAATGCCTTGCAGCCATATATATAAATATATATATATTTTTTTTTCATAGATACGCTTAACACATGAAAAAAATGAAAGAAAAAAAAAAAAAGATAAAAAGGTCAGGTGTTGAAATTAAAAATAAAAATGGCATATCCTGACCAGGAGCACATGTGCTTTACAGAAGGCAGAGCGCCATCTGGTGTAACAGAAATCAACTAAACATTGATTTAGCCTGTTCCCTGATACTTGGCCAACCCAATTTTTTGGTAAATCATTTTATTTTTGATTTCAACACCTGGCCTTTTTATCTTTTAGTTTTTCTTTCATTTTTTCATGTGTTAAGCGTATTTACGCAAGTTTGGCCTTAAATACCCATTTCTTGGTTTTTCAAGAAGCCTCTGGGAACAAAAAATCTTTTTGGTCGCAGTGGTACAGCCTACTCCACGCTGACGAGCGCCAAAAGCGCGAAACGCGTTCGTGGATGGTTTTTCTTGATTTATCAAGAAATTGGGTTGGCCAAATATCAGGGAACAGGCTAAATTAATGTTTAGTTGATTTCTGTTCCACCAGATGGCGCTCTGCCTTCTGTAAAGCACATGTGCTCCTGGTCAGGATATGCCATTTTATTTTTACATATATATATTTTTAATATCAACACCTGACCCACTTACTTTTTTATTTTTTCTATTGGTTTTCTTATATATTTATATAATTATTAACACTATATATACACGTTCTTTATATAAAGATTCGAGTAAGATCAATTCATTTATGAATATATCACCCTGATATATAACATATGAGGAGAAATATATCTATAAATATAACAGAGAGAGAAAAATATTATTTATTATATATATATATATTATATTATATATATATTTATATTATTATTTATAATTATAATATATATATTATATATATATTATATATATATATATATATATATATATATATATATATATATATATATATATATAATAAATATATAGAATAGATTAGATTCAGTAAATATTAGTGACTAATAACTTTAAGAGTTTTTCTGTGAAATGTTATAAATCCATATATATTGAAACATATTCATTATGCATTATTATACACATACATCATGCAAATAAATTAGGTAATACAAGTTGATCATCTTTAAAATATGTTTACATATATATAGAAGGAGCCATAATATTGTTTGAAATGGCATAATGTTGTATCTGTAAGAAAATAGGTCAATGTAAAATATATCTACCAAACCTAGTTTTTTTACTCTGGGTTCTAAGTATATCGAATTTCATTCAAATAATATTTATACGTCTTGTTTTGGCGTCTAGGTTTAGAATTTAGTCTGTAAATCCTAGGATTAAATATATATAATATGATAAAATTTTATTACTTATTCACATGTATATCTGTTTAAAATATATTTAGTATTTAAATTTTCACTTTTGAAGCCAGAGTTTAAAGTTATAAAAGAGCCAATTGAGACAAATTTATAAAAGTTATCAACATGGGTTTATGTGTAGCTATTCCTATGAGCCAAAACCTTATGACCACCCGGTTATAGCGTATTGGTTTACATTCGGCGCGCAGTACAGCAAGAACTAGGTAAATTCTTGGTTGATTGTTGAAACTTTATGGCACCAGATGCCAACAAATTGACCATGCAATTTCAGCAAATCATGGAATTTAGGTGGGGATCTGGCGCTCGACGGCTTCCCAGATATGACCGATCAGGTTGACATCGTTAGAATTTTAAGTCCAAGGCATCAAGTGCAATTTATAATCATGTTCCCCAAACAATTGAAGCACGAATTTTATCCATTTGCATCCTTCTGGAAGATATTATTCCTATATGGATGATATCAGACTTGAAGGAACGTGGACTGTTCAAAATTATTTTGACATAGACTACAGCATTTCTAGTACCCGTCGAAGGATCAGAGGTCTCATAAAAAGTTCAGGTGAATGTTTCTAATAACACAAAACCTCCCCCACATGCTCGAGTCCGCACCGAAGTGCATATATGACACAGAAGAACTCCATCTGAATGATGGCGTGTCCATATTTCACTATTGACACCATGTAGCAGAAAACGTGTCCAAAGGTTCAAACAACATCTTTCAATCGAAGCACCATCCAATATCGTTGTTTATAGTGTCCAGTGCAATATGAAACTGAAGATGTCTTAACATCAACACGTGCCCATTGTCTGCTGTGGAGCCCCGTCTTTAACAACGCGCGATAAGTGGCGTGGAACGAAACAATCGTGGCTTCCCCAGTATCGTGTTGTACTCAGCTGTCATTTCCTTCCCGAGACATTATTTGGATAGACGTCCGACGTTTATTAGTTTGCTCAATATTTCACAACCCTACGTCCTTCTTATAGAAACTCATAAAGACAGCCCGTGAATATCCAACCTGAGCATGATGTGCCTCCATAGCCTCCGGACATCACCATTTGCCTTTGTGAAAATCGCATAATTCAACTATATTCCTCATTATTTGCGAATGTCATCGCTCGACTTGTATACCGTTTGCTCTTTACCATTTCATTGTATATTTTCACCGTTCCGTGCCATCTGTCACCAAGGTCACAAAGTACATTCTAAAGATAGAAAGGGGTGGTCATGCAGTTCTGTATAATGGGCATGGCCAATCGAAAAAATACCATTTCTGAATAAGGTACAAAATATTTAAAATACGACGATTCTATATATTTTTCTAATAGTATCTCTATATGAGGTAAATATCTGTTATATTATTTTATAGAGGGGTATATACAAATGTGATATATATTTTTTGGGATTTTTATTTTTCTATTATATATTATATATTATATATTATAGACTCATATATATTGTCTGAATAATATCTATTCCTATTTTTATTAGTAGCTTTGTTATCTATAATTATATAGATTATAAATTGATGCACCTATCATAGAGATTGTGAATGATTAAATCTCAAAATTATCACAAAATGTATAGGCAGATAAAGGGAAAAGAAAGTAAATATAGTTTGTAGGCCACAAAAGCAAAAGAAAAGATGAAGATTTGAAAACAATCACCAATAATCAGAAGAAACCTTTTGATGAACATTTTATGTCATCTTTAAATTTGAAACTATTATAACCAATAGTTAAATAAACCTACCTCAGCATACTTTATGAAGAAAATAGGTATGAAATAAAAACAAAAATATAGTCTCATGGCAATTTTCGACAATTCATACCGATATATATATATATATATATATTAAAAATATTTGTTTCTTATAATTTCACACACATATATATTAAAAATAATTGTGGCATATCCTGACCAAGAGCACATGTGCTTTTTAGATGGCAGAGTGCGATTTAGTGAAACAGAAATCAATATACATAATGTGTGTGTGTTTGAATTGAGCAGTTCATATATTTCATTTATTAATAAAATGTACCTAGGTAGGGACATTTATATATATAAATGTTCATATTGTCATTTTCAATATTTCCATAACGTTGACTCTCTCTTTCTTTCAAAGTTGTAAAATAGAAAAAAAAAAAAAAACGCTCGCTCCCGTCTCGGCGTGTTCTTTTTTCTTTAACATATTTTTTAGATTACTTTATTTTTAGTCAGTTTTATTTATTTTTCTCTAATAAAAACTAAAATAAAGGGGTTTCACTTTGATAGGGAGATGGCAATTTTTAAATTCAGTTGGGAGTGCTGCGTTAAATATTAGAAGACTTCTCAATTAGTTTAACATGTTAATACATAGGTATTATAACTTTGTGGAGATTACAAAACCTAGTTTTACTAAATAGGAAATATAAATGATGAACTATTTATTTTATCGCTCATGATCTTATATTTTGAAACTAGAGGTTTAAAAAAAGTCATTAGAGTTATTTTTAAACCCTGCACCTTTCATGTCGACCTTGTTATAAACTTATACTTTTGAATTATTTGATATTAAAGCTTGTGGGTGAGACATTGAAACTTGATGAGTCTTTCATCATACTTCTTCTAATACCGATACATTTTGAACGTTATATTTATTCATACATTCCTGTATGTTTTCTCTCTTGAATATACAGTGGTACCTCGACATACGAGTTTAATTCGTTTCGCAACCTTGCTCGTATCTTGAATTACTCGTATCTCGAAGCAAATTTCCCCATACAAAACAATTGAGCTACCATTAATCCGTTCCAACCTCCAAAATGTCACCCCAGTTATTTTTGTTACGTGGTTTTAAATAATAAAAACGTATTCATAAATATCAAATATTTATTGCACAAAAACAAAAAAGAGAATGTAAAGAAATAAATTAGATATCCTCACTGGTCTTTGCCTTTTTCGCTACATTTTTCTCGCTTTCACCTGTAGGCCGTTTAGAAAAAAACATGTCCAAGGAGGTTTGTTTCTTCCTCCCTCTCAGAATGTTCAGGAAATGAGTTAGGCAAGTGCCATTAAAAAGGTCAGATGCACGACCTGTTGCAACTTTTTCTGGGTGTTTTTTTTTCCACGAACTGTGAAACTCTCTTCCACATTCCTAAGATCTCCTTTATCTCACTTGTAGAAATAACCTCCTCCTCTGACTCCTCAAAACCAATGTAACCATCGTAAGGCCCTTAGCCGGCGTTACTCTTTATCGACTCCTTCCGTTTAAGCACAGAACATATCATGGACGTACTACGGTCATGCTGCCTCGACAAGTCAACAATTCGAACACCTTGCTCATGTTTTTCTATAATTTCACGTTTTAATTCAATACTCACATCATCTTTTTCTTAGCACTTGACTTTTTACAAACTTTCTTCCGATCCATGGTTATAAAAATAAATGAACTAAAGCTGTAAATGTAAACGCAACACAAACACAACTTATCACAGCGGAAGCACGCTGCTAACTGATCGTGATGGCGCGACTGCGTTTTACTACCGAACCGAACTCGTATCTCGAATTTCGCTCGTAACTAAAAGCAAAAAATCTCTTGCTCGTCGGCTCGTATCTCGAAAAACTCGTATGTAGGGGCGCTCGTATGTCGAGGTACCACTGTATTTTATTGTTAGGAATAATTGGTTTTTATATAATACATATATTATAAAGAAATTATTGGAAATGAAATATTATGGGATTTAGGTGAAATTTGCTAAGTAGAAAGTATAATTGAAGCTTTGAACAGGAATTATGTAACGTACCGAAGACTGAAAAAAAAAACAAGGATTTAGTACTAACTCTTATAACGTATAAAATAATTAATTAAAATACACCATGCAGCCTTTTCTGTCCTCGGACGTTAAATGTGTCGTTTAAAAGTCTCAATAGCAAAATAATGCCGGTATTTGGCACTAGATTTGGCACGCAATAAAGAATCACCACACAGGAGGTCTATGACCGAGTTCAAATAGATCACCAAGAGAAGTTGTTCGACACACCGACATATCTCCAGAAGGCTTAATGCTCTCTGCCAGACGCCCTGTAGAGCGTCATCACCGTTGAGCGGAAGGACAGGTTTAAACTGAGCCCGTCAGGATCAAAGTTCTCATTAAAGATGAATCCCTCTTTATCTTTCATATTGATTCTTTCCCATGCTTCATCTTGTTTGATGACAATATTGACTACCAAATGTGCAAGAAAAGCACACATTTGAAGAATTCCATATAAAAGGTGTTGCTCTGACCTCTGCGCACAAATCTGCGTGTCTTTAAAGGAAGTTACTTGAATATAAACAAAGTTCTCGAAGTGATATTCTCGAGCTTTATGTCCCAGCTTTATGTCTCCTGATTAGAAATTGATAGGGAAGGTTAAATGTCTTCGGCTGACTAATAAAAAATCTCATTCTCAGAAGCTTTATGAGTTCCAGACTACTAAAAAAGAAATACCTAATATTTAAAAATATAAAATATTTAAGCGCGTATGTTTCAATTTTAACGAATAATTCCTAATTCCCGTTACTGTAATGATAAATATAATCTATAGACTTCTAATTTCTATAGACTCTTGACCTTTCAACAAATATCCATGAAAATCCGGTTTGAATCAGGTATTGATGTAGGGCAGATTAATTTCTTCATTCCTTTTGACATTTTATTTTAAATTTCTTTTTGCTCTCTCTTTGACCGCTAATACTCCCAAGTTATTCAATAACCTATTATGAAAATATAGCAAACAATCATGAAACTGAATAAATTATTATATGTGGTATATATATATACATATGATTTTTATCATATTATTATATGATATATTAAATGTTCTTATATATATATATTCAAATTTTATATTATGAATGAAATTTCATATTCGTAACTTAACGTTTTCACTACAGAAAGATGCATTAGCGTGCTATCTGTTATAAAAATTCGAAACTATTATAGACGCGTATGATTCTTTGAAAAATAAAACAATTTATACTGCCCTTTTTTCCATTTTCCATTGCAGTAAGGGCAGTATAAATTGCTTTCTTTTTAAAAGAATCATACGCGTCTATAATAGTTGCGAATTTTCACTCCAGAAAGAGTTTATAATGAATATTTTTTAGATGTTTAAATGGTATGTTTCTCTAATTATGAGTAGAATTTTCTTTCTGTGATTATATGATATTTGAAATATTTTGGCCTAGAGATGGCAATATTTGGATTTTAAGAGGCTATCAATATTTATATACATTGAAGATGAATGCGGCCTGACCGCTAGAAAAAATGGCACATTGCGAATAAAATAAATAAAATAAAGAATTCTCCTGGCCGAGTTATTATTTCACTACAGAATAATTCTTCAAGTTAAAGATATGGAAACGTGTTCCTTACAATGAAACATATATATAAATGGGTGAAATATCAATATTTGAGGGCTAATATTAATTGAAATTGATTTTTTAAAATTATTTGTATGTGCTTTCATATCTCAATATCTAAATATTATTTTGTATCATACATATTGAAGAAATATAAACGTTATAGGAGATAAGCGCCATTGTCTGTAGGTAAAAAATACACAAACTATTTATAGCGCATTTTCTAAAGATAAGGTAACATTGTACTGTTCTCACTGCGATGGGAAAATATTGGAAGGGCCTGGTTTTAAATGTCGAATCCTTCCAGAGAGGTTCCGCCAGTTTAGATTACCAGACCATTGAATATTGTATTAGTCTCTTCTGCTTGTATAGCCGCCAATATTTCAGCAATTCAGCAATTTATTCAAAGAAACCGTGAACATAGGCTTTGAGGAGAACAGAAATATAAACAAATCCATGGATCAATCATTGCTCTTCCGCAAATATTGCCTAAATAATAATGTCAAACATTAATGTAAAATATTCGCGGAGGGGCTCACAATAATCAAAACGTGTTTTATATAGATTTCTAATGACATCGTAGTTTATTTACATAGTTTCTATGAATCACTTTACCAAGAATTGCTGAAAATAGACGGCCATATAAGCAGAACAGGCGGATTACAATATTGAAACGGTGAAGCAAAGAAAATGGAGAGAAGTGGGCAAGCCAAGAGAAGAAGGTATGCAGGGGCCCCGTCAAGGAAGTGTTGATTGACAAATTCCAGAGGAGGGGGCGGCAGACAGGGAGTCCAGCTGGTGTCGTTGTGAAGGAAGCCGGCCGGCCTGCCGGGGATTTGTGTGCCGAGAAGACATGGCAGTCTGGGAGTAGTCTGTTTGGTGACAACGGGACCTGCAGTAAGGAGAACGGCGGTGACGACAGACGCGGCAAGTTGGCTACGAGGAAGTGGGCTCCGAGACTGTGTAGATTAACGAGTGGAGGACGGAGCAAAGAAGGACGAGGAGGAACCTACCTGGGGCGGCAATGAAGGCAAGTCAATCTCCTATGTATAGTTATTAATATCCCTTTTAAAGATCTGGTAATAAATCTATAGTACTAAGCTGTATCCAAAACGAACCCACATTGTCTTCTCAGAAACCTTGCACGCAAACATCGACGGCTGAGAAGAGTCGTAACAATATTAATGCGGATTGGTAGATTGAATGCCAATATTGTTTCCATTGCACAAGGAGTAAAAGAAGTTGTTCTCTTTAAAATCACGATAAAATAGTTTATATTTTCTCATAAAATGTTATGAAAATGTTGTATAAATATGAATAGGAATTTTACTCTTCGAAATTTTTTGGCTTGGAAACATTAACTGTCGATTTATGATATCACAGAACCTGAATCGAAACCTACTTTGGGTGTTTATGCAAATTGGGTGTTTTTCACAAATTAATAAATTTCTCTCATATTTTAAGTCATCATTCCAACATCACCAATGAGTGCAATAAGGAACACTCGAACTTTGTAAATGTAAATTGAGTCGAACTGTTCTGTACATGGGAGGCATGCGGGGCACTTACCAGTGAAAGTATTCGCAAACCCGTATCCATCATGATAATCATGGAGTCTGCCTTGTATACTTGGGACGAGTAACACAACAATTTTCATAGTATATAAAGGATAATAAAAACATGTATGACTTTAAGGCAATATTCAATGCCATACTAAAATTAAAAAAAAAGAAAATGTATTCAATAATTATTATAATGGTGAGTTTTTTTAAAATCATATTCCCAGATAGAATCAATAAATAATTTAAGAATTCGTTCAGAGAAAATATTTATATACGAGTTGGATAACTTGAGGATACACCATATTACCATTTAGTAACTAAGGAAATTATAAGAAGGGGATTCAACGTTCTAATATGACGTACCTTATAGAAGAAATCAAGACATTCTCATTGTTGGCAGTGAGACTGTATGAATTGTTAATATTTATTGTAGGAATATTTACTCTTTTCAAAATATAAATATAGTGCTCACCTTTTCGACCGAAGAACAAAGAGGCAAAGTTCGCTTGGTCGGATCATGGAAACGTTCTTTTTAAACCATTCTCCGAGCAGAAATACTGAATAGTTATTTTTTATTGATGACAACAGATAACTGATGAGAATCTAAACTTATTTTGGGTCGCGCAGTTCACTGATGTGCTTAAGAAACTCCCCGACCTCATTTTGTTCTTTAGCTCCAATAATTTATCCAATACTTAATGCTTTTTGGCTTCTAGATAATTTAAGAACAAAATACATACTCTTTGAAGAGAACCCTATGTGTTTTTTTCCATTTTGGAAGACACATTATTAAATTCATAATTTAAATGATAATAATAAGTTGTAATGACTCTGAAACAAATTATGATGGTGATAAAATATCAAAGAAATGGTATAGCATTCTTGCATTTGATTCATGTAAACAATAATGTATTCCATTCTTGTAAATGGAACACATATATCCGAAATATATCCATATTTTATCATTTTCAATTTTTGTTGAAAAGTTATAAATTGGAATTTTTTACTATTTCAGAAATATAGATTTATGTCTATTTCAATTTTTAGCAATGATTATTTATAGCAATTATTTATGTATTTATTTTCATTTCTTATTAAACACTTTTTATAAATTTTGTTAGATACTTATTTTTAACATTGATCATTTATTCATCTATTCTTTCATCAACCTAGAATTTATTAATAATGTTAGTATCACACACAAACGTATATTAATATTTTCTTTGTTATAAAATTGGTAAAATATTTCTTAGTTATACTTCGAATGTTATATTTATATGAGCAATCTATTTCTTTTCACTTAGAACTACAATTGGAATATCCGTTTTTGTTTCATATTACAGACCTTTGAAAAACTTCATTATTTTCATATATTCAAAGCGAGATCATATATGTGATCAATATTTCTAGATTTCAACTTTCTTAAAATTAATCTGAAAATATCAATTCGTTTCATTATTTTGATTTTTTGGTTTTTATTTACAATTATATTTTATGGGGATCATTTATGTGATTCTATATTTATTATTAATATATTTATTTTCATACACACAGAGAAATTCTTTATATATATTTTTTATTGGTGAATATATTGTATGAATTTTATAACCTTTGGCATTTATCTCATTTATACTAGCAATGAGAACGTGTGTTTTATGTCATCTATTTATAATAATTTATGCATATCATTAGTATTTAATTTATTTTGCCACTTGGGAAATTCAACAGTTTTATCATATTTTAGTAATGATAATTATGGGATATATTTTATTTATGTTTTTAGACTCTCAATTTTATCGTTGGTCATAAATTCAAATTATGCTATGTATTTAAGCTATATTATTTATTGTATTATAGTTATAATTTGGGTGCAATCTAGATATTATTATAAATTCGATGATTTTATATATGCCCTTTTCCATAAATGTCTATGATCATTTATGTGATCTTTTTCATCGATCATTTTTTGTTACTTTAAACCGTTTCATATCATTCCATCATTATGAGATGATTATTTATTCAGCTCTTTATAGCTTTATACTGATCATTTATGTGATCTCGATATATATTTTATGTGTGTGCATTTCTATATGTAACTATTAAATATATCCTCAGTGTACATTAAGCAATGGTTAAACATTTACGTTATATTTATGTATATTGTCATATTTTGTTTTGGTTTATGCCTAGTTTAGGTAGTTGATGTTTTCATTGAAATCAAGCAACTCACTGCCGAGATGAAATATAAGAGGCATTAGTGATGTCGTATTCAACGCTTTATTCTTCATAAACACTTGAGAATCATTATTTATATCACAGTCCCCTGTTTTTACACATGTATTGGAAATATGTCTTTATAAGGGGCCAAATAGTTTCACATTTATTTTCCATTTCACAATTCTATTTGGTGAAAGATATTGTATGTATATCTCTATATATGTCTTTTTAAAAACAAAATATATGCGATAAATATTACAATGGTAATTTGACTATTTAAATATTTGATTTTAGCCATTAAACATTTTGAAGAAATTTTTCATTTTAACATAAAATGTTTTCAGAATTTCTAAATGTGATTTTAGTTATTTATACTTGAGAATCATTATTTATATCACAGTCCCCTGTTTTTACACATGTATTGGAAATATGTCTTTATAAGGGGCCAGATAGCTTCACATTTATTTTCCATTTCACAATTCTATTTCATAAAAGATATTGTGTGTATATCTCTATATATGCCTTTTTAAAAACTAAATATGTGCGATAAATATTACAATGGTAATTTGACTATTTAAATATTTGATTTTAGCCATTAAACATTTTGAAGAAAATTTTTCATTTTAACATAAAATGTTTTCAGAATTTCTAAATGTGATTTTAGTTATTTATAGATCACAGGAGTTAATTGAGTTTTTATTCTTTATGAAACAAGAGGGTTAGTGAAGTTCTAATAGCGAGGGATCTAGGGGTGCTGAAGAACGGTTTACCTCGACGGCCCGAAGACGTCTCCTCCGATAATTCTATTTTAAGCTTCTATGACATTCTTCAAGGGGAGAGGAAGCATGTGTTTTGTGCATCTCCTGTACAAACTCCTCAGTTAAATGGTTGACAGAAGTTAGAAGAGCATCTACGTTGTGGTAAAGAGATTCTGTCTGAAGTGCTTCTTATCTCCACCACGGCCCTACCTTTCCTCTCCTTTATATATACTCTTTATGGAGCTGCACTTCTCAATCTATATATTTCACACAGGTCTATTATTTTTGACACAGTATGTTTATGTTTCTTTTGCTGCAACGCACATATATTATTAGTGAATATACATCTATATAAGCTCTCTTTTAACAAAGATATTAAAACAACGTTATTATTAAATGAAAGAGGCAGAATTTTATGTGGTTGAATAATACCCTCCCTCCCCGTTATACATTGTAAGATTCGCCCAACCACTTCACCAGTTAAACACCTCTCGACCGAATTCATAACTTTTCCCGGAGGATGTTATGAAATCGAAGCCGCCCTTGTTCTAATGAGGGCCATAGTCCAAGATATTGGTATACAGGTTGTTTTATCGTCTAAATTTGTAGAAGCTGGTGTTGTGGTATAGTCTTGGGTCTCTATATGTGCGCTATGCACAGGGATGCTCAACAAAACGCTTTGTTTTATTGTATTTATTAAAAATGGAGACGGTGCCTTTTTTAAGCATGACTATCATTAACCTTAACTTTACGATGAATCCTAGTCTAAGATCGGCTCTACGACTTCATCAGCACCTCTCTTTGACAGATTCGGTGAATTTCACCTTACTCCTCTCGTATGGACTTATAGAATTATATCCGCCCGCAGCCCTTATGTTATAAAGGGGGGTAGGCGTTTGTTCGAATTTGCAATAAATGGTGTTGTGACTTAATCACTGACCTAAATCAGCGTTCTGCTCAGAGAGAGAGAGAAAATCAAAATATACATTTGAAGAATTTAGCACAGATGCAATTTATTATTTATTTTGAAAATAAACGGCATATCTTTTGCACATGTGAATATTGCTCTTCTTCTTACCTTTATAATAAATATATAAATATAATTTAAAAAAAGAGCACCACTTTTTTACATTTTGTAAATAATTATATATGCTTGTGAAAACTCGACAAACTTTGGACATTTTATTTTTTAATATAATTTTTATGATTCCAAATTTTCCACATATGAACAGGTTTATTTTATATATTTACTCAATTTATTCAGATAAATTTTGAATTTTGCTCTTGTCTCATTCTCGACTTAATAATATT